>CM029604.1:80080759-80466604 GCA_017311375.1 Mytilus coruscus
AAAATTTACCCAAAGTATTTTCACAGGAAAAGACTTTCGAAATAGTTTTCGACCATGATGACAGATGCCAAAACCCATCAAAATACCAGGCTTATAATTTTGGACGCTAGATGCGAGTCTCTTCTGAATAAGATTCATCATTGGCGCTCGAATCACTAAGTTGAAACGTCTATTCAAATATTACGGAGGTAAAGATTACCAATAACCAAACAATGCGAAAAGTAATGCCAAATACGGCTAAAGCAATCTTTAGGGTGATAAAAACTTAGCAAATAAACATATCAATGATAGTCCATGTCTGCACAAAGGTTCTGACTAATGGGTTTGTGAATACTCGATATTGTGGTTATGAAAACTCATCACAGACACCAGGTTTATTATTTGGTGCGCCAGAGGAACGTTTCGTCAATATAGACTGATCAGCGATGCTAGAATCAAAACAGTTGCAAATTCGATTCAAATATCTTGAAAAATCGCACTTTGCTTTTTCGGACAGAGGAGCTAAATATTTGAAAAAAAAACTCACATAAAAAACCGTCATTTAACATTTTAACTTTTTAGTGTTTCTCTATCTACATAATATAGACATGACTGCACATTTTGCAAAAACTGATATCTAAGGTTGTCCAATTTTTTAGAAATTGTCCAATTAGAACCTACTGACCATTCGAGTTTGATAGCCAAAGGCAGGTGACATATATTGCCATCTGACTTCATTGTTTTGAACCTTTAAATTATTTACAACTGACGTATTTTGTCCATAGGAACCAAAAGAATATGGTAAAGCCCAGAACTCTTAAATGTATAACTGCTATGAACATTTATATCAATAAGATTCGTTGCTGATAATTGTTTTATGACTTTGACTTCTAACATTTTACCCTTTTACTAAATAAGAGCAATAATCGTTCTGATCAATGTTTTCTATTTGATGTTTGCATCTTTTAATGATAATTGATACAAATGTTATATAATCTACTAGAAGTACTGATTGTCATAGCTACTAGTACCTTTCACCTCTAGTTCATATCAAACGTGATCGATGTCCAAACTTTTCGATATATTCATACTCATTTGTCAAGGGTTTTGAGATAAATTGATATCCAGGTCGAATTTCGTATAAACAATAACAAAGGAGGATATTGACATTCACAATGAAAATGTGTGCAGATGCAAAAAGTGTGTGCAGTTCATCCAAGTTGCCTATAATTTTAATACAATTAAAACTATCTTGTATTTATAAGTGTCGCCAATTTTTTTTTTTCTCAATCTAATGTAATATTTCAATAGAAATATCTTACAACATTCATCAAAATTAAATTTTTGCACAGGAAGTGCTTGAAGTTGGTCATTTTCTACGTCAAAATATTCAAAATACAGGGACCAGTTACCATTGCAACGGTGACATGAACTCATATTTGGTCACCAGTATTTTTGTATATGTTAATCAATAGCTATCAACAAAGAAAATTTCAAGAAAATATTAGACTGTACGTGCCGCGACTTGGCTGGTGGTTAAAGAGAATTGCGAAGGACATTATTAAAGAGTTTCAAAAGTATGTCAATTCTATTGATGAATCAACAAAATATACACTTGACGATCTCCTATCTATGTTTGTGAATACATTGATAGGCATCAATTATTGCGTAAACTTGGCCAAATACCAGCTAGTAAAGTACATGATATTTTGAAGGAGTGTGACACAATCTCGTTTTTAGCACAATATGATTTCAATTGTCACAAAAGGCTGTTCCTGCGTATCGATAAACATGAACTTCATAAACGATATTTTCTAAAAACTAAATATAGTAACAGAGGTATTGATTTTATCAACTAATTTGATATGTTTTATGACTCTACCTTTCAAAAGGTTTATATCTTCCTATTGTGATAATATTGAACAACCCATTATTTTATATACATACAAAAAATCACTTTTTTTCTCAACACGTCAGCTACACCAAACGTCAGTATAGAAAATAAAGCACTCAGACAAACGAAAAATAGACACATCTGAATTATCGATATAACGATATCCTTAGTTGGAAAAGAAATTTATGATTTATGTTTATTTATTTGACAGAAAAGAAACTTGATTGTAACATATATATTTTAAACGCTTTTATCTCAAATTCTAGAGTTGTGTGGGATATTTTACGTCATTTTATGTGTCAAGCTATGTCCTTATTCATTTATACATTAACATCAAAATTGGGATTGTTTCATATGTCATTAATGAATAAGCAATAACGATTCATATGGTACAAATACATGGAACTGTGATACTGTGGACTAAAGTACGTAAATAGATATGAAAAAAGGAGATGTGGTTCATTACAAATGATACAATTATCTATCAGTGGCCAAAAACATAGGCTACTAAAGTTCACATTTACAGCCTTCAAAAATAATAAAATCAATCCCACATAGAAAGCAATAAAATGGTCCTGATATAACAATATGGAAAACAATGCAAACGAGAAAAACAACAACCTGATTTTCGTACAAAATAACAAACGAAAAACAAATATGATATTCAATAACCAACGATAACCGACAAATTGCAGGAAAAAATGTTTGCGAGCGTCCAACGTTTCTCCTTATCTGGGACAGTGGTGGAACAGCACAATATAAAACAAACTAAAAGAATATAATATAAATTTCATTCGTCCAAAGCGATTTTCTAGATTTAGCTTCATTAAGAATGAAGATGGATCCAGATACAAAACAAATAAGTGCATGCAAGTTATTGGAATTGCATGAACTACAAACAGAGTGATACTTAGTTCGTAGACTTATTAAACATCTACGATCGATGTCCCTTCTCACGAAAACAAACTGACAACATCATGACAAAAAATCCCCAAAAACCGAGGGTGATCTCAGGTTCTCCGTAAAGGAAAACAGATCCTGTACCACATGGGCACCCATCGTGTTATTCATTAAAGCAATAACTTGTGAGAGGTTTAATTTAATAGGTCAAGTTGACTGCCATCAAAAAGAGTAGCGTGTACATATTTTTGAAGAGTAAGGACATCGGAGAATTATTGAAAACTTTTGGAGATCAGGCAGTCTAAAGTCTTTTCATGACCTGGGCATGGATCAAAATTATTTATTTTGTAAAATATTTCCTTTCTCCATTTGAACTGTACACTTATACCTAACAACAAAATTATTTTCATTTACCTGTGTTTAAAGTAATTGCAAATGGCTGATATTTTGTTCAAGCATATTGTTTGTCTTAAATTGTTTAACATTTCACAGCGGTATAACATGTTACTTTAATTATTCTTCCTTAGTTTATTTATTTTGTATTTACATTGTATCATAGATCAAATTTATTTGTTCAGTGTATGTTCACTGGTGTTAATATGTCTTTTGATTGATATTTTATAGTGTGTCTTTCAATTTTGTGATGTTACACTATTGTTTAAGATAAGGGTGAAGGTTTGGTACCATTAAAACGTTTAAACCCACTGCAATTGTTTGCACCTGTCCTAAGTCAGGAATCAGATGTTCAGTAGTTGTCGTTTGTTGTGGTTCATAAGTGTTTCTCGTTTCTCGTTTTTATATAGATTAGACCGTTGGTTTTCCCGTTTGAATGGTTTTACACTAGTAATTTTGGGGCCCTTTATAGCTTGTTGTTCGGTGTGAGCCAAGGCTCTGTGTTGAAGACCGTACTTTAACCTACTTGTAAATAGATAGCAGATTACAACCATCGTCTATTAACCGGTAAAGACAGCACTATGTTTATGTTGGCCTGCAAGGCACGTTTCAGGAAAATATTTTATTCAATGTTATTATTATACTGTAAAATTAAAAGAATATGACAAGTAGGATAATATTCAATTTTATATGAGGATCGTACATAAACCTGCACAATGATTAACAAGTTATTGACTAAAATTACAGAGTTACATACCAGCTTCGCATAGATGAACTTTCAGAAAAGTAAAACGACAGCTACAACTTCTTCATTCATAACGAAAACACAACCAGGAAGTTACTATTTTTAACAGAGCTATGTTCATAATGAAATGCCAATGAATATTCGGTCCTTTGTTGATAACCATACCGTGAACTAAGATGCAGTGGTATTTAATCATATTGAAATACACAGCAAAAAAACGTCTTTCACAATAAAGTTATGTTATTCAGTTCAAAACGAGGGGTGCGTGGTATACACGCTCCATTTTGTAACCAACTTAATTAGAAAATCTTAATCGAAGTAAATTATTTATACTGTACGAAGTATTTAAAATACATGTCAATACATACACCAGGCATAAATGGACGCACACTAAAAGCATCCAGAGACAGACAGCTCTTCGTGTCACTACTAAAATAGAAATGCATCTAGTGTTCGTGAAATGCTTCATCATCTTGAACGGCAAACCTTATATGAAAGAAGCAAACAATACCAGATTAACAACATTTTACAAATAGTTCCAAATCCCACAATTTAAAACAAAGTATAGAAAGCGTTCATTTTCTGTGACCAGGTAAAATAAGGCTTAAGATGACTTGAATGCGGAATTTTCAAAATACTTTATTTAATATAACAAAGAAGGCAATGGCAGATCTGAAATAAATAGATAATGACAAATAAATATAACTTTACAAATAATTGCATACGAATTTATCATTGTGGTAGCGAATAAGGTATATAATGTTTTATTACACAATTGCAAATATATAATAATGAAAAGTAAAACGACAGCTACAACTTCTTCCTTCATAACGAAAACACAACCAGGAAGTTACTATTTTAACAGAACTATGTTCATAATGAAATGCCAATGAATATTCGGTCCTTTGTTAATAACCATACCGTGAACTAAGATGCAATGGTATTTAATCATATTGAAATACACAGCAAAAAACGTCTTTCACAATAAAGTTATGTTATTCAGTTGAAAAGGGTGGCGGAGTATACACGCTCCATTTTAACCAACTAAATTAGAAAATCTTAATCGAAGTAAATGATTTATACTTTCCGAAGTATATAGAATACATGTCAATACATACACCAGGCATAATGGACACACACCAAAAGCGTCCAGAGACAGACAGCTTGTCGTGTCACTACTAAAATAGAAATGCATCTAGTGTTAGTGAAATGCTTTATCATCTTATGGTCCGAGGACACAGTTATTGTCCTTGGATTTTCGTTGTCTACAAATATAGTCCCTAGTGTGGACAGTGTATAACTTGCTGAATCTTTATGTTAAGTAGTGATTTGGTTCAGTTAAAAGGTCAAAACTAGTATGTCTGAAGCTGTCAAACTGAATTTTAGACCCCTTAACATAGAATTGTCAATATTTTGAGTTAGAGCTTGTAGACTTTTCTATAATTTTGATATTATTTGTCCCAATAGTAGTACACTACACTGTAAAATCTTTTGAGATAGAGCAGGTGCGATTTTTTAATTTGACTTTATTGTCTAAAAGAAATGCACTACGAAATAACTGTGTTCTCGGGCCTAAGAGATGAATTCAGAAAATGTAGATTCTGTACTTTGGCAACGTCCTGAATGGTTTGCTGGTTTCAATTTGTCAAACTTAATAACAGCAAAGGATTTACATCTTTATTTGAAAGAAATTCTGTTAAAATGTCCCATTATGACATTATACGGCTAAAATAAGCATTTTAAAGCAGTTTCCATTTTAAGCCTAAGAGGCATGCTGACTTTCTATCTGACAGCTTTTATGCTTTTATATTTGTGTTTCTATGATTAATTCAAATTCTATTAACTATTTGTGACCTCTGAATATAGAGAAAAGTAGATTATCACAGACAAAATGTGCAAAATGTGTTGTATTTAGGCCCTGGTCGAACGGCCTGTTTAATGTATGTGAAATGTGAAGAGCTTTGTACATAGAATGTGTAGTCCATCATAGATATTTCACTAAATCTGTAAAAAAGCACTTGACAATGATCTGTAAACCTTATCCATTTCATATACTACAGTACTACCTGTGACATTATCTTACTAATGGTGGCCATAAAATATGGTCACCATGCTGGCCCTAAATGTCCATCATTATACCTCCTGTTGCTTAATTAATACACAAGGTATTAATCAAGAACTAGTCAAGTATAAAGGAAATCATGACTGCATTGAAGTGTTAAAATTATAAAACTTACAGGTAAAGTGTCTCAGGTAAAATATATGTGTTTGTCAAATTTAATAACTGTTATTATGACAAGAAAATTCTAAAATAAAATGAAATAATAAAACTAGTTGAACATATAGCTTACTAACTTTTGTAAACATTTTCTCATGACTGTTTGTTTTGATGTTATACCTTTTAAATAATTCTATCAATTTAAGTTATTTTTACATGTATATTTAGGCAAGTGAATAATAAATGAATATCATCTTCTAATATAATGCAAACTTTCACAACGCCTGCCTTTTTCCATTGAAAAGGTGTTTCTCAAATTAATTTTCTAAAATCAAAATTGTTTATACCAACTGCATTTAACATTGTTTAACAAATTTTAAGATTATCTTTAGGACTTATTCTAAATAAAATTTAGGCAATTCATTATTTCTCTATTGAATAAATACATGTATATCCAAAATATTCATTACAGAAACATTTGATAATATTTTTATTGTCATATAAACATATTACAATTTAATCAAGTTTCTGACAAAAAAGCCAAAACAAACATTATAATTATAAAAGAAATAACAATTCTATAAAAATCAAAACACATGGAAAAAATTATTAGGTTTCTGCCCTCAGTTCTAATGACTTTTTTATATAAGGAGCTAATATTTTAAACATGTTCCATGTTATAGAGGTTTAGCATTTCTTTTACTTTTTGTTTTTGGTTAAAATTTTATTCATAAGATTCAAGATTTTATTCACAAACTAGTCAGAGACATTATTATGAGAAGGTAAACAATTTTCAAATAGATTATCTCTAAGTTGTTATGTTAATTTTACAAACAATTCTATCCTTTATAGGAATTTTTATCTACCATTTTCTATTTATAAATTATGACCACTAATTCTTTACTAAGTGAAGCATTTGAGTTTACTGTTTTCATCAGAAGTTTTATTTTATTTTCAAAAATATTCTTATTTTGTTCTTAAAATTCATTTTAATCAAGGGCTTTAAAGAATCTAATTCATTCAAGTCCCTGCAATTATTAGCTTTATCTAAAAGTCCTGAGTTGAGTGAAATATTCTTTGCAGATGTATACCAAGAATACAAATGTATGTATCATGCATATGCCAGTCTTGCAGTTTTGACAATATAATACACAGAACAAAAATGATATAATTAATAGACCATAAAATGTCACAATCTATATAGAAGTGTACTTTATTTTTCTGGAGACAAATTTTGCCTGTTACTGACAAAATAGTCAAACTGAAGATAACATATTTGATAAGTTTACAATTGTTTCAAAAGCAAGACAATTTTTTCTTTAAATAATTTCTTTTCATAAGATTTATTTAATTCAGAGATAAGAACATTTTCATTATGATTAGCATTTATCAAAGTTGATGATAACTAGGTAGCATTTGGAAAATTAAAGTCTCTTTAGTGATTCTTCATGCACAACTCCAGTTTTGAGATTTGAAAAATAAAAGATAATTAAAATTGTTTCTTCCTATACCATATAATGATATTTGTAGTTTTCCTGAATAATAATCATGATAATAGATTGTACAACTTTGTTAACAAAATTTATTGTAAAAGGCTTGATATTCATGATATTGATAATTTTAATTTGTTAAAAACAGACTTGTTAAATTACTTGATTCATGGTTCCTTTAAACATATCATTTGCATGATTATAAGTTATGATTAATAATAATTCATTAAATAATACACACAGACAATTGAATACCATGTACATCATGTACAATAACTTTTTACTGAAAAATAATTATTTAAAGGATTCTCTGTTTTGTTTTCAAATGCTAGTCAATAACTCATCTTTGAATTTTTGTCATTTCTACTCAAGATTATTTCCTAGAAGAAATTAAAAGAATAGAAGCAAAAAAACAAATAAAAATTAAAAAATAACATAAAAAATAAAAAATAAAACGTTAGAAAAAAGGAAAATATGTAAATTTAAAGACAGAAAAATCAACAAATGATATAAATTAACAAAGACTAAAACAACATTCTATTCTACATTTTCAAGAAAAGGTGAAATGTCAATTTGAGAAGAAACCTGAGGTACCTGTACAGGTAAATTTTAATGAAACACACAAGCTGAAAACTTCAACCCTGATTGATTTCAACAGGTAACATGATTAGATAAAACATCAACCTATGTTTTATGACCCCAATAAATGGCCAACATTTCAAGATTGAATACCCCATAAATGGCCACCATTCGATGGTGACCATACAAGAGGGTGGACATTGCTAAGAGGAAGTCACAGGTTGTACTGTACCTTTATTTTCTTCTGTAGGATAGTATGTGGTTCAAATATATACCAGTTGAGACTAAAACTACATGCAAGTTTTCCATTGAAAAGTGAAAAAAACTGTGCATCAGACCATACTGTCTGCAAAAAAGTTGAATGCAAGAGTCCTTTGCAATAAGACTTCTTGTATCATGACATCTTAGCATAGAAATGAGCAAAACGTAACAAATTTCCATTTCTTACAGCTTCTGTATGTATTTTTATATGTAAATATGTGCTACGGCCTAAATTGACACTAAATAATGTTCAGTCTTACATAGCCTAAGACCATTTTATACTCATTTGGTATGCTTTTGTAACTTTTCTTTCCATTTAAAGTACATTTTATATATATGGAAGAATAATTTATGGTAAAAACTTCAAAAACTTCAAATTGGTTGAAAAATGCATATTTATGTAAGGCTCCCTTAATTCGAAAATCTCTATTTTCAGACACAGGCTCATATAAATTTGACTTGTGAATACTTGTAATAAATCTGATAAATCAAATGAGTGTTCAGTTACTTTTAATACTAAATATATTATATCTAAAAGCATTTAAAAGCAAATTTTGCAATATTTAAATTTTTAAGCCCAAATCTTGATAGTTGAATTATTTGATTTAAACGTCAAAATTAAACATTCAAATTTCAATATTAAAATTGCCATAGTTTCTATAATATATATCCTATGGCCATGAAACTTAGCCAACTATCTTATAATTCCTAAGCTTAGGTCATGCAAAGTTTTATTAGAATTAGTCAAGTCTTTCTATACTATTAGGTCCGAGGACACAGTTGGATTTTCGTTGTCTACAAATATAGTCCCTAGTGTGGACAGTGTATAAGATGCAAATTTTTTCATACACTTTCCAAATTTATTTCTTTATATTTTATGCATGAAATATTAAGTAAGGGGATGAAATTACATGTTAAAAAATTTGGGTGCTGAATCTTTATGTTAAGTACTGATTTGGTTCAGTTAAAAGGTCAAAACTAGTATGTCTGAAGCTGTCAAACTGAATTTTAGACCCCTTAACATAGAATTGTCAATATTTTGAGTTAGAGCTTGTAGACTTTTCTATAATTTAATATTATTTGTCCCAATAGTAGTACACTACACTGTAAAAATCTTTTGAGATAGAGCAGGTGCGATTTTTTTAATTTGACTTTATTGTCTTCAAGAAATGCACTACGAAATAACTATGTTCTCGGCCTTATATGAAAGAAGCAAACAATATCAGATTAACAACATTTTACAAATAGTTTCAAATCCCACAATGTAAAACAAAATATAGAAAGCGTTCATTTTTCTGTGACCAGGTGGAATAAGCCTTAAGATGACTTGATTGGGAACGTTTCAAAATACTTTATTAAGTAATACTAAGAGGGCAATGACAGATCTTAAATAAACAGAAAATGACAAATAAGTATAACTTTGCATAAAATTGCGTATGAATACATCATTTGGTAGCAAAATGTAAATTATGTTTAATTACACAATTACAAATATATAATAATGCAAAACACAGTTAAGTGACAACTCTGAGTGTAAACAATTTGTTGATCAATGCAAATGAAAACTGTTCACTAAAGTAAGTTGACCATACAACTCAATAAAATACAATACAATATTGAAAGTTAATTACAGGTAAATAAGAAAATATTAAGTATGAAATACAATTAGCAAAGTAAATGAAACTAAATGAAATATTTAAGACAAAACTTTTAACCATAAATTAATTTGGAAAAACCTTGAAATGATAAATACCTTATACCAATGGCTACGGCTCATAGTGTTGCTTCTGGTCTAACTTTATTCCGCATTGGCAATATAGATAACAATTACTGTATTTGTAGTCAAACTGAAATGACAAACTAGCCAGAACCACATAAAACAACTACTAGTTTTCAGAAAAGAAGTTTGTTCAATAGCCAGTAGTGAGTAAAAATCAAAGAGCCTACATGGAATCAAGATCATAAACAACCTCGGTACCCAGAATCTGTTTATTTATGTCAATAAACATTGTTGAAAATTCATTTTATATTGATATCAGAAGAGAATATAAATACGGAAGAAAAGATAATTTGAGTTAAATGTTTATATACCACTGTGTGGCACATGAGAAGGGTAAAGTATTTTATGAAAAGGAAGAGGTTAAAATATCCTGTAAGATTTTCAGTACATAATAAATTGTGCTATTAGATTTACCCACCAGATAAAAACAAATAATCAATATCTTGTAAAAAATTGGATAATCTCACAATTCCAACGAATATGTTCAACAGTTTCATCTTCTAATTTACAAAAAGTACATAATGGGTTATCTATAAGTTTGATTTTACATAAAAATTTATTTGTGGCAAGAATTCTGTGGTTGATTCTGTACTGAAGTCACTGTAGTTTAGTATTGACAGTGACTGTAAAAGGTAGTTTGAATATATGTTTCCAATTGAGATCTTCGCCTAATATTTCACCCCACTTCAGTTGTACTGTTGGAGTCACATTGTTACTAATGAGTATTTTGTACGTATCTTTTGAACCTTTTCTACTTTAAAAAAACTTGTAAGCAAGCTGGAATAAATGGACAACATAACTTATATAAATCTTTTGTAATTATTTGCTGCTTTTTAATAGCAAAAATTTTACATTGATATCGTAACATTGCTGTAACAATTCTAATGAAATAAAAAAATCCATTTTCATCTATTGCATCATTTACATATTGTAAGCCATGATTAAACCAATGTTGATAAAAAACAGGTTTATTACCAATTATGATCACTTTGTTAAAACCAAATAGGACTTGATAAAAATATTTATAGTCCATATTTCTTTCTTTATCAATTATCATTTCCATGCTCTGAATACATCTTTCCAAAACTGTTTTTGATTTATGAACTAACTTGCTTGATAAACTGAACACCACAGTTAAAAGTTTATTTTATCAATATCAGACATCAGAATACTTTGCCACTTATTATCTCTCTGAAGAATCCTTCTTATCCATGATGATGTTAGTGCCATGGTAAAACTATAAAGATCTATCATGTTTAATCCCCTCCAAATATTCTTTAATCAATAGGTCCTTCTTCACTCTATGTATAGGAGAGTTCCATACAAATGTATAAAAGTATTATTATTTTTTGGAATACACTGTCTGAAGGATTAGGCAAAGAAATGATAAGGTGGTTTAAAATAGGTAAGACAAGAGTTTTTTATCAAAGTTATTCTACCTATTACTGTAAGGTTTCTTTTTGACCACTGTTTTATTATGTTCTTAATCTGTATAATTTTATCATTATAGTTGATGTTGACAATATTTTCTAAATCCACATCAAAATTTATACCAAGTAGTTTAAAACTGTCTCCCCAACGAAAGGTTAACATCAGGACATTAAATTTCCTTGCTATATTTTTACTTGTAAACCAAATTACTTGTGTTTTTGCAAAATTTATATTTAAAACAGATATTTTGCAAACCAGTCCAATTCAGATAAGGATTCATATAAAGATTTTTCACTACCATCTAAAATCAATGAAGTGTCATTAGCAAACTATGACAACTTATGCTCAACTTGAGTAACTTCAATACCACAAATTTCCTTATTTCCTCTTATCTTTAGTGCATAGGATCTCAGCACATAGGATGAAAAGATAAGGTGAAAGCGTATCGCCTTGTCGGCAGCCCCGACCTATGTTAAAAATTCAGAAAGGTTACCTCCTTGTATAACTGCAGACTTGACATTATTAGAAAACGCTTTTATCCAGTTGATAATTGATTCCCAAAATTAAAGAACTTTAAAACATTTAGCAAGAAATCCCAAGAAAAAAATCAAAAGCCTTTACGAAATCAATTAAATTAAGAGCCCAGGTATTTCATGGTATTTTGTCTATTGCATGATATCATATAAAAGCATTATATTTTCTCCTATGTACCTCCCACTAATAAAACCAGTCTGATCTAAATTAATAAGTTTGTCAAGGACACACTTTAATCTGCAATTACTGCTGACCCAATTTTATAGGCAGTGTTTAAAAGTGAAATAGGACGCCAATTTTTCAAAAATGACGAGATTTTTTCCTTTTGAAGACAAGTAATAATTCCTTGCTTTGTGTTACTGACAATTCTCCTGTTCTGAACCATAATTTAAAGATTCAACCACAAAACTGGAGATCTTTTCAAAAATTTGAAAATTCAGTTGAAAAGCCATCAGAGCCAGGAGTTTTATTATTTTTCATATTTTTAATGCCTGTCCGGCCTCTTTGACAGTGATTTTACCCTCCAAGCTCTCCTTCTCATCACTTGAAAGTATTGGGACTTTTACCTTTTAAGGTCTTCTTTCAGATCAGCTACTGAACTTGAGTTATCTCTCTTCTTATATAAATTTTCATAGAAAAGTTTTACTTCTTTTAAAATTTTGTTCTGATCAGTAATTATTCCCCATTATCTCTTTCAATTTTTGGTATAATTTTACTCATAAAATTTTTTGACTCCAGTCCACAAAAATAATTTGTTGGTTTTTCTTCTTCCTCTATCAATTGAACACGTGATCTGACTATTTTACCCTTTAATTTCTTAATAGGTAATTATTCAAGTTCAATTTTTTGCTCTCAAGTTTAGTTATTGAAAGTTCGTCAACATTTTTTCTAACTGTATAATTTCGTTTTGAAAAGTTGTTTCCTTTTTCAGATTCCCTTTTATGTAACTGGAATTAAAATACTTTTTCCTTGATTTCCATCAATAAAGTTTAAAGAAAAGTTGGTAATTAATTCTGAATTGAATATCTTCATTATCAATCACATCAATATTATCAAAATTATAAACAAGTGCACAATATTGCGCTTTGAATTCACTAATCTTTTGTTTAACTGTATTTATATATTCTCGATCATAAGGTAGGAGTTGTTGAACTTCCATAAACCTTTTCCTCTAATAAAAGGATTAAATTCCAGTTCAAGTAATACCATAGAACGATCTGAACGATAGCTTGGATGTACTTCACAATTTTGAGACTATTTAACATATTATCTGTAAGAAGAAAGAAGTCTAATCTAGCATGTTTAAATGGAGTTCTTTTCTGCAAGTATACCTTTGGACATTAGGATAAAGCTCCCTAAATGGGTCTATTGAACTTCTTTCTTCGATGATTTCTAAAATACTGTCTCTAGCCTTAGGGTTATTAGTATTTTGTAGTTACAAAATCTATATAAGGGTTCTGTACAAGATTGAAATCACCACAAATTATGTAATTTTCATTTTCAAAATCATCAACAATGCTCATAATATTATCAACAAATTCAGGACTATCCATATTTGGTTCATATAAGCACACTAAAGTAATTTTGATTTTCTATAAAAACTTCTAAAATCAAATAGTAACCATTTATATATTTCTTTTCTTTTAACACTTTGAACTCAAAATTATTGTTGAATAATATAGCAACTCCTCTAGAATTGAACTGACAGAAGAAAATAACTTTCATATCCCCACATGGATCTAACGTTATTTTTAAATCACTTGTAAAATGTGTATCCTGGAAACAGTAAATATTACATGCTTTTAACTTCAGCATATTAAAGACATTTTTCTTTTACTTTATCTCTCAGTCCCTTACAATTAACAGACAAAATTTTAAAGAACCCATATTTGTAAAACTTTATACCAATATACAACATAAAATATTTTTCAAAACAACACAACATTGCAAACAGTAACAGGACATATAAATATCAAACAGGATAAATTCGCAGAAATTGAAGACAGTAAATTTGAGGAAATTGTAATGAAAAAGATTAAAAACATATTTAAATGATTCAATATGGCAACACAAAAGTGCCATTCTATACTTTTATGTCAAACTTTTCAGTATTGCAGAATTAATATTTTTAAACCTAATTTTGCCAACCTAATGTGTCAAAACAATAATTAAATAGTATTCCCAATAATTAAATATATTTATATATATATATTTATATAGTTTGTTTTCAAATTTCTATGTTAACATATATATAGACAAAAACTATCAATTTAGAAAATCAAGTGTTTATTTTCTTTCCTGCAGTCTTCTTCGAACGTCATCAAAAAGTCTATATTTTAGTTGCAGTCCATCTTCAGTTCTTCCAAAAACCCCACAATTATAATACCACACTGATTCAAAACATTCCATGTCTCTAAGTTTGGTTATCAGTTGCATATTTCTCCTTGTGACATCATCAGAGAATCGTACATGGTCCTTTAAGTCTTTTCTCACTCTCATTATGCTCCTTTTGACGTCACTATTGAAATGTCTAACAATGACAGGGTTCGGCCCAGGTTGATCTGAGGGCAGGCGATGGATAGCTACTACATCTCTCTCTTGTAACTGCACATTCAGATCTCTCCTTACTTTCTGAATGAAATCTGATCGTAAGTCTTGTTTTTCATGTCGTGGAAAATTCATTACCTTGATATTATGTTTTCTTGAATATTGTTCATTGTAATTTGCACTTATAATGGCTTCTTGTGTTGATTTCACAGTGTCTTTTAAAATTTTCTTATCATTAATGACTGCTTCTCTTACCTGATCAATTTGTTTTTAAGGTCTGCATTTTCAATAGACAAAGATTCAATTTTTCTTGCATTTCTTTTTCTACCTGTGCTACTCTACAGTTGATTTTTTTGTCCATTGTAGACTCAAATCTTTAGAAAAGTTCATTCACAATTAAAGTAACTCCTATCTCCAAATCATGTATTCTGACTAGATCTTTTGTAAACATATCAAAATCATCTTTCTTTGTTACACCCTTAAGGTTCAATTTAATCTCATCAAGGTCTCTTTGTAAATTAGTTAAACCACTTAACTCCATGCTGTTATCTGACCCACTTGAAAGTTCTCAATGAGTTTTCTTTGGGAGTTTAGGATTCTTTTGTGATTTATTGAATCCAAATCTTTTCTAGCTGAAAGCAATGTCTGAACTGTATTTGTAGATTTTTTACCTTGTGGTTTAACTCCAGTTTTGTCTCTTTGTGAAGAACTCCCTAAAGGCATTTTCTAGTCAATAGTCAAAACTGCTCACACACAAAAATCAATATCTCCACATTAAATTTCAGGTATAAGAATCTTTAAAAGTCAACTTTTGGTTGTTCTTTTAAATATCATTCACAAAAATATATATCTCTAGAATCCTCATTCAGTTTTACAACTTTTGAACATAATCTTCTTTTATGGCAATAACAATTAATAACAATAATCTGCAAAAACTGAGGAGCTGATTTTTAAATGGTTGACAGCTCAGCGGCCATATTTAATCTCCGATGAACTTATTAAGAAAAGGACGAGACGTTCTTTGACATACCCCTATGTTGTTTATTAGAAACTCCAGCATACTGATCACTTGTTCCTCTGTGTAGCATGTTTTACCTTTTGTTCACTATTAACAAAATATGCCGTATGGTATCCCAAAGTAATAAATTTATAGCGTATGCTACCATTTTCATGTTGAAAAGCATTGGGGATTATCTCCTTATTCACAAAAAATGATCCGTTACTCTTAGAAAACTACAGACCTATAACACTGCTAAATGTTGACACAAAACTGATTGCATATACCCTTACACAAAGAATTAAAAATATTCTACTAAAAATCATTAGTGACGACCAAAATGGTTATATTGCAAATCGCTATCTTGGGTATAATGTAAGACAAATTCAGGATATCATAGACTATGCTGAATCATTCAAAATAGAAGGAGCCTTGTTATTTTTAGACTTCTCAAAAGCGTTTGATATACTTGAATGGGAATTTATACACTCCGCATTACAAAATTTGGCTTTCAAAATCAATTTTGAAATGGATTAAAACTATCTACAATGATGTTAAATGCTCCGTTACAAATAATGGTTGGATATCAGAACCCATATATATTTTAGAGGAATCCGACAAGGATGTCCTGCAGTGCTCTAATTTTGTAATAGCTGTAGAAATATTGGCCTGTAAAATCAGACAAGATTCTAATATTAAAGGGTTTGAAATAAAATTAATGGAAAATCACATAGTCTCAAAATATCAAAATTAGCAGACGACACAACCTTATTTCTAAAAATAAAAGGAAATATCTAAAATACTAAATGCAATACACAAATTTGTAACATTCTTAGGGCTAAAACTAAATAGAACAAAAACTGAAGGAATATGGTTAGGTAAGCAAAATACAGCATAGACAAATTTGAAAACATTAATTGGACAAATGGACCAATTAAGTTTTAGGAATATATTTTGGTTTGAACAAAAGTGTGTCAAAAGTTAAAATTTTGATAAACAATTCCAAACATCAGAAAAAATATCAAATACTTGAAAGAAAAGAAATCTAACGATGATAGGTCGAATAACTGTTGTTAATACTCTTATCATCCAAAACTTGACATATTTAGCAACCGTATCCAATATAGATAAGGATCATTTAACAAAATTTAATAAAATTATTTTTGATTTCATTTGGAACAATCGAAGTGAAAAAGTGAAAAGAACTGTATTATGTACCCCAATGTTACAAGGTGGTCTAAATATGACAGACATTGTAGAACAAATTGAACAATTCAAATAGGATGGGTCAAAAGATTAAAATCTCCTGAAACCTCTAACTTGAAAGTTATACCAAGATTCTTCTTTGATAACTTTGGAAAAATTTTCTAATTTTGATATGAACATAGAAAATATGAATTCAATATCTAACATAAATAAGTATAAAATACCAGACCTCTACTTAGAAATAATAAAACATGGATAAAATATTCATAGGGAAAACTGCAACACCTGAAAACTTTAGATCAATCCGACAACAGATTATATGGGGAATAACTATATAAAAGATAAGGGTAAATGCCTTGTTTTTAAAAATTGGATTGATAGTAAAATAATTCATATAAATGACATATTAGATACCAATGGGAAATATCAGAAAAGGTAGTACTTGAGAAATTAAAAACAAAACTAATTGGAATCGTCTATTAAAAATTGGTAACTTAAATAAAAACACAGAAGGCATTTTAAAATCCATTCATTTTTTTCTGAAAGATAATACACTAAAAATATTTAGATGGAAACTTTTGCACTATATCTTACCTTGTAAAGTCTTATTGAAGCAATGGAAAATAAGTACAAGCTCAAATTGCCATGAATGTAATATTACAGAAGATTACGAACACATGTTTCTAAGATCTAAAACATTAAAAGTATTTTGGGAAAAATGAAAGATATTTTAGGAAATATTAAAATAGGAATTCATATTCTGAGCTTATCAAATTTAGCATGGGGATATAAAATTGAACAGGAAGAATACTATGAAGTAAACTACTTATTAACAATAATCACTTACGCAATTTATAAGGCGTACTACATTTCTGAACAAAGATCAAAACCTGTCAATACTTTTGCATTTTCAAATCAAAATTTCAAGAAATTTTCGGAATGGAGTGTAAACGGCGGGACAAACTTAAAATTCTTTGCAGTGTTGCAAAAATTTTAAGTGCTTTGTAACTAGATTTAAGGTACATTTATGTTTATTTATTTATTTTTTTTTTTTATGTTATAGATTTATGTAATATTATTACAAATGTATTATCACTTCGACATTTATAGAATAGAACCATATAATTATATGGTATAGGTGTATAAGCTGACATTTGTGTTTAGATATATATATATATATATATATATATATATGTATGTAAACTTATGCACGGGAGAGTGTATGCGTAAATTGTTTTGTACAAAACAAATAGCAATTAACATGTAATGTATAAAAGAGTATTCTCCTTTATGCAATAAAATCAGTGATTCCGTGCATAATGGTCATGGGACACGATGTTTGTAATATTATCCAAATGTAATTAGCAAGGGACACAAAGCGGTTTTCTAAATTAGCAATATATCTTCTTATTTTCAATTTTGAAGAAATCAAACATGTTGAAAATCTACTTTCGTTTCATTGAACGTAATTTAGAATAATATCAAAGATTGAAGATATTTCAAATAGATATACATACATATAGAAGAACATCAGACATTAAGTCATCTTTATCATAGTGGCACACCCCTAATTATATTTGAAACTTACCTTGATAGAATATGATAGACAAAATTTTAAATCCAACGGAAAGTCACACGTGTTGTAGGGTTTATAAATATATCACTGTAAATAACAAACCGTAAACGGAGAAAACAGATATCCGCAAAATGAATGTAAAATGCAAATGTAAATTATTCTAACAACGAAGAATATATAATTTCGTCAAGTCAATCCCTGGTTCATTTGACGATTAACACTAAGGGATAAACCTATATATAATGGTTGTACTATATAGGGCAGCTGTTAACAACTAGATACTAGTGCAATAAAGAATTTGTTAATGTTAAAAAAAAGAAAAAAAAAAAAGAATCCACATATGGTTAATACCATTACGCGAGTAACCAGTCTCACAGTATTTCTGAAGACCCTCTTTCCTGTGGACAGAATTTTGTCAATCTAATGGACAATTCTTTAGTCGAACATGCAGATGAGCCGGCAATGTAACGTTGTTTGTACGGAATATGTGAAGCTTAGGTATCCAATACAAACAAGGTAAGTCTTCCGATTTGCTGTTCAATGTTATGTTCATTGAAGCCATGAAAGACTTATGATTCGCCAAAATCTCATCCATGTCAAATGATATGTTTTGTATGTGGAATTACCTGAATGCTCATTTATTCCCAATTCTTTAACAAGACACTCGTAGTAGTACGATTTACATACAAAGACAATATTATTTGAAGCTTTGTCCGCAGGAACAACAACATACTTATCAGGAAGAGATGAAAGACATTTCACAGCCTCTTTGTCTCTAAAATGGACTTTGGTCGATCATTCATATAGTTTTCAACTTATGAATGCGATGTTTTATCAGAGACCTGATTGTTATGACCCATTATGACATATTGTCCAGTTCAACTTCTTCTCGTTTAGCCCATGCTCAGGCGTAGTCCTCAATGGAATACAAAATTTACTATAGCACAATGACACAATGACGGGATGTAAAAGTACAGAGCCACGTCATATGTAACAAGGAAACATAAAAGGCAAATAGACAAAGCACATTAGCAAAATGAAAGACAAGAATACAAAAGTTTTACCATAGAATTATAACACAATGACTGGATGTATAAGTAAAGAGCCACGTCAAATGGATATTACCAAAACAGACTAAACAGTAAAAGTAATATTCGTAAAGACAAATAAAAGAATACTATAACACGTTATCAAGATGATAAACAACGTCGGTACCCAGAATCTATACTTCAAGACCATCGTGTAGGTTGCATTTCTGTAAATATTGACAATGCAATTTCCCATAGGAACTCCTTTTACGGCTAATCCTGTACCAATTTTACTATGAAGTTTTGAAAAAATCATATCCTAGAATGGAAAGTTCATATGCACTACAATGTTTTCAAAGGTCAAAATATAGGGCTGTGCGGCATATTTTCAACGTTTATATGCCCCGAACTTCTAAGAGTTTAAACTAACACTAAATTTCTTAACTATCCCTACCTTGACTGTAGGATTACCACAGAATTCTATATAGACAATATGCATATGTACATTTACTGGTAACATTCCCAAGTTATGTCTCTATGAGATGAAACCTAGAGATCATAACTGGGAACCAGTATGTAAACAAAATTAATTATCTATGAATATTCTATATCTCCCCAAAAGAGGCGTGGTTTTAGAAACAGCTGTATTTACAAAGTGCAACCTATACAAACATTTATTCCAATAGAAAACTCTCTAAAACACTTTTCTCACATTAATACTTATTTATCAGAATTATAGCCTTAAAGAAATCACTGCATAAACTCTAAGTTTTCTTTTACTGTTCATTTGATACCCCTCCCTGTTTCAATTTTTAAAGAATTTGAAAACAAGACTTTAATTATTGCCAGCTTACCCTATTTGCATGTTTTCTGACATGAAATGCCTAGAACCTGTTTAAAACTGTTCTGATAACATATTGAAAGCATTTCAGAATACTGTAAATGTTATGTTTAGCAGTCAATCATTCCAACATTCAAGATTATATAAAGTATCAAATCCTGCCTGTGTCTCCAGTCCAATGAAAGTTCACAATTACTGCCTCAAATGGTCAGTTTAGAATTCTTGTCACAACAGTATCATCTCTAACCATATATCTGACATAATTTAGCTAATATATGAGCTAGAAGTGTTAAAACAATGCCATATTTGCAATAGTTGTATGTATGCAGATACCAGTCTGATGTAAAAGTAAAATCACTTCACTTAAAATTTTATAGAAATGACTACTAACATCTAATTTTGCATAACTTCCAAGCACAGTTATTGTTTTCTATATAGAGACCTTTGAAATCATAAAATCATAGCAATTACAAGTTAAATTATTTGTTTTATGACCCAGGGGTAGGCAATTTTCTCTGTTTTTTTTTGCCCTGGGGCCTCAAATTTCTAAATTATTCTGCTGTTTCTAGCAATATGGAATATTTAGTACATATTCAGGATAGGACACACTATTGTAAGTTTTGTTGAGATATTTTTGTATTTCTAGCTTGTATTTTTTATGCCGCGGTGACAAAAAAGCAGATTTAGGCGTTACGGCTTACTTTTGGGTTATCGACAGGACAAAAACACCCCACCAATAATATTCAGGAAGGATCTATGAGTTTTAATGACTGCGAAGAGTAAATATAAGCACTTCTAAACAATTTAACTGACAAATATGCATATATTATGAATTTATTTTGCATTCAGGGCTTTAAGTAAACTATGCATACTGTAAACTGTGAATTTATGCTGAGTCATCATAGTTAAAGCCCAGGATTTTCTCAATCTTCATGAAATATTTATAAAACTTCATATTTGAGTTAATTTCTTTAAAATCTGTGAGATAAACCAAATTTGGTTAAATTCTGTATGTTCTCTTTTTTCACCCAATATAGGTTGCATTTCTGTAAATATTGACAATGCAATTTCCCATAGGAACTCCTTTTACGGCTAAAACTGTACCACTTTTACTATGAAGTTTTGAAAAAAATCATATCCTAGAATGGAAAGTTCATATGCACTAAAATTTTTTCAAAAGTCAAAATATAGGGCTGTGCGGCATATTTTCAACGTTTGTATGCCCTGAACTTCTAAGAGTTTAAACTAACACTAAATTTCTTAACTATCCCTACCTTGACTGTAGGATTACCACAGAATTCTATATAGACAATATGCATATGTATATTTACTGGTAACATTTCAAGTTATGTCTCTATGAGATGAAACCTAGAGATCATAATTGGGAACCAGTATGTAAACAAAATTAATTATCTATGAATATTCTATATCTCCCCAAAGAGGCGTGGTTTGAGAAACAGCTGTATTTACAAAGTGCAACCTGTATTATTTGTGAAGTTGATACGAAATATTTATAAACAAGGTATTGGTACCTTCCGATGAACTTATTTAGAAAAGGACGAGACGTTCTTTGACATACCCTGGTTCATCAACTTTCTACTCAGACACTGGCCCGGTGACGTTTTACAAAGTCTGAGTATCAGCTGAAAGCTCTTGAATACCGAATCAGGTGGGAAATATATATCCCATATGCAGATGAAGTTGGTATATTGCTACTAAGATGGGGAATTGATGATTTCAAAATTAAAATCGTCTCGTTTGTCATAGATTCTGGTACTGAGATGACCGCGTATGTCAAATTCGAGGTATAAGTCTAAAATGAGCCGGAGGAAGCCGTGTCTGTTGTTTCTTTAATTTCTAGTTCTGGGGATATATTAATGGAATCAATCAGAAATGTTTGGATTGTTAATGGAAAGAACATCATCAATATATCTTAATGTGAAATTAAATGATCTGGCTTCTTTGATCTTCTTGTTTTTGACAAGTGTCTGAAGGAACTCCGACTCATATGAAAATAAGAAGAGGTCGGCAAGGAGAGGCACAGTTCGTTCCCATAGGAATGCCGACAATTTGTTGAAAAGTCTTTCTCCAAATTCAACGAATATGTTGTCAATAAGAAATTTCAGCATACTGATCACTTGTTCCTCTGTGAAGCATGTTTTACCTTTTGTTCACTATTAACAAAATATGTCGTATGATATCCCAAAGTAATAAATTTATAGCGTATGCTACCATCTTCATGTTGAAAAGCATTGTGGATTATTTCGTTAAAACGATTTTGCAATTTCACATGGGAATGGTTGTATACAGGGTTGAAAAATCAAACGTTTTGCTAGAACTTATTTCAGAAAAAGATCGAGATTTAAAATTATCCAGAGGTTCTTTAGAGTTTTTAGAATCCACACATGGTTAATACCATTACGGGAGTAAACAGTTTCACAGTATTTCTGAAGACCCTCTTTCACTGTGGACAGAATTTTGTCAATCTAATGGACAATTCTTTAGTCGAACATGCAGATGAGCCGGCAATGTAACGTTGTTTGTACGGAATTTTGTGAAGCTTAGTTATCCAATACAAACAAGGTAAGTCTTCCGATTTGCTGTTCAATGTATTGTTCATTGAAGCCATGAAGGATTTATGATTCGCCAAAATCTCATCCTTGTCAAATGATATGTTTTGTATGTGGGATAACGTGAGTGCTTATTTATTCCCAATTCTTTAACAAGACACTCGTAGTAGTACGATTTACATACAAAGACAATATTATTTGAAGCTTTGTCCGCAGGAACAACAACATACTTATCGGGAAGAGATGAAAGACATTTCACAGCCTCTTTGTCTCTAAAACGGACTTTGGTCGATCATTCATATAGTTTTCAACTTATGAATGCGACGTTTTATCAGAGACCTGATTGTTTTGACCCATTCTGACAAAGTGTCCAAAACTGACAAAACGACAATGAAAATTCATCGCACTTCCAAAATTCCACATCAGAAATGATTGCACTTACAATGATAATTCATCGCATCTATAGTTAAAATGAATCGCATTCAGTAATCAATATTATGGATTCTGCTGCTCAAATAACACTTTTTGGACTTTAATCCTGTTATTGTACATTAAAAGTTATATTCTAATGAAATTCTGTTAAAACATACATTCAAATCTATTATTTTGTATTTTCAACAAGTAAACAAACACAGGTTTTCCCATCATCCTTTATTCTACAATAGACATACTCGCATACAACAGTGAAAATGAACTAACTGGATTCGCACTTTATATACACTGTACATTTTAAACCGATAATAATAGCATTGTAACAAATATCGTTTTTAATTTTAGAAAGGCAGATCGCGGAGAAATTTGCATTACAAGCAAAGTTTTATGCGTACTTTATTTACAAATACATGTATATATATTTAATCTGTATTGTACCATCATAGGCATGATCACGGAGGTTTTAATTTTATACATTAATTTACAATATTGTGATCAAAATTCGTTTTTCAAACAAATAAATAATTTTGTAGTCGCACGCTTTCTTTGAAATTTAATTGCATTATGGGTAATTTCGGATCGTGTAGATAGAATGGGAATGGTGTATTCTCTTATCCGGCGTGACGTAGCAGCTCCTTAGATACAGCATCCGGGCATCACTGTAGGTGAAGCTTTTCCATCGATACGCTGATCACCCTGTAACCCGAGGGACCTTGTAATTATAGAACCTGTTAATCATTGGCAATAAACATTTCTTATCAGGTGACAACGGGTGTGAAAAATATAAAATCTTTTATCTTTGTAAAATGTTAATCTGAATTACCGTAACTATTTAGTTTAATACAACATTTTTAGATGATGCATACGTATACTGATGTCTATATATATATTGAGAAATGTGGTGATTTTGATGAAATCAAAATTGTACTAAAACGTTAACATTTAAAAATATCTCTTTTATTTATTGATTATTATATGTCATTTAAAAAAAAAAACATTTCGAAAATTTGGTAATGTCTTTCAAAGTTTCGATAAAAGCTAATCGTTTACACAATCACTTAAAAGTATATGGTACATTTAGAGCGAACCTTTAAAAACATAAACAAGTAATAAATTTTCAATTATGTCTAGATATCATATTTTAACCGATAGATAGATTCAATACAGAAATTTTAGAAAACCCGAAAGAGTTCAACGAAAGTCATGGAACGCTAGAATTACTGGCTAAACAGTTATGTTGAAAACAAGAATTCCACGTATCTGCACACACTGACTGAAATATAACTTCCTGCATGTTTACACACGCTAAAGAACGATACTCGTTTTACAAGATGTATCTAGTTTCTCTATAGATTAAAATGCATGCCCTTATGTGCCAGAATTATACTACACATACAATAACTATTACGGATAACAGAGTCAACCTGTACGGCGAATTCTCAAACTGCAGGAATTTGGTTACATGGTAGGGGATATGCGGTACTATTGATTCTGGATGATCTCATAAGTTCACTTTAATTCAGACACATTCCCACAAAATATTGAAGGTACTGAAAGGGCACAGCTAATGCAAACTTGAACAATACTGTGTTTTTTATGGTCTGAGAAACAATTTGCTTTGGCTATCAATTTTTTTTTTTATCGATCTAGATATTATCTAGATATTATCTCGAAGAAGACTTTCATGCATGGAAGTCCAGTTTTCTTTGCTTTAAAGATACTCGACAAGAAGGTGCATTTAGTAGTTTCGATACTAGATCAGTTCATGAAAAGTCAAGTTCTGTATTCATTAATTAAAAAGAAGATGTGGTATGATTGCCAATGGACAACTATACACCAGAGACCATATGACATAGAAGTTTATATCTATACGTAGGTCATCGTACGGCCTTCAACAATGAGCAAAATCCATAACTCATAGTTACCTATAAAACGCCTAGAAATGAAAATGTAAAACAATTCAAACGAGAAAACAAACAGCCTGAGTTAAGTATAAAACAATAAAGAAAACAAATATGATATACAGCAGCAAACGACAACCCCTGAATTGCAGGCTCCTGATTTGGACCAGACACATACAGAATCAGGCGGGGATAAACATGTTTGCTGGCATCATTACGTCTATTAACCTCCAGAACATGACTGTCATGAAGAGTTGAAGTAAGAATTCTACATTGTTCTGGCACATACTCGAAAGGCATATAGTCAATGTCATGAATAGATGATTATGAAAAACAAGAGATATATGATTGTTTTACACGTCGCTGCATAAAATAAACCCAAACCTTTGTTCGTAAGCCAAACTTGAAATAAACTTTACAGTTATGTTATAAATACGCAGAGAAAAAATTAACTGAACAACAAAAACAACATTGGTGGCCTTGTGCTGTTTTCTGCTCTTTGGTCGGGTTGTTGTCTCTTTGACACATTCCCCGTTTCCATTCTCAATTTTATTAACAACAATCAAACAACAGAAAAGCGTACCACTTTAAAACATTATAGAAATTCGGCTAAGCGCTACTGACTCTCTCTCTCTATATATATATATAGATATATATATATCTCGTTCAGATGTCCATTGCCCGGGAAAATTGGTGTTCCGCTGGCTGCGCTGCATGTAGCAGGTGAAGGAAATTGTAACAGGCATAGATGACACAGGAATAGTTGTTATATATTTTCTTTTCTTTATTCCTTCACTACATCGCGATAACATACCAATTTCACACTTTTTACTGCTAGATCTGGTGATGTAAAGTTTAAATTGTTTTACTCACATTCACAATGCATCATTTATTGTTTTACTCTTTGTGATGCTAAGCAATGCAGAAAAAAGAAGTTAGTAGCTTCTGCTCACGACATGCATGAACATCATGTAGATTGCTAGTTGATTAAATAATAAGATGCATATGATACATGTCATGTAGAATCATTTTTAATCTAAAATTCATCAATCTGTGTGAAACATTATTTCAATTCTCCGTTTGAGTGTAATTTGTTTTTCTTTTGACAGTAACCAAATTATCAAAATATATGTTAAAAAGAAATTTGCTCTGTGAGTTCATTTTCAAATCTTTTATTAATATGTACTAAATACAACTATTTTTTTTTATTTACCGTGGTGCGTTTAAAATTAGAGTTATTTTTGTCCTAAAATGTTTCTTTCATCAATAAATGAATATTCATATATACTCCTTAACTGAGTAATGTCTTCGTTTGTGTTTCTGAATTATTTTCTTAATCTAGCTCTTAACATCAACACTTTGTTGTTAATTGTTTAGTTAAAACAAATTTTAGTAGTCTTAATTATCACTGTTATTAACTTCGTATGCACCTTGTAATAACCGCTGGATACCAAAATCTACAATGACCAGATGACCAGGTTAATTTACCTTTCTCAATGTTTCTTTGATGTCGACATTTTTATCACCCAGATTAATTTGCACATGACCCAGATTACGAAAAATCGAACAACAGTATAATTTTTGTTTTCACTGCATTCATTTGCCAAACAGTTGTAATCAAATTAAAATATCGCACCTTATATTCTGTATATTTTTTTTTGTGATTTTTTTTGTTCTCACGTGGCAAGCCTGATCTATGTTCTACAGTAGAGATCAGTAGAAAGACAAAAAATAAATGAAATAATAAGAATAATTTCAATTTATTTTCCTGAAGATTATACACAGGAAAGTGATAGACTTTGTCGGAAATACGTGCATGGCTTCATTTTTAGCGTAAATGACTCATAATCTTTTAACTGGCATGCAAGTTATGATTTTACATCCTACATCATACCAGGATATTTACATGAAAAAGCATAAACCGATTCATTCAAGGTGAAACTCTATCAAAAGTTAACAATCAAGATTATTAAATTCTCTTAACACGATAAGCTAACAATGTTTCACCGCCTTACCAACGGAAATCGGCGTTACCAAGAAAGGGGATCACTGATTTCAAAAATGCCCGTATGTTCGGATAACAGAATGGTGTAATGTGTAAGGTGTATGGTGCAAAGGTGTAACGTGTATGGTGTAATGGCACAAGGTGTATGGTGTAATGATGTATGGTGAATGGTGTAATGTGTATGGTGTAAGTGGGAAGTTAACACCATCCAAGGACTGTAGCAAATATATCACATTTTCTTATTTTACATAAGCCTGCAATCCATCAATGGCCACCTTAGTCAACTGTAGCTGAAACCTACGTTTCCTTAAAAAAGAAATAAAAAAAAAAATCTGAATTTATAAACTGACAATTTAAGAAATGTTTGTCATATATCGATATCTGTTCGTGACATATCTAACATATTTTAGATATTAAGATGTGAACCCTTTAATAAACCTTATTTCTTTGGGCAATACCTACGAGAATTAAAGTTATTATTTTAATACAATAAAACCATTATCAGAAAATCGGTATGAAAGTATTTGCAATTATAAAGATCAAGTAAAAGAAGTGTGTATATATATTCGAAACTAAAACATGATCGAATATATAACTGGTGGCTTTGGTTGTTACCTGCTCTTTTCGGGTTGTTGTCTCTTTAACATATTCCCATTTCCATTCTCAATTTTAAATAAACTAAAATTTTAAACAAACTGTTTTCAGATCAAAATACATTTAACAAGCGAGTGCGTTGATACAGGTTATACATGTATGCATGTATATACTTGTATGTCAGGTGAGAAGTGACACCAAGTAATATGTATACTAAAATGTTTATCGTCTTCCATTATACATGGTGCGGGTGCACTCGACTCAATCTTAATTGACTAGGATTGTCAGTTTTCCTATCGAAGGTCGGTGGTTTTCTCCGGGCACTCCGGCTTCCTCCACCAATAAAATCTGGCCGCCATGAAATAGCCCAAAAGCGGTGCTTAAAAGTGGCGTTAAAACACCAAAATCAAATCAAATCCATTATACATGAGGGTGTGGGTTGGGGTTTATAGAATTGAAAAGTATTGACAAAAAAAAAAAAAAAATAAATAAAGGAATACAGAAAATAACCAGACAAATATAAAGAAAAGAGAATGATGAGGTTATAGAATATATGGCATAAAAAATGATCGGCAAAAGGTATAACGAATAGAAAAAATTGCCTAAAATGACAGAATACAGAAATAATGAATCCCCATTCAGACCCTCATAATCTGACGTTGACATTTATATCTTAAGGGCAATCATGGCCATACGATACAGTTTTAAATGTACAATGATTTTTTTTAAGAAAGTTCACATACAAGCTAATTTTTACAAAATTAATTTGAATATGTAATAAAAATTATATCTTCATGTGATAGATTTAAAAGTTCGACATTTACTTAAAATTTTGGTTTCTTGGACATTTCTGTCCTTTGAACAGACATGTTAACTTTTTTTTGTTTCAAAAGATAAACATATGCGCATTTCGGTAAAGAGATTAGGAATATCTTTGTTACAAAATTGGACTCTACATTTGTGTAACATTTCTTTGTTAATGATTATTATTTTTGTAAATAGAAATTGATTTTTAGAAAAACCGGCATTTTGTTGTATATTTATTTAATTGAAAAAGTTGGTTATTTCTTCGTAAAAGTTGGAACGATTAATCTTCATACAGTATCAAGCCAAAAGTCCTTTTTAAAAAGAGGGATCCATATTCTCGTTTTAAGCTAATGGTTAAATCTCGATAAAATGCATCTTTTCCCGATATTTCAGTTTGACGTCGCCTTCAACAACGAGCAAAACCCAAACCGCATAATCATTTATAAAAGTTCCCAAAATTACAAATATAACTTCAAACAATTCAAACGAGAAAACTAACGGCCTGATTGATGTACAACACTTATAAAAAAAATATACAACGACAACCACTGGTTACAGCAAATAAAGGGGGTTCCAACCATATGTCCCAATTAAAAAGAATTTCAGGTCAAACAAACGGGAGTTCTTATCTACGGCACAATAACTGGAATTAGCCACTGTACAGTCTCCTGACGCGTACGAGTAATAGTATACCTATAGGATAGTCTCAGATTATGGTGTTACAAAATGCTTTTAATTGTCTGTGAGTTTTTTTTTTTTTTTTTATTTATGTTTTATTCCATTTAGTCCTGCAATTTATTGATTGATTAATGAAAATATCATAGCAATTCTTTTAGTTTATCTAATTAAATATACAATTAATTTTATTTAGTTATTTGGATTTAATAACCTCAAATTAAAGGGTGCGAAAAGATATATTAATGTAACTGTTTCAAAGTTCAAATTGATCAATTATTGATTGAAGTGAATAAATAAAAGTTATTTTCTCGAGGAATAAACTGCATAGTATACAAATTCTTGTTCTAGTATAAATAGTAATAATTTTCATCGGCGAAAAAGATAGATACTTTTGTTGTGTTGGAAGAATCGTAAAAGTGTTATTTTTCTAAATTCTATTGTTTACTCGGACATCGTAACGTCTAAAATTGATTTTTTTTTTACCATATTGGACTTCATATTGTGTATTGAATTGAAACATGAACGCGGACTTCGATGAGAACACCTGGATTGAAAGTTTGCAAACGTTCCGACCAATGAAATTCATTTTAATATGTAACGCGGACTTCAACGAGAGCACCTAGATGAAATATTTTATTTATACGACAATTAGTTTTTATTTAGAAATTACCGCTAAAATATAGTTAATAAAATTATATGAGAGCAACAATGCAGAATTGTTTCTTTTCCATTCTTGTTTTTTTACAATGTTTATGTTCATTTTAATTTGGTAGGTAGAATTATATTAAATGCCCCAAACGTAAATATAAGTTTTTGAAATTCATTAAAAGACGTAAGAGAATGCCGACTAAGAGCCAGTCAAGGTAGTTTAACTTAAACCTACCCATCGTTATCGCAGACTAAAATTTATCTCATATAAACAGAATACATGTTAATTAATTGCAAGAATTTTTGTACGTCACGGTGCATGATAGCACGATAATCCCTTTACAGAATCGTAACCCACGCTTCAATATTTCGTTTGATATTTGCTGCTCTTCCACAATTAACGCCCGTTTTGCTCCAGTGACCGGTATTACAATTTAACACAGTTTTAAAAGTTCATTGAGCTGTTACTTCATTTACAATTTTGAGCAAGACCAAACTGTTTATCAAATTCAACACATGTCAACATTATCTTCATCAATTTTATTATTTAACAAAACATTGTTTTCATTACAAGCTATTCCATATATCAATATATAGCTAGTGAATATTTGTTGTTTACCGAATAAGATACATCGATTTAAATTATGTACACAATGAATAATTTCTGTGAAGTTACTTTTATTTCCGAATTTACGAGTACAATATAGTAAAACAGAAAAAGAGAAACGGTAAATATAAAGGAATACATAAAGTTTCGTAAGTAATTGCAAGGGACTACACGTTACTTTCATGTCACGAGTTTTCATAGCACTTAGCAATTTTTGAAACGAATATGTGAGATAAAGATCTACTGCATTTAAGCAAATTAAAATTATGTTATACATCTTACTATTTTATTTGCAACAGATTCAGAAGTTTTGCATTTTTATAGCGTGCATCAATATTTTAATGTTTTTATTTAAATTCCTTGTATGTCACGTGTTTTGTTCATTCATTTGTTTATATTGTGAAGCATGTGACTTTACTAAGAATACGCGCATTTAACTAAAGTCGATAAAGTTTGAAACAAATAAACGATAGATACATCGAGGTTGTTTTGCTTGAGTGATTTACCTATACAAAGCTCGGGTCTCAACAATGTTTAAAACGAATTAATGCCAGCTTGAAATAGTTTAACGGGGGCGTGGCCTATTGGTTTGACGCATCTTACCACCATCTGAAATTAACTTGCCTGACCGCAAAGGAATCTATTTGACTGGCATTAAAAGAATTTGATATGGTTTGAAATGAATTAAAACTAATTTTTAATTTTTGTCAATCTTTATCAAATGATGATTAATCTTATTTAAATAGCGTTAATGCGTTTTTGTCCGTTCAAGTTAAATTCGGGTTACTAGTGCAGTTCAACTTCTTCTCGTTTAGCCCATGCTCTGACGTAGTCCTCAATGGAATCCATAATTATTTTGAAGTTATGGTTCCAATTGATGTGTTGAGGTTCTCTTACCTTAGGACCATGAGATATCACCTTTCGGAGATGTTAATGTTGAACAATGTTTAGATCCCCAGTAATAACATGGCCAGAGGGCTGTAAATATAAGGCGAGTTTGAACAGTCTCATGTCAGAGGGTTTTGCAGGTATTGTTCTAAATCAAGGTCCTGCAATGCTTGTTTATAGTTATATATTTTAGGTGCTATGGTTTTGGTGTAACTGTATGATAAAATAGGAACAGACTGATTTTGAAAATAAAGTGGAATTTTAGATGTTACCTCCTTGTGATGTAGAACGTTGCTGATGTTGATTGCGTCAATTCCTTTATTGGTAAACTGAACAGGAAGGAATTTCCTCTTTACCTCATGTAAAGCTTCCGATTTTACTGGTTTGAAAAGACGGAGAAGCTACATCACAAATTATATTGGAGAAAATGTAATAATGCATTCTTTGTCAAGTGCATAATTTCTCAAACATTTTAGAAAATTAACAGGCAGTGAAAAAAGAATAGTTCTAATGTAATGTAACCCTAGCGGATGAAGAAGATGTGAAAGAAGGTCATCAAAGCTCCCAGAGGGCGATCTGGATTTGGAAAGGTCGACGGTAATGTTTTCGCCCATGACTACGTTGGTGTCGTAAAGTAGTATCAAATAAGCTCATTACATTTACATCACTGCAGGCTGGACTTGACAAATTTCCTACTTCTTATCATTGCATCCGTATGGCATTGCAGTACCTCGTTCCTTATCCAGGAATTTTCTCTATTTTTCGGAAAGGAGTACTTAATATAGGGCTATTAGTGTGGTGATAAATTTTCTCGATGATGCGTACTTTCATAGATAAAGAAGGATCATGGTCCGGTTGATTAAAATGGTTATAAATAATGGTAAATGGTAAATAAATAGAACGAGAGATACTAGTAGATAAATAAATTAGAAGTTAGGTATGTCTTAAAACAATACTCTTCTTAAAAACTAAAGAAATAAAGAAAATACTACACTTGCAAAGTAATCGCATTTACAATCTTTCACATTGAACAAACCCTTACTTTACAACAACTAATAAAAGGAGGTATTCGCGTAAGGTTTACAATGAAACAATTAATGGCTAACATTAATATCATGCAGAGTAAATTCAGTATTGCTATTGACAGTATTGGCTTGCATTTAAGATTCTGCATATCCCCGTTAACATGGAGTACATTGTTTTAACCTCTGATAGTAATCAATGATATAACGAATAGCCAATGTGAATGTCGCAATATTGTTTCATGATGTTGGGTAAGCCAATCAAAATAACACATATTTCATATCACTTTCGTTGAGAAATATCTCTTCATACGAGAAAGATAAAGGAGCAACTATTGAACTTCAAGGTGGTGGGTGAGGTAATGGGTGGGGGTATGTTTTTTGTCGGAGTCAGAATTTTTTTCGCACAAAGCGCAAACTTTTTTTTTTTTCGGCGCTATCAATCAAATTATTTTTCAAAATTTAACACTACAAGGTACGGAGAAAATCTGGATTCAGAATATTTTTTGTTTCATCTGCTTAACCATAATATTTTTTTTTTCATCAAATTGGGGATCAGATATTTTTAGGAAAACCTCAACCCCTTAAAAGTATAATGAGTGTTTCTTATCATTGATTCCTCTTCTGGATTCTGAACAATAACTGTATACGATTAAGGGATAAAGGATCAAGTTTGAGAAAAGAGGAGCATTGATGGTTCCGCATGTGATATGACCTTATCAAATTAAACAGAGTAATTTGTTTTCGAAAAGTAAATATAAAGATCTAGCAATAATAAACTGTTCTTGTGTTGCTAAAATGTCCATTAAAACATTACATTAAATACATGTATATGAATACATTGTTAATGTAGAATGGGTAGTTTTGTCATCTATGTATATGAATATTAAAAGAGGACTATTCTGCAGACAAGTTTTGTCAATTGATGAATTGACATTTTACATTCGTATTATAACAAATCAAAACTATCAATGATGGTATTTCATCCCTTTGATAAGTAGATTTGTTCGACATTGCTCACACAATATTCATTCCAATACTTTATATTGACCAGTTGCATTTGTCTATAAAATCAATATTTTACAGAAAATCCTTAAGTTTACTACATTTTGTAAAAGGACAGTGGAGAATTGTTACTCACTCATGGGATGGATTTTTGTAACCTTCGTAAAAAGAGATTGTTGTGTGTTATAATGTCACTGAGTGGACATTGTAATACGCGCCTTCTTCCCCCTTACGCATCATTAGGTTTAAAATACAGATATTTTCAAAGGCAGACACATGAAACCATGACGCAAATTGAAGTAATGAACCGGCAACTTTGTTTTTTTTTTTTTTCAGAGACTTTAGAATTAAGTAATTTTCACCACAATTTAGGTACCTATTTTGTGTAATTAACTGTTCTTATAGAGTTTAACCCAGATCCTTAAATCTTTACATACAGAGTTGGCATATATATTTAAACTGTGACCTGCTTTTAGAAAATTGGTATATTCTCTATTTTTCATAAGTTATTTTTCGGAAATATTTTCAAAAGCCAGGAAATTCCTTTGTTCAACTGAAATATTTGAAACGTCAATGAAAGTCTACACACCTATTGAGATTAAGCACCTTCCACGCCCGGAGTGTTTTCATATTGTTTATCTTATTATGCAAATCTAATATTTCTATAAATATCAAGTTCGTCATGATTATTCTTTCTCGGTAAAGAGAAATTTTAAATATATCTATAATCTTTCTATATATTCAAACAATTTTAAATATCTATAATCTTTCTATTTATAAATTCAATTTTAAATATCTATAATCTTTCTATTTTTAAATTCAATTTTAAATATCTATAATCTTTCTATATATTCAAACAAGCAAAAGAGCACGAGGTAGAATCTGATACGTAACTTTTGCATGAAAATAATTGGAAAATTAAACGCTACAATTTTGTATCTTTCGCCTCTCTTTATAAATTTTGAAACGATGAACACCGGAACTTCAACTGAAAAATTTATACCTGAAAGACAGTGGTTTTGGTTAATTTCCTTCTCTTACTTTGAAAAAAAAAAAAAGATGTTATCATAAGCTATGAAAATTTAAGATTTTATTCATTTATAGGCATTTATAGTTTGGTCACAAAAGTCATGTTAAGATCACGCCTTAATGTTCTTAGAAACGGCATTTTAAAATGGACCTGGTGTAAAATGAATTAAAGGAAATTGACCCTACATTGTATTTTCTTTACTCTTGTGGGAGTCTCTAGAAATAAAGAGGACATAATAAAATGACTAATTCAACATTAAATGTAATTGTTTTTTTTTTTTTTTTTAATTCTATGGAAATTCAGATATCAATGTTTGCACTAACTATTCATGCCAACCGACGACTAATGGAAACAAGTGTAACGCTCAGTGGTACCAATCCGTGTCCAATGAAATGACGGAAAAACAGGAAGACTAAGTACTCAATATAACAAACGTTTAGGTATACACATTCGCTCAACACCTGTACCATTCAAGGTTGGTATAATGTAACGACCAGTAGTACCCATGCCGTGCATTTCGATGCAAACGTAATAAAATTCAAATAGCAATCACCTGGAGATTATTTCTCTGGGAATTATACTGTGTTATAGTAATCTCAGGTATAATGCACAAAAATAGGGTTGTTGTGTACTTTTAAACTTAGGTCGTATTTTCATTGCACCTACATGTAAAACAGATGTGATCCGTGCACTACAGCGGAATTACGGCTTCAGAACGTTGTTATAGTACGCCCAAAGATTAATTGGGCTCATTTAGTCTCTGCCATTGGCAATAATATCCCACATCTATTTTATTGAAAATGAAGTTGTAAATCTCGCATATTTTGTGACCAATTTATGAAGCTTTATCAACCCCTCCCCGCCCCCGCCAACCCCTTTCTTTTTGCTTTTGGATCCGCCACTGCTAATGGACTTTCAACTTTATAATTCCTTTGCATTAGATATCAATGCTATATACAAATAACTTTAATATAAATGAAATAACATAGGGATAAATTCGAGTTTATACATGTACATGCAAAAGGAAAATAGATATAAGAAGATGTGGTATGAGTGCCAATGAGGCAACTCTCCATCCAAGTGAAAATTTATAAAAGTAAACCATTATAGGTCAAAGTACGGTCTTCAACACGGAGACTTGGCTCACACCGAACAGCAAGCTATAAAAGCCCTAAAATTACTAGTATAAAACCATTCAAACGGGAAAACCAACGGTCTAATCTATATAAAAACGAGAAACGAGAAACACTAACAACAATTACTGAACATCAGATTCCTGACTTAGGACAGGTGCAAACAATTGCAGCGGGTTTACACGTTTTAATGGTACCAAACCTTCATCCTTATCTGAAACAATAGTGTAACATCACAACATAGAAATACACACTATAAAATATCAATTGGAATGGCTTAACTCAGTAAAAGACATATCAACACGAATGAACATACACTGAACAAATAAATTTGATCTATGACACAAGGTAAATACAAAACCAATAAAATAAGGGATGAATAATTAAAGTAACAGGATTATACCGCTGTGCAATGTTAAACAATTTCAGAAAAACAACAATAAGCTTGAACAAAAATATCCGCCATTCGCAATTACATTATACAAAGGTAAATGAAAATAATTTTGTTGTTAGGTATACATGTTCAGTTCAAATGAAGGAAATATTTTTACAAAATAAATAATTTTGATGTTCATAGTACGAAGAAGTGAAAATTTATAGTAATAGCAAACACTTATCAAAGCTGGTATATAGACCTGATATAGTCCTGAATAAGTAAACATTACATAACAAAAAGCATTACAAATAGTATCAACAGGTCGAATAAACAAGAAAGTACGATTTGAGAGTACTCGCAGTTACTGACAGCTAGTTAAAAGCCAAAACAATTAATAATAAAAAATCATGCATCTGAGACTAAAATTAACTAAAACACATCCCAGGGATTTAGTATTTTAACGCCATGGGCAGTCAAAGAAGACATGTTACACTATTGTTTCAGAAAAAGGGTGAAGGTTTGGTACCATTAAAACGTTTAAACCTGCTGCATTTGTTTGCACCTGTCCTAAGTCAGGAATCTGATGTTCAGTAGTTGTCGTTTGTTGATGTGGTTCATAAGTGTTTCTCGTTTCTCGTTTTATATAGATTAGACCGTTGGTTTTCCCGTTTGAATGGTTTTACACTAGTAATTTTGGGGCCCTTTATAGCTTACTGTTCGGTGTGAGCCTAGGCTCCGTGTTGAAGACCGTACTTTGACCTATAATGGTTTACATTTATAAATTTTGACTTGGATGGAGAGTTGTCTCATTGGCACTCATACCACATCTTCTTATATCTATGACATGTGCAATGCCAAAATAAATGTATCGACAGGTATTAGGATATTTAGGAGTTAACATCTTTATAGATCAAAATGAACGTGGGTGTGTTTTATACATCCCGTTTGAAAAAATACAAATTTAGTTAAGTTTTTAATTTGCTGATGACAAAATTACGGAAGCGTATTAGCGCCACACATTTTTTTTTTTTTTTTCCCTATCTTTGCGTTATAACGCAAACATTTGCGTTGTAACGCAAACCTTTTGCGTTATAACGCAAACATTTGCGTTATAACGCAAACCTTTGCGATATAACGCAAACCTTTGCGTTTAACGCAAACCTTTTGCGTTATAACGCAAACCTTTGCGTTATAACGCAAACATTTGCGTTATAACGCAAACCTTTGCGATATAACGCAAACCTTTGCGTTTAACGCAAACCTTTGCGTTACAACGCAAACATTTGCGTTGTAACGCAAACCTTTTGCGTTATAACGCAAACATTTGCGTTGTAACGCAAACCTTTGCGATATAACGCAAACCTTTGCGTTGTAACGCAAACCTTTTGCGTTATAACGCAAACCTTTGCGTTATAACGCAAACATTTTGATTTCAATTATTCATTAAGTTTTGTATATGCCCGTCTGTCATTAAACTTCTGTTGTGATTTAGTTAAGAAAAGAACCATAAATACAAGGAAAAGTCATTATAATAAATATGCATAGGAATCAGAAAAGTATATAATTTAACAAGAAAATAGATATGTTATAGACATATTTTATTTGAAAGGCCAACATTTTTAAAATTTTGATGAAGTAGATAAGAGCAAAATAATGTCATACAATTGTAAAACTGTCAAGGCAAATAGACAAAATGATCTTTCTGCTGTAAAATGAATAATTAAGAAAGATTTTTTATTTTAATTTTGATGTAAGAAATCTTTTTTTTTAAATCTCAGAATATGATAAAGATTCTTTGATAAAAGTCATGAAATTTTCAATCTAGAGTGGTAACTTGGTAGCAATTTAAATGGAGAGAACATAATTTTATTAATAAAACATCTTCATTTTATTCATTTATTACAAAGGGTAGTTAACCAACCTTACACAATCCTCAAAGGAGAGCTTACTTTGGAAGTATATTTATATTCGGCTATAGCTATATTAGCAGAGTTGTTTTTTTTCTTTCTTCGGTATAACTTTAATTTACTCAATTTTCATTGTAATATATGTATATATATTATCATGTATATCATTTTGGGGCATTTTATAGCTTAATGTTCGGTGTGAGCCAATGCTCCGTGTTGAAGACCGCACTTTGAACTATAATGGTTTACTTTACAAATTATGACTTAGATGGAGAGTTTTCTCATCGGCACTCATACCACATATTCTCATACCTATTATCCTGCTCATTATTAGTTAAATAGTAAAGCATTTTACTTTGCAATGAGTACAAAGAAGATAAATTTTAATATATGCAGCCTCCTCCATTAATAACTGCTGCTTCCTTTGAATCTTAAATAAGAAATAAGATAAAACAAATGTTTGCGTTATTTCGCAAAGGTTTGCGTTATAACGCAAAAGGTTTGCGTTGTAACGCAAAGGTTTGCGTTATATCGCAAAGGTTTGCGTTATAACGCAAATGTTTGCGTTGTAACGCAAAGGTTTGCGTTATAACGCAAAAGGTTTGCGTTATAACGCAAAGGTTTGCGTTATATCGCAAAGGTTTGCGTTATAACGCAAATGTTTGCGTTATAACGCAAAGATAGGGAAAAAAAAAAAATGTGGCGCTAATGCGCTTCCGTACAAAATCGATATTAGTGCCAATGCAAACTATATTCAAAGGTCTAATTACAACATTGGCAAGATAACCTTTTCTAAAAGTTTGTTTAAAGGTTCGATGAGTTTACACGGATCACATAGTGATTTCCTCGCTTTAACAATATTACCGTAAAATTTAGGATGTGAAAGTCATTGTATCTATGAAAGAATTTAGTAAAAGTTTTTCGTAATTTATGGTAACGAAATCCCTGACTTAATGATTTACCAGTGATGCATTGATTACGTTCCTTAAAATCTATGACATCACTACACACATGGGCATAACGAACGAGTTGGGATATATAAACTCCGTTTGATGGTACCAAAGGACATCGCCGTCCAGAAAAGGAAAATTAACAATAGGGAATGAAAAATCGTCTCCTTTGTCGTAAATTTTAGTATGGAGTTTTCCTTTAGAAATTGAAATGTCTAAATCTATAACAGGACAACTACTGCTGTTTATGTTAGATTTAGTTAAAGTAAGTTATTTTGGGTAAATTTCGGTAGTATATTTAGAGAACTCTGGATTATTTATCGAAAAATATCATCAAGATAACGGAAGGTATTGTTGAATCTATCAACAAAATGTAACAATGAAGTGTCTTTACTGAGTTTGGTCATAAACTGAGATTCATAGCAATACAGGAATAAATCTGCTATTAAAGGGACGCAGTTAGTGCCCATATGAATACCTACTACTTGTCGATACACTTTATTGTCGAAACGTACATATATGTTGTCCAAGAGAAAATTTAAAGCTTCAATTATATTTTCACATTTTTAGTAAGTGTCTCTAGCATACTTTCTTTTTCGTTACAGAAAAAGGCTTTTTTATATAGACTAGACCGTTGGTTTTACCGTTTGAATGGTTTTACACTAGTACTTTTGGGGCCCTTTATAGCTTGTTGTTCGGTGTGGGCCAAGGCTCCGTGTTGAAGGCCGTACATTGACCTATAATGGTTTACTTTTATAAATTGTTATTATGATGGAGAGTTGTCTCATTGGCACTCACACCACATCTTCCTATATCTATTTAAACGAGTTACAGCAAATACTTTTGCAATGAGATTTTCAAAAGACCATTTAATTAAATATGAAACTTTTCTTGATAAGATTGTGTGGAAGTGTAGTATAGAGTAGAAAAATCATAACTGTCAACAGAATTAAAACGACCATCAAAAACATGAATTTTATGTAAAACCTCTAAAGAATTTTTAACACTCCAAAATAATTAATACCATTATTTTCATAAGCTTTATTACAAAAGTTAATAATAAGTTATTTGATAGTAGTAAGGAGGTAGTTAGAAGCACTGACAGATTGATAGTAGAACACTTACTAGATGCGGAGATGAAACGGAATTTAAATATTTGTTTGTGCAATTTAGGTAACCAGTACATAGTAGGGAGTTTCAAATGTTCGGAAGAGGATTTAAGCTGGAAAGTGGCAGTGATATGCTTGTTTACAATTTGACTCTCTGCGGAGCGTACGGACCTGAATGTAGAAGAATTTATAATTTCGTTTTGGAGAACTTCCGTGTAGTATATGCGTCACACCACCACAACATTATTGGCTGCTTTGTCTGCCGGTACGAACACAAACCGCTCTGCGAGTACTTGAAGTTTATTTTTATTCTAGAAATGGGAATATCATGGACCCTATTACTAATTTCAGAATTGTTTTCAAAATGAGATATACGAATATTAACAGTATTCATAATTTTATTCAAATAACTGTCTAGAGATTTTTATCAGATTTTCACGTTTACACCAATTTTACTGTAGGCAGACAGAGCGTCTTTAATGACCTGATGGCACTGTTTCCAATCTATTTTAGATGGAGGACGATATTTCGGTCCTTTTTAAGAAATGTTTTGACCTCACGGTCTTCGACGATGTTGAGGTCTCCTGTAAGGACATGACCATAGGGAACATATCTAAAACTAGATGTTTCACAGTCTCAAGTGGAAGGAACATTATTTTCTATACTGACGTCTGATGTAACTGACATATAATTAAAAATTAAACTTCTGCTGGGTTTTCATAAGAATACGAAATAATAGGTGGTTCTGTATTATCAAAATAAGGGGTATTTGGCTTTGGATGGTAGAGTCATTGAATATACTAGATAAGTTAATAAAATCAACACCTCTCTTTATATATTTTAATTCAAGAAAATGCCGTTTATGATTTTCAGGTTTATCGATACTAGGAAACAGCCTGTGATGGCAAAAGGCTGTAATAATACGGATGTATTCATACAATGGGCTAAAAAGAAATTTGATCACACTCCAGAAAAATAGCATATAATTTACTTATTGGTATCTGACCCAGTTTGCATAAATTAATACTTGATGTCTGCCATTATTTTTATTATAAATAACATATCAACAAGTGTATAATTTATACGATGTTCAATACGTTGATTACGGTTTTAGCGTTTGCCATGAGACCTATTATTTCTAAATCGTTTATCGACAATATTAATGACATCGATAGAAGTTTTAGTTGTATTCCCTGTCCTATTAGACGTGTTAGGAAAGTCAATACGATTTTGACGCTGATGTTAAATACCAATACCACTACAGGCTATAGTGGGGACCATCTCAAAAGCCCAGATAATCATTCATTATAGTTACTGTATGGGTTTGTTTGATAATGCTGAGATGTTTTCATACAATTAAATAATAACAATTTACACCGAGGAGGTTCCAGCAAAACAACACGATCATTATTAATATTATCGTAAAATTGCCTTGGTTAATAGTCATGATAGTAGTGATCGAATAATTCTAAGATCGTTGTTCCCCATTTCTTACTATGTTGTTGAACGAATACAAGGAAAATCTGCAAAATGATCAAAATAAATGAATAAAAAAACACTGCAATCAAATCACATCCGAATCGATTTTTACTCCACGTCAATCTTTGTTCAAAATGTTCGTTTATTTGAAATTTATTTAAGATATACCTTTCATAGCATTTATACGGGATGGGTTTTGCTCCTTTTTTTGGGGAACGGTGACCTATAATTGCAAACATTTGCGTCATTTGGTCTCTGGTAGATAGTTGTCTACTTTGGCAATCATACCACATCTCCTTAATTTAAATCATTTTCTAGATTAGAGAAATGTGTAGCTTAAAATTCTAATAAAAAAACTTAGAAATTTGTGTACTTGACAATTAAAAAAAAAAAAAAAGAATGAAACAAAAGCTATTTCAATTTGACAATCTTTATCTTTTTTATTTTATCTAGAAAGGTCACTCTGGCAATTCAATGTAATGTTGAAAAGGGACAATACCTAAAAAAACCGTTGAAATGTGTGAATTAATTATTCTTATTCACATTTTAACTGACATTTTCTTTCTATCAACTTTTGTCAGTTAGTTTTTCGGACAGAAGAGGTTATCGAATTAAGTTTTAAAAGATTACCACATTTGGGCATTATTCAAGCATGTTAAATTTACATTTCGGTGAAGGGTCGGAAGTATTTTTTTCTTGGTATCATGGCTTCCTCCACCAACAAAACAGAACATATCGATTAAATTGAAATATTGTTGAAAGTGTCGTTAAACTTTCATATGGAGAAGTTAATTTTATTATCCTTGGGTCAGAAGGATATTTTGAAAATGGAATATTCGTTTTCACCTCTTGCAAAGCCTGCTAAATTATGTGTCGGGCAATTTTTTTCTCGATTTCCTTCATTTTGTTCTACCTAATATTCACTATACTCTCCGCTTTCTAAATTGGTCGGTATATAGTGATGGTTGGATGGGTCAATCCGTCTGTTCTTTCTTCCTTCTGTCCATGCATTGCATTCCTACCCAGATATTAGTAGACAATACGAATCACATACGACTCGTGGAAAGTGGTTTTCTTGAACATTAAAACGATGCGCCAGCAAGACAACCTTACATATTCTACTCATATTATTTAATGTATATATTTGGACTTGTGGCCGTAGAATCCGCCATTCCATTCTTGACCCTTACATATATTTTTTTAAGTTTTGTTTTGCACTCCCAAATCAAACAAATACAAATGAATGTATGAAGATCTACGTAAGTCCAATGCACGTCTTAAAAAATTAGAAGTCGACGTTAACCGTTCGCTTCATATCAAACACACCACAAAGCTAAACTATACTACTCCGGAATACTTTTCAATGCAATTGCATTTTGAGAAAGTCCACACTTAAATCTTGTATCAGTATTGGTATTTAACATCAGCGCAGTATTTAAACCCCTTTCCTAACACGTCTAATATTTTGTCATTGAGACCGAGAGGATAAGCTGTTTGAAATCTTTTATCCAAAATAATTCACGAACTTCACGTGATTTTTCAAATTGCTTGTGTGATTCTCCTGGTTATTTCTGAACGGTTTCAAGTGGTTGGGATTTTATAAATTTTAGAATGTGATTATGCTTATCTAAATGTTGATATATCAAACTTTTGAATTTTTAGGTCTACGAAAGCGGTAAAGGTGTTCTTGATTTCTTCTGTAATACTCTCGTCCCGTCTGTCCCACATATTGAATACCACACTTAGGTTGGGTTCAAGTTACCACATATATAAGGTTTTGAGTTTATCAGGTAATGTCACAGGAAAAGGAGAGCCAAAAGTTCACCCGTTCACTGTTGACCTTACAGTATTTTGTGAAGTTAATCTAAAATAAGCAATATATGACAAAGAAGATAATGATAGACTGGAATTTTAACGTCTAGTGACATTATACACGCATGTCGGAACAGAAACTTCAAGTTGGCAGTAGGTATTAATAAAACCCTACTTATTACAAGGTAGTCACGCTTAGTCAGATTTCACGTGCTATTTCACAAGGTTTACATTATTATACAATATAACTAACAATTGTGAAGACGAATTTCTTAAACTGTTCTACAACAATCGAATCGAAATATAAATCTGTGATTTTACAATGCTTATGTTCATAACTTCGAGCAAGTTAGAGGATGATCTGAATTTAAATCAGATTGGTTCAGGAGGTTTCTTTCTTATTTTCAATATACATATTTTAAAGTGTGACTATCTATAGTTACGTAACTTTTATCTGTATAAACCAAGGAATTAAACCAATGTTCGACAATTGTGAACGTATTTGTGAAATACTAGACATATTTATACGTTTTAAAATGTTCATAATTATTGACAACGAGTACATACTTACATTTTCTATATTTTACCATTGGTAAATATCTAAATAGATATTTACTTCATCAAATCTGTAATTGGAATTATTTAGATTTTCATTAATACCATTGACTACAAGTATATTAAGTTTAGTAATGTCTCGTGTATCACTGTCGGATCCAAGACAAACAAAATGTACACATGATGTATATTTTACACCTGATAGTTTCAAATTACCGGCCGTGTACACAGATCTATACGGTCAGCAGTGAAGCGATGCATTAACCTGTATTACGTAATTGTGTAATAAGAGTTTTAAGCCCTACAGGAAATCGCTGAATACCTGGCCATGTCACCTCACAATACCTCTGGCTATAATACCGTTAGCCTTGCTGATGATCAAAGTAGGGAAGGACCGAATTAAATACATGTATTACATAAAAGCGTTATGAACAAATCAGATTTTGAAAACATTTTTGCACGGAACACCGCTAGTTTATTATGTCTTTATAAACTATGAGAGAATCTATAAAAGTAATCTTAAATATAATTCCCTATATTTATTTGTTTCATAAACTCAGTAAAAAACAATTCAAAACGACGGACTATCGTTATTTAAAAAAACATTGTTCCGTATCAAGCTAATTAAAAAGGTTTGCCGATAGGTATAAACCATGTCTAGTATAATTCTCTTTTATGATCTGTGAAACTGTGTATGCGTGTAACCATTCAAGGTTGGTATAATGTAACGACCAGTAGTACCAATGCCGTGCCCAATGAAATGACTGTAAAACAGGAAGTACTCAATAAGCTTACAATAAATATATGATGCATTAATATTTTAGCACATGTGAAAAAGTTGTTTTAACCACACATCATTTGAATATAAAAAGTTATATTTCCACCAGAGACCAAATGACGTAAAAGAAAGCAACTAAAGGTAATCTTACGGCCTTCAAAATGAGCAAAATCAATACCGCATACCAAGCTATAAAAGACACAGAAAACTAACGATCTGATTTATATTCAAAACAAAAACGAAAAACAAATGTGATATACAGTAACAAACAACCACTACTGAATAACAGGCTCCAGAATTGGGAAAGACACCTACGAAACGTGACAGGGTTAAACATGTTTTCGGATTCGTAATTATCTTGAAATGTGGTGTAACAGCACAACATAAGAACGAACTATAAATATCAGTTGAAAATGGTTTAACTCATCAGACAACTTTGAAATTATACAAGTTGAATTCTTTTATTCTTAAATGTGAAATAGTACTATTTCAATACACAAACGAATGTACAAATAAAATAAAACGCTTTCATAGAATCTACATCTCCTTGCATTTAGAGACACTTTACATAATTACTTGCATTTAGATGAATAAGTTTTTTGAGAATGAGTTAATTTTATTTGTCCGGGTTTTTCGAGAACAGTCTGGTATTTTTCGGGAAGCGTCCAGGTTTAATCGAGTGAATTAACATTTTTCTAAAGATCAAAGTATGATGTGTTGATGTATTTGCGTTACAAAAATGAAAAACTTCGAATAAAGTAACTTGAAAAAAAACACAAAAAGCACGTACGTGGTATCACAACTACTATAATTTTCTCCACAAATTGTCGTTCATGTATATAGGTTTCTAATCCATATCATGCGTCTTATTTGTCCAATTTTTTAATGAAAATGCAGACTTAGTCTAATTATCTTCATTTACAGGTTTTCTATACGTTAAAAATCATTGTGTTTTATATCTTCATGGATTTTGTCGAACATTCACGACCCCAACTCGACCATTTACGACTCCTTCACGAGTTCAACCCGACCACTAATTGAATATCTATTCAATTATTCCGACCCATTCACGATGTTTACACGATTTTACTCGACCAGCTCGACTAAGTCAACTATACTCGATCTTGACCAAACCTGATTGACCTGATCGTATAGGAGTCGTAGGGATAGTCGGGATCGGTCAAGTATGGTCAATTTCAGTATAAAAGGTGTGATTTTTCGGTTATTATTCAGTAGATTACAGAAACTCGGTTTTAAATCATTTATTTACCATATCTATACATGGAGATAGAGCAGCTGCATTTGTGGGCTAGGTGGTAGGAGCTCCAGAGAGACAGGTTCATAGCTGTGACGGGGCTTGAAGGGGAGCGGAGAAGACGAACAAGAAGGCGTAGACAGCAATGGCGCCGGGAAATCTAGGTGAGGCAGTAGCTGACACGGAGACCACTGTATGGACAGTACGAGAGACTGTTGCAGGAATTTAACAGAGGACCTTCCTCAGAGTTGACGCTGATATGTTTTGGGAGCTTTTAAACTGTATATCACAGTACACAGAATTGAAAAACAGAACATCAATAATTTGAATCGTTTGTATTTACTTATTAATAAAATTTACTGCTCTTATCTTGAGAAAAACACCACCAACTGCTATACTTGCCACCGCATTGGTACCTATGTTAAGCAATACGACAGATGCAACGTGTAATGCAGGATCTGATCACCCATCCGTAGCACATGAGATAACCCTGAGTTTCAGGTTCCCAAGTTTTAGTTTTCTATGTTGCGTTGTGTGGATTGCTGTTTGTCTTATCGTGGCTGTGTCGGTTTGTTTTCAACCTATGCATTTGATTGTTTCTTTTGTTTCTTAAACCTCTTTTATAACTTTAACTCTCATTGTAAAAGTACAGCCAAGATTTTTGCGCAGTAAATCGTTTGTACAGTTTAAAAAAACATTGACAATACGTTTTTGCGGAATCAAATCATGCAAATGGGCACCAAAAGCGTATAGGAAGACCATGTAGATAAACTCAAAGATGAAACAATACACCAAAACTTCCAGAAAAGTAGCCAAATTGAACTAAGGATATAGCACTATTTTTCCATATATCCGCTGGTTTCTTTTAAAATTAGGATAGTATGATACAAAAATTAACATCAAATATCAAAACTTTATAAAACATGTAAAACAAGGCAAAATACATCAAAGTTCACAATTCAAAGTTCACATCAAGTAACTGAACGTACTGAGATCGAGATCAAGTCACATTTCACACCTTCTCTTGGGGCTTGGAAATGCTGTTTCGGTTGTTGATCTTAGACGACAGCTACTGTAATACGTCAAGTGTGTCTTCAAACGACTCCTGACTAAGGTTAAGGGACTGTAATGTGGAGATAACACCCATAGAACGGGATATGAGAGATGAAGTGTTGGCATCAGAAGAACTGCCAGCTGACTGTTGTAGAAAAATAGGCTGGACATTGGGTGGCTGTAGATGCGTAAAGTATGACAATTGTGGAGTGACATGTGCTGGTGGCGCAGCTGCAGCTATGTTGTTGGCTAGCTGAAAATCCTGCTGAATTTGTTGTTGCCTGAACTGTTGCTGCTGCATTGCTGAACCTGTAACTGCCGATGGTTGAAACTGTCTTCTATTTGTTGTTGATATTAATTTGGGAAGGGTAGGCATAGCAAATAATGGAGCTACTGTCTGCTTAGCTGCTTGTTGGGCTGCCAGACGTCGCTTTTCTTCTTGGCTCTCATCCACAAGGTCTAATGCAAGCCTTGTGGAACGTGTGACGAATAGGTTCATCCTTTGCTAGTCCATTTGGCGCATCAAGTACACCAAGAACTGTCCAGTCTGTGCAGGTGAATCCTGTGCACCTGTGATGGCACCAAGCACGGACTCTAACTCGGACGTCAGTGAAGAGAGAGCCCGAGCTGCTTTTGGATTATTTCCAGGTGCAGTTGCGGTTGAGGATACTGACAAGTCAGAAGCGGCATCAGTATCATCAGTACATGTCCTCTGAGGTAAGTTCCTTCCTCTTCTCAGCAAACTGTACGAAAAAAGAGATGAAATCAAATACAGTAAATTACACAGGTCTGTTGGTTAGTTTGAAGTAGTCCAATATGGAAAATACAAGAACAACTATGTTTGAAATTAAGTTTTGTAATTACTTTGGATCATTCTAAGTTATGTTTGAAAAGAAAATTATAGAAGATTTGTTTTAATCTAAAGCAGTGCAATATGTAAATTACAAAAGAACTGTTAAATATCAAATTTTGTAATAACTTACTTTGGATCCTCTTTGGTTGCGCAGCTGCACAAGGTAAGGACGCAGGAAACTGAAGCTATCCATAAGCCACTGCTGCCTTGCTGTGTGTTCTGCTACACCAGACCCTGACTTGCTGGATAACTTCACCAGCCTTGAGAAGAACTGTGTCCTCATATTAGGATACCATATTGATGACACGTCACCAGCTTTAAGACCCAGCCCTTCCTCCTTAGCTGCCCATGTCCTGTTCTTCTTCTCCTTTAACTTAAAATCAGCTGAGGATTTATCATAGAGGAATGTGTTCTCTCTAAGCCATGCAACCAAATCTTCCTCCTCCTCATGAGTGAGTGTACGACATACGGACTTCCTGGGTTTAGAAATAATCTGAAATATGAGAAAGCAACATTCATATATCATATGTAAACTCAACATTTTACTGTATGCCAAAATAGAAACGTTACATTCAAAAAGTAAATTTGTGCATTCATAAACATATTACATAGACTGCATATAAAATTATAAATCGTTAATAAATTATTATATTTATAAAAGAGTTACCTCTTTCTCAAGAGAACATGGCTGCTCTCGGTGCCTGGCATGCTGGGAAGGAGAATCAATAACGGGCGTAGTAGGTGTAGGAGGTGCTGGTTCCTTACTAATTGTCTTTGTCTTTTAGCCCTTTTAGGGGTGGCAGTTGGTAAGGTTGTAGTATCATATTCAATTGATACAGCTGGAAGGTTGACTTTCCTTCCTTTTCGAGGCATCCTAGATGTTGGACTAAATAGTAGACAGATGTGATCTCTTCGTGATTTTAGCTAATGATGAGATTTAATTAGATCTGAACACCCTTTTATGTAATTATGTAGCAGTCATGTGTACTCTTGTATGATCGCGTAGAGATCGAAAAGTGGTCGACTTTGGTCGAGTAAAGATCTGGGTATTGGTCGAGTTGGTCTTGGATAAAAAGTAATAGTAGTCGCAGTGATCGGAGAGCGATCGGGAATAGGTCGAGTTAATCTGGATCACAGATCAAACAAGACGGCGTTAATCGAGAAACGATCGGTTATTAGTCGAGGAAAGGTCGAAATGATCGAGAAATGATCGTTAAAATATTTGTATTCCGGCCAAACTCGATCTCTACACGATCCCTTCTCGATCAACTCGATCGCTACTCGACGAATTCGATCTCTTCTCGAGTAACTGACTTCTCGATCCTTACTCGATTTTTTTTTTTGACATGTCAAAATTCTCGGTAGAAAGTCAGATCGATGACGAGCAAGGTAGACCACCCCGAACATTCTTGTCGATCGAGTCAGACCAGTCTCCCGATCGCTTAATCTGTCATGATTGGGATTGATCGAGTTTGTCTGATCGGCAGTGTGAACCTAGCTTTACAGAGGTATATATCACAAAAACATTACAAGGGCTTCCTTTTCACATGCTTCCAATACCAGGTAAGGACAATCGAATAGACGAAGGCAATATACTCAGTTCGAGTATGTTGCCTTAGTCCATCGATTAAACCTTAGGGATTTCCAGTTCGGACATACCTGAGGTTTATTTTATGCTATATGAGGATATAATGTTTCTAAGAAATACGAGGCAAAATGAATGTTTGTAAACGCCAGTGAGACAGCAACTCAACGAAAAAAACCAGATGGCATCTAGAGTGTAACGGCCGGTATTCAACAATATCCATGTGTCTATATTATATTTCTATCTCTACATCGTCACAAGTCCATAAAAGTAAGATATAGATAGAACAGAAACTATCAAATTTGTTTTGTATTTGTTTTGTTATTGCACCCTCAACACGGTTGGGGTGACGTACTGTATTTTATGTTCCTGATTTATTCTTCCACACATTGTTGTCTACGCTACTTCTCGGAATCTAACGTACTTATGTTGATGGAACTATACTGTAATGAACTCCATTTGAAGTTGTGCATCTGGCTATGGAATAGTTCAAGTTGGCCATCGATTTCACTTATACAACAACAAAAATGTTCCAAACTGAATGAAACTTTACAGAAATGGTAATATGTAGAGTTGCCGTTTGACTTTGGAATTTTCAAATGGCTGTCGTTACCATGGAAACACAAAACTATAAAAATTTCCAAATGCTCCAAACCAAATGAAACTTTACAAAAATGTTGACTGACAAGTGTAGATGTGCTGTTTGAATTTGGAATTTTCAAAATGGCTGCCGTTAACCTGGTAATAGGGGGACAATATTGCTCGCACTTGCAAATTAGTTATTTGTTTATTTTTCTATCGACATTTGTCGTTTTAGCAATGTCGGTGTTGTCTGTTATTGTAAACTAATGATTTTTAATGCCCTTTTGGTGTTTTGTTTTACAATTGGCAAGGATTGAATTGTCTTGCCATTTTTGTGCTATTTTCTTTAATTTTAACGGGTTTAATCACAGGTCATAATTTGTTTGTTGTAATATGTATTCTATTTTTTTAATACAAGTTTTGTTGCAATTAAACGTTTTGTGTAAGACAAATAATAAAATTATATAAGAAACAGACTATTACATGCTAAAAACTAAGTAAGCACAAACAAAATCATGAGTTTCCTGTCGTTAGCTATATTACCCGTTATGGTTCCATAATACTGCAAGGCTATGGTAAATATACTCGTCATAGATACAAGGCTGAAAATTTTGTACGCCAATCACGCGTACACCATGGCCAGTTACGCTTGAAAAACAGTTGAAAAGTCCAAATAAAAACGAAGTTGGAAAGCATTGAGGACCCAAAATTTCTAAATGCAAACTCCTTTGGGATCCCGCTAACATGTTTAACCCCGCCACATTCTGTATGTATGTGCTGTCTCAAGTCAGGAGCCTGTAATTCAGTGGTTGTCGTTTGTTGCTGTGTTACATATTTGTCTTTCGTTCATTTTTGTACATTAATTAGGCCGTTAGTTTTCTCGTTTGAATTGTTTTACATTTGTAATTTCGGGGTCTTTTATAGCTAACTATGCGGTATGGGCTTTGCTCATTGTTAAAGGCCGTACGGTGACCTATAGCTGTTAATTTCTGTGTCATTTGGTCACTTGTGGAGAGTTGCCTTATTGGCAATCATACCGCATCTTCTTTTTATATCCACATCTCCAGCGCTACATCTACAGCACTCAGATTGGACTCAACATCTCCAGCGGCTAACCTTATATCTACAGCGTTTGACTTTATATCTTCAGCACCGGATTTTACATCTACAGCTCTTGACTTTATATCTACATCACTAGACTTTTCATTTCCAGCGCTGGACTTTGCATTTCCAAGACAGGACTTTACATATCCATCACTTTACTTAAAATCTACAGCTAACATTTTCATTTCTAGCGCTTGACTTTTATAAACACAACTCGTTACTGATATGACACCAACAGGGCTCCGTAGTAGTACTCGAAAACGAAAACAATCCGAACGATGTAAAAGTTGATTTTAAGTGAAATAAAATACGATTAAGCGTAGTTTGTCCTCGATGTGTTTATTAATTGAATATCATTCAAAACAATTTTAGCAGTAGTGTATAAAGCTGATATGATTGCGATATAAAATAAATTGATTTGATCGTATTTCATTTTACTGCGAAAAGGCTGTCTTCATTCGAAAAAGTGGAGCGATTCATTAGAAAAACACAATCTCAACCGAACACCATACCTACTGTGCCAATATTATTCATTTAATAAGTTCTTCTGTCAACTTTACGAAGTGTTGATCGTTGTCTCAATCGATCTCAAAGCACTCGTTGCATTTTAACCCTCTCATATATCCCTTATATATTTGTATGCCCCCGCCGCTAGGCGAAGGGAGCATTGGTGTTACCCTTGTCCGTCCTTCGCGTACGTCCCAAAATTGGTTTCCGTTCTCTAACTTAGTTGGCCTCAACCAACTCTCATAAAACTCATACACAATGTTTATTACCACAAATCACAGATCAATTTCGAATTTGGGTAGCGTCACTTTTAGCGTCAATGAGTTATGCTCCTTTATAAACATAAAATTGCTGATTTTTTGTTTCCGTTTTCTAACTTTAGTTTTCCTCAACCAAATGTTGTGAGACTTGTACACAATACTTATTACCAGAAAACCACAGATCAAGTTTGAAATTGGGTGGCGTCACTTTTACTGTTCATGAGTTATGCCCTTAATAAAATGGAAAAATTGCTAAATTTGCCTCAACCAAATGTAATAGTACTAATGCAAATTTTGAGGTTACATAAACACAGTTAATACTATTTTATACCTGAATATAAAAGAACAAATAAAAAGGAACACCAAACGCATCCTATTTGATATTTGTTATTCAACAATGAGAGCACTCAAACCTGCAATCAATTTCTAATGAAAACATGCAGAAATATATGTCATTAGCTTTAAAGGAAAAGAAAATGTCAATAATAAGAACATTAAATGAAAAAAAATTAGTACATTGACTTATGCATATTTACAAGCGGGTGCATATGTGGCCCTTAGACACATTCTCCATACATTTTTGTAAGGAGATCAGGAGATGAGGTATGATCATAATTAGACTGCTATAGTTGTATCGAGAAAAAACCCCAAATGAATCGGATTTAAGGAATTGGATTATATAGATATAAGAAGATGTGGTATGAGTGCCAATGAGACAACTCTCCATCCAAGTCAAAATTTATAAATGTAAACCATTATAGGTCAAAGTACGGTCTTCAACACGGAGCCTAGGCTCACACCGAACAGTAAGCTATAAAGGGCCCCAAAATTACTAGTGTTAAACCATTCAAACGGGAAAACCAACGGTCTAATCTATATAAAACGAGAAACGAGAAACACTTATGAACCACATCAACAAACGACAACTACTGAACATCAGATTCCTGACTTAGGACAGGTGCAAACAAATGCAGCGGGTTTAAACGTTTTAATGGTATCAAACCTTCACCCTTTTCTGAAACAATAGTGTAACATCACAACATAGAAAGACACATACCGGTTTTATCTCTTTTTCAAATATCACAACCTAGTCTGATTTTGGAATCGTTTGAATTTATGTTCGACAGGAAATGCTTACCCCGAGAGCCGGTATGGTGCCCTCTGTCGCTTCATCTTACGTTTATTTTCATCTCATGGTTGTCTGCTTTATATTTAAACTTGTGAGATATTTGAAAACGGTAAAGTACTTTTATAATAACAAACCTGCTCAAAGGCTCTATCAATTAACGTTAATTGAAATTCCGCGACACTTAATTCGAGATTTTGGGACACTAGACCGAATCGTGTCAGGCATAACAACCTATGTTCGACAGCGCCAAATATTATCTTCTGGCATTGATTTTCGTGGATCCTCTGATACTAAAATGGGCACCAAATCAACAAATTGTAAAAGAGTGTATTTAGTCTCTGATGCATGATTTTTATTATTAATTGTTTTGGCTTTTAACTAGCTGTCAGTAACTGCGAGTACTCTCAAATCGTACTTTCTTGTTTATTTAACCTGTTGATACTAATTGTAATGCTTTTTGTTATTTAATGTTATTCAGGGTTATATCTGGTCTATAAACCAGCTTTGATAAGTGTTTGGTACTAATATAAATTTCCACTTCGTACTATGAACATCAAAATTATTTATTTTTGTGAAAATATTTCCTTTCTCTATTGTAACTGTATACGTATACCTAACAACAAAATTATTTTATTTACCTGTGTTTAAAGTTATTGCAAATGGCTGATATTTTGTTCGAGCATATTGTTTTCTTAAATTGTTTAACATTTCATACCGATATAACATGTTACTTTTATTATTCTTCCCTTAGTTTATTTATTTTGAATTTACATTGTATCATAGGTCAAATTTATTTGTTCAGTGTATGTTCAATGGTGTTACTATGTCCTTTGATTGAGTTAAGCTATTTCAGTTGATATTTTATAGTGTGTCTTTCTATGTTGTGATGTTACACTATTGTTTCAGAAAAAGAGTGAAGGTTTGGTACCATTAAAACGTTTAAACCCGCTGCATTTGTTTGCACCTGTCCTAAGTCAGGAATCTGATGTTCAGTAGTTGTCGTTTGTTGATGTGGTTCATAAGTGTTTCTCGTTTCTCGTTTTACATAGATTAGACCGTTGGTTTTCCCGTTTGAATGGTTTTACACTAGTAATTTTGGGGCCCTTTATAGCTTACTGTTCGGTGTGAGCCTAGGCTCCGTGTTGAAGACCGTACTTTGACCTATAATGGTTTACATTTATAAATTTTGACTTGGATGGAGAGTTGTCTCATTGGCACTCATACCACATCTTCTTATATCTATTTAAAATCCTGCTAAACATGATCTTATGTATGTTATAAATTAGTTCACTGCAGAAGCACAAACTTAGGTTTTAGATATGATTAGATCAGCAATTGTGTAGTCTAAGTCAAATTTACATTCAAGTAGACGTGTCTTCAAATTATCATAGAAACGGTTCATCAAATTCATTTTGTCTTCTGTTGTGCGGTGATCTTGAAGGCTTTCAATCATAGGCGTATGACTCCAAACTCTTGCAACAGATGTCAAACATGAGGCCCACATTAGTTTTCCTGATCTGCAAGTAAATATGATTAGAATATTTAGATTAGCTGAATTCACCCTAAAATACAATTAAAATTTTTTAATAGCAATTATGAAAAGTGTTATCAATAATTTGGATTCTTCAAATGAATGAATTTATTATTTAGTATACTGACTGTGTACCAATCTAATATTCATATGTAAAAGCGATGTGACTGCACCATATGGGCATTTCGTCAATGAATGTCTCTTCAGTGATGATGGAAGTCAATACATTTAAAATCAAAACCGAAAACAAACATGGATGATCTAACCTAAAGAACATAGTATAGTTAAATACGGACAAGGAAACAAAGCTTTGTTGAGAGCGATATATCACAAAATGTATAACTTGTTTAGACATTAGGTAAGACCCAACGCACTCCATTTCTCAGAAGTAATTGTTCCTGGTTTTCTAAAAAAATATCTTGCAATTGAACGACTATCAAATGTATAATTATGGTTGATTATTATATGGTATGTTATTAAAGATTGGGCTATTCGGACTTTCATTTTAACATTGTAACACTTAGGACCAATGTTTTGTGTTCATATTTAAACATATAATTTGAAAATGGATAAAGGAAACGGGAAATGTGTCAAAGAGATAACATCCCTACCAAAGAGCAAAATAACATCCAAAGGTCCCCCAATCAGTCTTCGACGTAGCTTGAAAATTACGAACCGAAGTCATGGTTCAGCTGGCATCTAAACAATAATGTATAATAGTTCAATGAAAAGGACGCCACACTAAACTTCGAAGAAGTGCGATGCTAGAATAGGTAACAGAAGAAACTTAAGCAAAATGACAATGATCAACATATATATAATTGACAAAGGACTACTATACCGACATGCCAGCTCCGGACATTATTTAAACTGATCGAAAGATCAGTCTTTATCATATAAAATTCAATCACAAAACCCCATCATAAATTGTACGAGAAGAACATAATCCGTAGCATGCAAACATTTTATTATTTTTATCTACTTTATCGCTTATTTCAAATTTAAGTGTTTTCCAGTAGTACTTTTCATATAATATCAGGTTTAAAAGAACTAGTCTTACCACATCTAATATTCTTGTTTTGTCACAAGTATGGAGCATTTTCAGTGGTTGACTTATGACATATCTAATTGTACTTTATTTGCTATTTTGATCATTTGGTGTTGGTTGATGTTTTCTATTTACAATAGTCGCAATTTTTCAGACTCGATACTATTTTAAATCTTGATGCATTATATAGCTAACTGTCTATTGGTGAAGACTTAGTTGACCTCTAAATCTCTTTCGGTTGTTGTTTTTGTGACATTGATGTCCTGTCGAAATAGATCATTGTGTACAGTAATTTCTGACGGTTTCTCCATTAACGACAGGTTATAGACTATTTGAGTATTTCTTCTAGTTAATTTCAATGTTTAATACATACTGTTTTCGTTTCCAGGATGTTTAACCGCTGTCCAGTTTCTCCTTGTGAAGGATTGTAATTCTAAACCTAATGCAGAAACCTTTGATCCTTGACAAAACGGTACTCTCATTTCATCTTCTGAACGATGATAAAAATTAATGAGCATATTTTTATGTTCCTCCTGAATAATGATAAACAAATATTGATTGTTGTTTGCTTTACCTCCAGGTGCAAACATTTCATGCATGTTTAAGACAATGAATAAAATATTGTATGTAGGTCCTTAAATAAGGTTCGACCAGGATGAAGGGCTAGAAATTAGGACTACCATTGGAAAACGATGATATACTGGATAGAGACAGAAATGTAGCCTTGAAAAAGGCCACGTACGGACCCCGGAAAAAGTTGAAACAAAATTTAAATACTTAAGGATGTTCGCTGCTCTGTTTTAAAATAAAAGCTTTGTAAGAGACTGTTATACATTAATGGTATATAAATAACGGTTCTAAAAAAAAAAAAAAAAAAAAAAAAAATTGTAGGTCCCTGTCCTTGTTTTTGAGATATAATTAATTGAAAATGTCGCTGGAAATGTTTTCTCTGGACTTTTCATACATATAACATTGACACTTATTTTCTTTTAACAACTAAGACAAAATAACAAATAAGATTTTCAAAAATGGATTTTTAAACTATATGAAAGAAAATTATGAAAATAAAAGTAGAGGTTAGTTGGCACTTTTTTTTATTGGCACTAGTACTACATGGATAAAACTAGACGATTCCGAATATCTGACAAAAATTCAAAACAAGAGTAGCGAACATCCTTTAATATCGACGAATGCTGTGATTATCTAAGTAGTTTTCGATGTGTTCATCTTTCTCAAGCAAATTGGTGTCGAAAAATTGAGAAATCATAACTCTATTTTGAAGAAACTTATAACGAGATTTCAAAAAAAAACAATAATAACAAAAACATAACAAGTGTAAAGAGTGAAACTATCGATACAAAATGAAATGTTTTATCCCCCGTTTTTTATGGTGTTCTTGTTGCTAAGACTTTCAACTTTCTCTTCGAGTCTTTGTTGTGTTTTGTGTACTGTTGGTTGTCTTTTCGTTGTCTCTTCATTTTTTGACATGTTATTGTCAGTTTGTTTTCGATTTATGAGTTTGTATATCCCTTTTGTATATTTCGCCCGTCTTTAATATGCATAATGAAAGGTAATATCTTTAAATAGTGCCTATCCCATGTCAGGAGCCTTCAGGTCAGTGGTTGTCGTTGGTTAATGTCTATCATATTATTTGTTTTGTGGTCAAATATACAATCTACACTTACTTTGCTCATGTTACTTATTTACTATTTTAACATAATTTATTATATAAGTTTTATAAGTTCTTCAAAATAGTTAGTTTTATGATTGCATATAATTTTCATATATTGTCATGTCAAATTAGCCAAAATCTTCATATCAGTTAATATCTCGTGCTACTTGTATGTCACTGTCAATGTAATAGACAAATTGCAAGTTTTCAATCGTACCAAAACGAAAACTGTGGATATTTATTAGCTTTTACTTCAACTGATAATTCTTAATGCAAAATTCTGTACTTGACAGTCCAAAAACGGTATGAATCAGCATGTGGATTTAATTCAAGCTTTACACTAGATAAGTATGGTCTACTTTTATTATTTTTTTCATTATTATAAAGACAAGCCGTTTGTAATCAAAGGTAATCAAAACGGAGAGGAGTAGCTAAAATTAGTTTTGAAAATCCTATAAGAGATGCTCGGCTGTCAAGAAAAAATATGTTGTTTGAAATATATATATGAATAAAAAATCAATTTTGTCTACGTGAAAATGTATAGCATTTCGTCTGGAAATGAGATTGTCATCAGATTTCAAAGGACGTTTCATGTTAATATAAGTCTTCGGTTTTTAGGCGTGATCAGTTTGGTGCGTATTTCTTATTGTTCGCTAGCTTGATACACCTTATTGTTCGCTGGCTTATTGTTCGCTAGCTTGAGTCTGGTGCCTTACATCGCTGCTTAAACGGTATCGGTTTTGCCTATTCCTGGAGAACGTACATTAAGCTGGTAAATATTTTGCCCAGGTCATTTGGAGTATGATGAGTAGTTGTCTTGTTGGCAATAATATCACTACCTTTTCATTTTTCATAACTTATTTTCTATGCTACACAGTATGTGTCTTGCCATTTGAAAAAAACAGATGAAAGGGAGACGTGCATAGATAGCATAGTTTTAACATCTCAAACTGTTAGCATCGTTATCAAATTGACCTGAAGAGGTCATCAAATAAGAATGAACATGATGGTTTACTTTTACAAATTGTGACTTGGATGGAGAGTTGTCTCATTGGCACTCACACCACATCTTCTTATTCCTATTAAGTACAAGGTTATTTTATAAGTGCCTTATATACTTTGATTTTATTACCTTAGATATAAATCCATCTTGAAACATTGTCTTTTGAACTTCTGACATTTGCCTGTGAAACTCTAATGAGCCATATTCTCCTTTGTCATCCTGTACCAAACCGATAAGATACATTATTCCACCTGAAAACTAGCAATTGTACTTTAAAGTATGAATACGTGGTTACGTAGTGGTTATCTCTTAATTTTTGGTAACAGCTTTAACGTAGAAAGTAGTATGCAAAATATTGTACTAAAGAAGTTGCTCTATTTTACCTCAGACAAGACATTCACTGAAAATCCAATGACCGGTATATTTTGCATATTCAATCAACTGTTTGGTAGTTCAACTGGTTATTTTTGCTAATATTTTAAAGAAACAACGAAATATTCGTTACTGTGACAGTAGTTATATGCCTTATTTGATATAATTAATAATACTCAAGGACCTAGCCGTGAGTTTACTTAAACTCTGAGTAAAAAAACGAACCAATGCCATATTGACGACTAATTGGCGTTTGGTACCATCACACAGTTATAGTCCAGCAGCAAAAAAACGGACCAATTGAAGTAACAATATCGATATTATAATGCGGTCCACTTGACGGAGGGTGCTCGTCAGTAATTACTAGTATTCAGTAGAAGTACCAGCCCATAGGAGAGTTGTTAAAAATGTGTATATGATTTCTGTAAGCACACTATATGTGACCCGTCATTGTTAAAAAAAAACAAACTCCGATAACTTTTTTAATCAAAGTACTTTTAAGTACTGAACATCGGATGACCGCAAGTTCTGATGGATGGTCACAAGCACTTGTCTCAGAAAAAAAAATTATATCTCTATATCTGAAAGTTGGGCTAAGGTACATAGATATAGTGTTTTTTTCTGAGACCAGTTCTTGTGTGGCCATTAGACATTTCTTTTTCATTTGACACCTTAATTAACAAAACTTTTTTTACATCATTTCAAAGTTGTACAAACGATTATCCAAATGGTGCTACATGTTGGTGAAGAATGGACATATGTGAAGTGGACATCAAAAGGATGCTAAATTTGACATGATAGGTCTAAAAGTTTAATTTTATTCTATAAAGTTTAATTTTATTTTATTCGTATACAATTTAAAAATAAAATACAAACATACCACGTTTTAATTCTTTTCCTCGTTGGAGTAGGAATGTTTCCCAGTCCTTCTCGGCTTGTTGAGCAAATCGTTTTTGTTCAATCTCGTTACCATCATGTACGAACATTCCATTTTCTATATTGCAAGGTCTGTTCAGAAGAAGCAAATTATTTAGTTTTTGTGTTCAGTTTTATTACTTTGGAATTTAAAAAAAACATACAGTCACGTTTTATCTTTCTTAAAAGCTTTTTCGGATGCTTCTCTGATTCACAATTCAAAGTAATATGTATGGCTGTTTAAGATTGAGAAAGATATTATTAATCTCCTTAGTGCAAACACACATTAATGTGGTATTTTTAGCCCGTCTTTATTCATTTTTGATGCAATATTTATTTGCATATGGATATCCTCATGCGTGTTTTCCTACACAGCCATTTTATTAAATTGCTATTAAATGCCTCTTAAACATCACAGATTTTTCTTAGAATTCTAATGCACAATTCAGTGGTACCTTTGTCTTGTCGTATCTATTTGTTTTGTATATTTATATCATTTAGTTTTATAGCATGGAATATATGAATTCTCATTCTGACAAAATTCTTGAAGATAATTGGCAGTAATATGTATTTTTTGTTGTGGTGTATATGCATATTAAGTCAAATAAGCACTCAGTAAATAGTTCATCTTAGTCCCTGCTTTTTTTTGTTTATTAACATGACACGACATTAAAAAGCATGGTAACCAGTAAAGGCAAAATTATTTATTGATCGGGTATCAGATCGGATCTATAATACCCAAACTAGAATTTTGCCCGTATTTAATATCTTCTTCTGTCCAGGACATGTTTCCAATTCTTTATCTCATTCTATCCAATAGAATCTTTCCCACAACATAAGGCAACCAATAAGAACTGTTATTTGTTACGTAATGATACTAAGATGGCGTGAATATTATGACACTAATGGCTTCGCACCACCATGATGGAAAGCAATAAGAAGGAAATTTTATGAACAGAAGCAGATACATTTATTGTAGTTAATCATACAACAATGTGAATAAGTGACAAGACAGCCGGAAATATATAACTATGTTAAGGAGAGCATGATTGTGATAATTATGTTATTGTTAAATAATAAGGCATTCAATGACAAATTAATATGAACCTTCAAAATGGTGATAAAAAATGAAATCAGAACTTTATAAATCTTTAACCCGAATAATTCAGTCGTTATATTCCACTGCTCTACGATGGCTACATTAACCTCGCGAGTGGGAGAGTCGATCACGGGGAGGGACTGAATTATTCGGGTTATATAAATCTTATGCGTTCAAAGATCTTTTCCGGACTTACTTTCATCAAGAGTTCTGGTTAAATGAACAAATAAGATATGGCTTACCTTTCTGATAACCAATGGAATCCAAAGGTTGAAAATATCAAATGCATAAAATTTGACGGTAAACATTGTTTATACATATCCTTGGAACACACAGCTTGGTACATATGTTGATTATGCTTGTCTGGAAGTGCAAAACATATCTATTAACTTGATATGGTAATTTGCATCAGTTTTAATTGTTTTTGCACTTCTGCCACTGATGAAATAGGAGTTAATTTATGATATGCCAATGTTTTGTTAAAATTCACCATGACAATATAAGTTCAGATAATATTGTATTCTATCACAATGTTATGTTCTCAATAGGAATAAAAATATTTGTAAAAAATCTCAGTAAAAGAAAATATAAAAAGTTATCAGAAGGGTCATGACTGTATTTATATGCTGGAAGAACAATCAATTGACATGGCAAATGCAGGCAAGTTTCAGATGACGCCTTTGGTGATAATGAGGATGATGGATGGCTGTTTAACGTTCAGTAGCAAATTAAATGCATATTTGGGACGAGAACATGTTAATGTAATTTATTAATATTAACCCTGTTTTGTATTAGACTGACATGCAGAGGTAGCAATACACAGTTAGAAATTTAGTTTCGCATTTTTGCAATGGTGAATTTTTTAGAATATGAAAGTTCTTATGCAATTAAATTCATATTTAGATAGCTGAAGAATAATACAGCCTTCAAAGATAGTTGATACGAACATCAAGATTGTTTTTTGCATGTTCTAAATGTCATTTTTCTTTTTGGCAGTCCGTGTTTTACCATATGTATAGAAATTAGTGTTTTTCCAACATTTGACCCTCGAACATCTCAATTCAAATTATGGAAAAAATGAGGCGAAATGCATATGATAGATAAATGTCAATGGTTTCAGAAAATGTATCACTCTAATGGATTGAAATTCTTGTTAGGACCAAAATTTGGGACTTTTGTGACATTTTCACCCCCAACCTTTTGCAATATTTTGTATTAAATAAATGCAGATTGTTGCCATGGTTAACTGACAAAAAGATTATATTTCACCGTTTTAACTATTGGAGATCAAATCTATGGAAGATGCTATTTCCATTCATATGCACATGTATACATGTATATAGATAGATAAGGGAAAAGTCAAAAAAGAAAAAAAAAGAAAAAAAGCATAGAAAAATGTCTACAATCCAAAGTCGGTAAATCATGAACCGGAGGCTGAAGAGAAGATTTTCTGACAACTCAAAAAATATATATAAAAATCAAGTCTTCAATGTCTTCCTGAAAATGAAACATTGAACAAATGTTATTAGATACAGTTGATCTAAAATCAAAATCAATGTCACTAAAAGTGGCCATCAACCGGAACCCTATTTTCGAACCCGGGGTGCTTGAATCATTTGAATAGTATACAATGTGCAGTAACCAAAATATTAAATTAACTATATATAATAAACACTTTTAAACAGAACCACCTAAGCAGAACACTTTACAAGTATAACCAATGTCAATAAGTCAATGATTTAAATGCATATGTAACAGTTCAAATATTAACAATAAACAAAAACATTGATTGAATTAAAAATATTTGTCCAACAAGTAGAACAATCAGAGGTAATAGGACTTGCTATAAGCTTTAGGTAATTTAATTCGTAGTTTTAAACACAAGGTCATATTTCTTTGACGGGTTTTAAGTATATACAAGTATAACATTCGACACTTTTACATTATTGTTCTCGTTACACTTTCTATCATTTAATCTCACAAATGGATTGACCATTCGATACTCTTAAGTCATCAGTAATTCAGAGATTGAGTCAGATTTAAACACTCCGAATTCTTTTTTAAAGGCGATTTAACATACACGTAAAAAATAAGAAGATGAGGTATGATAGCCAATTAGACAACCCTCTACCACAGACCAAATGAAATAGAGGTAACAATTATATAGGTCACCGTGTTGCCTTCAACAATGCGCTTTACTTTGAGCGCATTTCGGTCATTGAAGCTGCATAGGTCACAGTGAGTGGTGTACACAGGTTTTCGGTATACATATTAAGGCGCAGCATTTTATTTTAAATTGTTAATCAACCACCTTTCAATATAAGATTTGAAAGCCACTTACATTATAAGCCTCTTATGTTTTCCCCTGAATAAATGTTTGCCTAATATTAAGTAGCAGATATTACATGAAGATTTCGGACAATAGTTTGACATGTCGAAGATATTTATATTGTGTTTTACTACAACTTGTTCTATACACTGTATCGGAATAAACCACCAGAATATTTGGTATGATTGCCAATTAGTCGAGATTACTCTGACGTCCAACGGCTGTTTTGCCAGACAAGCTGGGGCCGTGGGACGTCAGAGCTCGTCCCATATCAAAAAGTGGATATTTGCCCGTCCAAAATAGATGCGCTGCTTCGTCGCTTCTGGTGCCAACGGACGGCCTTGGAATTATATAAATCGGGTATCAATTTGTTCATTTTTCATTTATCTCTTCATTTATGTAAGTTTCACCTACCTGCCACCCTTTATTTTCTCATATTTAGACAGTTTTCACAGTGACCCACCGATTCTGGCATTTTAACTTTCATTTTGAAAGATTGTCATGTGATCACGAGAAAAAAGTAAGGCACAATGGACTATGGGAAATGATGTTTGCATATGACCCTAGGTCAATATGAATATATAATCTAACACCTCGCTCATTTACGATGCAAGCAATGTAAATATCCGAGAGCTTCCGAATGTTATCGTGGTTGGCACTAAATGCCTAATATCGATCTCCTGTAAAGGAGGTGAAAAATCGTGGTTGGCTACTAAATGTTAAATATCGATCTCCTATAAAGGAGGTGTAAAAAGTATAAATATTTGCATATTTGAGTCTCGAGGTCGCGAAATCTCTCGTAACTATTTGAAAACAAAAGTAAAAATGTCTGAATCGATGGGTCACTGTGAAAACTGTCTAAATATGAGAAAATAAAGGGTGGCAGGTAGGTGAAACTTACATAAATGAAGAGATAAATGAAAAATGAACAAATTGATACCCGATTTATATAATTCCAAGGCCGTCCGTTGGCACCAGAAGCGACGAAGCAGCGCATCTATTTTGGACGGGCAAATATCCACTTTTTGATATGGGACGAGCTCTGACGTCCCACGGCCCCAGCTTGTCTGGCAAAACAGCCGTTGGACGTCAGAGTAATCTCGGACTAATTGCCAATGAGACAACTCTTCACAAGAGACCAAATGACACAGACATTAACAAATATAGGTCACCGTAAGGCCTTGAACAATGAGCAAAGCCCATACCGCGAAATGATAAATATAAAAGAATTCAAACGATATCACTAATAGCCTGATATGTATGTACATGTAGTGTAATATGTGAAAATATTAAAACGACAAGTTTTATGAATATAAGTGTATATAATACAACTCTATTTGAATTCGTAGGTTTTTATTTTTCAGTGTTATAACCGATGAAGACAGTTTTCCGGAAGATTACCTCAGCTGTATTGGGTAAAACCTTTCAAATTATTATGTGTATAATGCTCTTTAACTACTAAGTTATTCACCTTTTATCATTTTTGATTCGAGCGTCACTAGTGAGTCTTTTGAAGACGACGCGCGAGTCTTGCGTATTAAATTAAAAGCCTGGTATCTGTGATGATTCTTTTTCAAAAGTGTTTAATCGACACGTATATAAAAATAAATTTATCAAAGGATAAACGAGTTAACGATAATCGTATCTAAATTTACATGTTCTATAAAAAACATCACCGTATAATTAGTTTGTGATATTCATTTTGTAATAAAGTTTTACGGTTTAGCTAAACTCCAAAAGTAAGTGTTTGTATATATGAGAGAACTATGTAAATGTATTAAATAATTTATGTACCAACATACAATTTATAGTGTTGAAGAGACTACTGAAATCATTATTCGGATGATCTTCGAATATTACAAACACCTGTCTTGAATGTTCATCAATTTTTTCTGCAATGAATACAAATTTGGCAACTGTTAGCACTACAAAATATGTATATCAAGATATCATAAATATCATTTTTCAAGTTCGTGTTATTTCAGACTGTTTGTGACGACTTTACACACTGCGATATATTGGGACAAGATGCATTTTTTCGAGTGATTTAATCATAAGCTTGAAAACAAATACATGGGCCCTTATTTTTTAAAATGACAAATGACTTGATATTGTATGAAGATCATTTGTTACATTTTTTATGAAAAAATATCCGATGATTTTTGTTCAAATTAGACAAATATGCAGCAAAAAAGGCGTTGTTCTACTAAAATCATGAAATTTTAATAAAAATTAATTATTCTCGAAGAATTTTTCACAAATTTAGAGCACACTTTTGAGAGGAAGATATTCCTTATCATTTACAAAAATCAGCATGTGATTATCTTTTGAAACAAAAATGTTGAGTTTGTCTGTCCAAAGGATAGAAATGTCCAAAAAACCGTAAATTTTAGTACAATTCATGTCAAACATTTCGACCCAATATATATCTAAATTTAGCACATGAAGGTATATTTGTTATTACTTATTTGAATTAAGTAAATGAAAAATAGCTTATATGCAAATTTTCGTACAAAAATCACCATGAAATCAAAACTGTATCGAATGCCCTTAATCAGTTGGGTCTACTGACTAATAATTTATTCACGGAGAACATAACTTTTTATTATTTGTCATTTGCTTTGAACTAGCTTTCAGTAACTGCGAGTACTCTTATATCTTTACTTTGTAGTTTTATTTTTTGTCTTTCTGTTATTTCTTTTGTTGTTCGTGTTGATCTGATGAGTCAAGCCATTTCCAAATAATTTTTACAGTCTGTCCGTATCTTGTGGTGTGCCAGGTTATGGGAGGGTAGAACGCCCACTTACATGTTGCACCCCTCCACTTTCTATATTTGCCTTTCCCAAACGTTATCCTTGTTTTATCTGGTGCCTGTCCATGGTTACTGTCGGTCTTATTTTTAGATTTTCACTCATTGTGGTGTTATAAATCGGTAATTTAGTTTTTTCGTTTAAATATTTTTACATTTTGTCATGAAGGGGCTTTTATATGGACATTACGGTATGGATTTTGTTCATTGTTATCGTTGTACGTTGACTTATAATTTCGGGAACTCGCTTCATTGGGACATATCATTGTCAACCATACCACATATCTGCATCGTGTATAGTAACAACATCAACAGTACAAATTTTACTTCGTCAGATGCGCATTTCTGCTATGTATGTCTATTTGGTGATGTTCAAGAACAAAAAGGAACCGTCTAGCCAATAAATATACATTTAAGGTAGATGGGGGATCTAAATCAAAATCTATAGAATTTTTTAATAATTGGTCAAAATGTAGTTTATATCATGCTTTTTTCAAAAATATAAAAAAAAGTATGGGTCACCAGGCTTTTTTTCACGCTACAGGTTGTGCAAAATTGTCAGATTTTGTATAGATTATGCATGCAAAACCCAATTTCGTATGATAAAAAGAAAACAACACCATAGAATTTTAAGATAAAATATGAGAAGATAATTCTAATAATATGCTTTCAGATAAGAAAAAGAAAAAATGGGGTCACCGACTCGTTTTCTTGCTACATAATAAAATAGGTAAATTCACAACACATTCTATTATTATAAGTTTCTTTATCTGAGTTATCTCCCCTTATGTGGCAAATGAAAAAAAAACCTGAATCAAACATAAATATTCTGTTTTTTGTAAAATACATCCATAAAATATGATAAAACACATAATTTTCTATATTAACATGAAAAGTCTTACAAATGAATTACAAACTACTCTCTAAATTTGCACATTTCATTAAAGATCTAGACCGATTGTTATCTGCTATTTCAAAATTCAAGATGGAGGAAGACGCCCCAGCTACCTTAAAACAGATATTTGCAAATATTTGAAGTAAACATATTGACATACGTTAATGAAGAACAAAACAAAAGAAATTAAATTTTAAACGGAATAGAAAATAACTCAATGATTTCTACAATAAATAGATTTATTTAAATAAATATTACCGTGACTTAATTTTAGATAAGAACACATACCCTTCATTTTGTTGAGTATTTCAACCGAATTCCCTCCATCCGCCGTACAGTAATCAGCAATAACTATTACGTCATCTTCAAAATGCTTGCACAACGTTTCTAAAATGAATATACGTGAAGAAAGTTATTTTTCTGAAAATAATTACACCTTATATAAGAATGTCGGATTTTGATTGGTTGGTAGCCAATGTATTTTTCGCATATGCTTACCTTTTTTCTCATTTCAAATGAATTTGCATGTTTTTCGTCACTGCCGATGAATATGCCTTAAATTCCCCTGTATGCCATGGTATTTGCCATTTTCGATATTCATTTTTTACCCTTGCGAGCATCTTCCTGCCAAAATTATTCATGATATATCTGTTCAAAAACGTTTTGTACTCGTGTAACAAATTTTTCAGTTACATAAAGTTCAACATACTTTCTTTGATTTATTTGAAAACTAGTAATATACTTCATCTGCATCCGCATCATCATTATATATGTTTTTCATTGGGTTTTTTTCGCGTTCCTGTATTGTCTGGCTATAATAATTGATTGTGGATTCTAATTTCAGAATAGAGCTTGATTTTGCTAGTCCCAACTTTTGTCAATGTTGTATTTCCCCAACCTGTTTGTTGTTAAAAAAGAGGCATGTGCTTGGTTGAATAACTTATTGTAGAAGCGTGTACTAGTATTTAAATGAATAAAATAATAAATAATTATCAATAAGAAGATGTGGTATGAGTGCCAATGAGACAACTCTCCACCCAAGTCACAATGTATAAAAAGTACGCCTTCAACACGGAGCCTTGGCTCACATCGAACAGCAAGCTATAAAGGGCCCAAGAATGATGAGTATGAAACAATTCAAACAGGAAAACCAACAGTCTAATATATATATATATATATATATATATATAAACGTGAAACGAGTAACACTTATGAACCACATCAACTAACGGCAACCACTGAGCAACAGGCTCCTGACTCAGGAAAGGTGCATACAAATGCAACGGGTTTGAAAGTTTTGACAGGAGTCAACCTTCACCCTAACCTGATATAGTAGTTTAACATTACAACATAAAAAGAGTCAACCTTCACCCTAACCTGATATAGTAATTTAACATTACAACATAAAATAGATATACAGACTAAAGTATAGTTACTCAGAATGCATATCGCTTTTATTAAACAATTGAATAATAACTACTCACGTGATCGTTTCTATATCATGGCTGTTCATATTTGTGTTTTGTTTATTTGTTGTGTTTGTCTTTGTATGGAATTGCTTCCCGTTAACTTTCAGCCTATATGCTTAAAAAGGCCACATCTTGATCAAATTCGTTAGCCTTGAATCTGTGCAAGTAAGTGTATGTTCGATTATACCACATCTATTATAAACTAGTATACAATTGTTTTTGTTTGAACCAGATATGCTGCTTCAATAGCAAAGCGATAGAGAGAAAGACAGAAGAAATGTACACAGATTTCATGTTCGAAAAGTGACATGTTCAGTGACATGATGTTTCATACTACTATTTCACCTTTTAATAATCATATGAAAAACAGTTTGTACACAAACTCTAAAATTTTCTATTTTTTGGGGTGTAATCGTCATCTCTTCTAAAACTGACTACATGAAAAAAAGTGGTAATTTAAAATTTCCTTGTTCAAGTGTACAGTTCCATTTGATAACAATTGAAATAAGTATAACCCCGTAAATTTCTGTACGGGTTACATTAAAGTCTGTTGGTCTATAATCGACACTTTGGTTGCTTTAAACGCAAGACCGTATACAGTATATACAAATTTATTAACAAGTGTACAGTTTGAAAGCTAGGGGAAGACTGCCCAAGCAACAGCTTACAAAACATACATTAATTAAAAGTTTAGGGTCTTAAAACATTACAAAAGGTTCTCATAAAATATATCTATTATTGTCCAATCTTATGCAATAATAATCGGATTATTGTCCTCCGGCTAAACTTAGTAAAATAGCGACAATTGCTTCTTTTGTAGTTTAAGATACATGTATTATCTTTCGCACTTTTGACAGCCATCGGATTAAGCTGTAAATTACTGAAATCCATAATCTAGTTGGGTATTTGAAATAAAGAAACATTATATTTAAGAATATAGATACATTTAAAACAAGAAATATTCAATTCAAAACTAAAACGAGAAATATTCAATCTAAAACGAGAGTTGGTGCGAATTATAGTAAAAGTTCCTGACGTCACTTTTCTTCCGGTTATATAAGGTATAGAAAACACATTTGACTCAATTAAGAACGGGATGTAAACCCTCAGATGATGGTCTGTATGTCATAATGAGGTGACACTACCGAGAGTTTATCCATACAACGACACTGTGCATATCTATGCACTAGTCAAGGACAGTTAGAAGACAAAGAACAAAAATAAATAAGCCTAAACATTTTGAAACCTCTTAATATTTGATTTAAAAAATCTGTACTCTGTTTGATGAGGGTTTTTTTTTTTCTAAATAACTTTTTTGTATAATTTATATGAAGAATGAAAACTTTAGAATAAAGAAGATTTGTCAAAATAGTACAATAAATATAAAAACAATCAAAACACAGTCCGAATACCGTAAATTGTACTTATTTTCAAAATCAACATACCTATACATTTGAGAATGGGCTCCGCAGAAGATATAATTATTTGGTTGCAAACTCTCATCACATCAGAGTACCGACTTTGTTCGTCTGAGTACATCATACTTTTTTTCTCTTTCTGAATAATAATATAATAAGTTAGTATGGAACGCCACAGCTGTCTTATGTGGAACTCTGATATTACTTGATGAAATTTGGCTTTACATGATATGGTTTTGACATTAAGTAATGATGTTTTGATATAACTCAATATTGAATAGTCATTACTTAATGATATTTCGATATTACACGATATGGTTTCGTATTGCCTTGATATAGTTTTGTCATGACTTAATATGGTTTTGTCATTACTTGATGTGGTTTCATCATTATTTTATGTGGTTGTGTCATTAGGCAATGTTATGGTGTCCGGATGCGGCCATTGCACCTTTTCGCGTTTTCGCGTTTTCTCCTTTCACTTTGCAAACGCGAAATCGCAAAATCGAGAAATCGAGAAATCGGGAAATCGGGAAATCGAGAAATCGAGAAATCGGGAAATCGGGAAATCGAGAAATTTAGAAAGCAAACACGCGAAATCGAGAAATCTATTTCCCGTTTTCGCATTTTCGCGTTTTTGGTTTCTTGATTCCTTGATATCTCGATTTCCGATTTCCCGATTTCTCGATTTCTCGATTTCCCGTTTTTCGATTTCTCGATTTCGCGTAGAAGTGAAAGGAGAAAACGCGAAAACGCGAAAAGGCGAAATGGCCGAATCCGGCGACCGTACAATGTGGTTTTAACAGTACTTGATGTGTATGTGACTTAACGTAATGTAGACGTTGTTTCATTACATGATGTGGTTTTGTTATTTCGTAATGATGATTTGCCAATCTTTTATATGGCTTTAATATTTCGTGTTTCAAAATTTGACGATTTTAAACTACATGATGTGTTTGTTTCAGTATTTGATGTGGTCCTGTCATTCTTTGATGTGGTTATCACATTACTTGATGAGGTAAAACCACGTGACCATTTCGGAAAAGCATATGTTCTATTTTTAAACCGATTTCCGTATGTCGTTTGTTTAATTTGCTTTGGATAAGTATCACTATTCATTGAGTTAAAGTTTAAATTAAATAAAGTTCGAGTTGTTGTTCAGAGTTATTTGATATGAAAAAGGGGAACGGCAGACAAAAATAAGAAAAAAAGAACTAAAAAATTAACGGTATTTCTGTCATAAGGAGGATATCCCCAAACCACTTGGTTCTGCCGGTTTTTTCCTTAGTTCTCAAATGGAAGCAATATTATAATAAATTCGTAAAAATTCTGCGGAACCCTGTGTCTCGCCTGATATTGCTGCTGTCACTGTAAAAGCGTAATGTTGACTGTGTACATTATCGGTAAAACAAACTTTAAAATAAAAATGTTTTCTATAGATGCTTTATCGTGATCTTGAAGAATAACTCCTATACAAGAGGATTTTCCGGTTATCAGAACTTTCCCTCACGCATGAAATAATGAAAATTGGCAGTTTTAGATTTATTAAGACGTCTATCACCTTCAGACAGCGTACACGCCGCCAAAAACGACATTCAATCCCGTTGACAGAAAAAATAAAGAACCATCTCAAAATTTAAATGTCACTTTTTTCGGCAATTACTCGTGGGACGATTGATTTTGTAGGAGTTTTACTGCATGCACATCAGTAAATGATACATGTGTCTCTTCGTTAAAGTATTCACCATAGCATCACTGTGTATCATCGCCACCGGAAATTGGGTACTAACGAAGCGGAGAGAATAGAAAAAAAGTAAACAAGGTAAGAATTCATTCAATTTAAAGCATTTCTACTGATTTGACGAGGGTACCGCTTAAGAAATGATTTTCTGATATATAATTCTTTAAATTATTACGCCGATAAGCACAAAGTTAGGACAATATTTTGTGTTATACTCCAAAGCTTGCCACTTAGTACCTGAAAATTTCGAGGTCGATTGTCCTCTGTCGCCCCATTGGCAAGATATTCAACTGTTTTTCATTATTTTACCAGACACGTTTTTAGATTATGATAGTGTGACATCATATTGACTGAAATTTGTTGTCATAAAGATGTTTTTAAAGAATATTGACCAAAACATTGTTTGTTTATTGTACGGCGAATTGCAGGACGTTGTACGGCGAATTGCAAAATAACAACTTTTGTCTGTACGGCGTCTTGCAATATGTTGTAAATTAAAAATGAAATTAATCACTGTTTTGATAATCAAGTGACGATATTTTGACTGTATCAAAGCTTTACCGGCTTACAAATATACAAAATAAACTACTTATCAAATATTATAAAATATATGCCGTTAATTTCGTTCAGAAGTGGTCGTTGCGTACTTCTATTTGACTTTTTTTTTTAAAGACAAAAAGGTTTTTTTTCAACCTTATTATCCTAAATACATGCATATATCGTTATAATACTAACGACTGTTGTCTTATTTGTTGTCAGGGTGAAATTTTGTAAGTTCAATTAAAAACCCGACCATTCATCTTTTGTTGGTGCTGTTTTTTTTAAATATAAACAGTGGAGATGTTGTATGATTGCAAATAAGGTAACTATCCACCAGGGTCAAATAAAGTGTATGTAAGCAATTATATGCTATCGTTTGGCCTTCAACAACGAAAAATCGTACCTTATAGTCGGCTATAAAAAGCCCTGACATGAAAATTGTGGAAGGAGTCAACAAGAAAACTAACGGCCTAACTCATAACAAAACAATTTACGAAAAACAACAAATATGATAGAGATGAACCAACGACAACCACCGAACTACAGGCTCGTGACTTCGGACAAACACATAAAGAATGTGCTGGGTTAAATAGATATAGGAAGATGTGGTATGAGTGCAAATGAGATAACTCTCCATCCAAGTCACAATTTATAAAAGTAAACCATTATAGGTCAAGGTACGGTCTTCAACTTTGTTTATTTTTTTAATTTGTGAAATGAATAATTTGTTTAAAACAAGTGAAGAAAATACTTTGTTTTCATTGAAAATTAGGAGAAATAAATCATGAATTGTGTTTCGAATTAATTTTCTTGTTTTTATTGAAAATAAGATTGTATTCTTTTTTCAGTTTAAGTAAATTCAATCAATCTTTTATTTACAGGAAAAATAATAACAGACTGTTGCTAATAGATATAGGAAGATGTGGTATGAGTGCCAATGAGACAACTCTCCATCCAAGTAACAATTTATAAAAGTAAACCATTATAGCTCAAGGTACGGCCTTAAACACGGAGCCTTGGCTCACACCGAACAGCAAGCTATAAAGGGCCCCAAAATTACTAGTGTAAAACCATTCAAACGCGAAAACCAACGGTCTAATCTATATAAAACGAGAAACGAGAAACTGACACGTATGAACTACATAAACAGACGACAACTACTGTACATCAGATTCCTGACTTAAGACAGGTGCAAGGCTGTTTGGCCTAAACTTAAAGGAGTAGATGGAGGATAATGAAAAGGTGTATTCGTCCGAATTTTCATTGTTACAGTAGTACATTTTCATGATTACTATGTATAATATTTCTCAGTAAATTTTAATGTGATATTGTGCCAATTAAAATTATATAATTAATACAAGTAAGACTTGCATTTGCCTTAAAAGATATAGCAGTACGTGATTATTTGTTTTCAAACACACCTTCTCTGTTTTGAAACTTATAAAGGTATGGATCTCGGTCTATCTGTTTGGTTGAATATAAATGTGAATTCATAGAGTTTCAAAATCAACAGTTAGCCCTATTTTTGTGTGTGTGATAATAATCTAATCTTTGATAGATGCTAAAATTAAAATCATTTTTCTTAATAAGAAGAAAAAAGTGCAACTTAAGCACGCCTGAATGTAAAAAGGTGTACCCGACTTATTCTTTCACATAAGAATTTACCGATTTCGGTATTTTAACAAAACTGTTTACGAGGGCAAATGAATAAATGAACGCTATCAAATCAACATTTAAATTTACGTGGATTTTCCAAAAGAATTTATGAGATTGCACCATCAGGATTCAAAATATTTCAACCTGTCCTTGTTAGATGTTATTTCATTATAATTCTTTAAACTTACAAGTCGGAAGATGCTAGCTTTTGTGAATTGTATTAATAAGTATATAATATTAAGATGACAACCAAAAAACTTCATACAAGGTCATCTTTATTCTCAAGTAGAAAGTTTATATAAATAGTTTATGCCGTAGCCACAGCCGGATTTGTATCTCTTGTATCGGATTCTTCTTTCATTCTTTCCAAAATGATTAATCTAAGGTTTATATTTTTTTTAATTCAAACAGTGTTAGCCACCGAGCTTGTTCATTTCTTACTATATAGAGATGAAGTTTTTAGAAAATTAATGTTCTTTATTCTAATATATTAGCTGTATCTGCCTTTTACAAATAAGACAATAACATTAATTGAAAAGGAGACGTGGAATGGTTTTCACTGAGGGACTTTCAAACAAAGTCCAAATGAAATAGATTTGACCAACTATTGGTCACTATACACTTTACAATGAACAAAACACATACCGTATCAAAATTGCCTGATTTATGACAAAATCATAAACAAATATGTCAGGCAGCAACTTACGACAGCCGCTATATTACATGTTCCTGACCAGGGACAGGCACATATATAATGAGGCGGTGTTAAACATGTTTGTGAGCACTCAAATCTCCCTTAACATGGTGCCGTGGTGTAGCAATACAAATTTTTTTTTTGCAGAGAATGATAATTCATTTATATTTCATTTTATCTGAAAGTTGAAAGAGAATTCATTCACTTAATGGTTCTAAATATTCAATGCGGAAAAATTCTCCTGCCCTTACCTCCTTCCTTCCCTCCACCCACAACACATCCCCGAAATGTTCATCACTTATATGCAAATGCTGACTAATGTTGTATGGTTAAAACATTTGGTTGAGGCAATCTAAAGTCTGAGAACAGAAACGACAGATTTAGCTTTTTTTCATTTATAAAGGGCATAACTCAAGAACGGTAACAGTGACGCTACCCAATTTATAACTTGATCTGTGTTTTGTGATGATAAGCATTTCGTGTAAGTTTTAAAACATTTGGTTAAGGTATTCTAATGTTAGAGAACGGAAACCAATTTTTGGGGCCTTCTGGACGGACGGGACAGACGGGTCGGACGGACATGGGTAACATTTAACGCTACGTCAGGGGCATAACAACAGGTCAGTAAAACAGTGACATGCCTTTCCGAAAGTTACAGCATTTGCCAGCTTTTGTATATGCCGTATTCATATTGTATACATCAGGTATGTAAAAGATGTAATAGGACTGTGTTCAAGCCTAATATTGTGTATACATCTTAAATGGTGTCAAGCGAATTGTATTTTTATCAAATGCATAGTTAGATATTTGAACCTAATACTTTATTTTCTTTAAAAAGACGGCAAATAAATATTTTGAAATTAGCAAGTTGCCATACAGTTTAAAACAAGTTGCCATACAGTAAATTTGTCAACACGAGCAAGTTGCCGTACCCTAGACTTTATTTTTTATGGTCTATATTCTTTAAAAACCATCATTTTGACAACAAATTTCAGTAAATATGATGCCACGCTATAATAATCTAAAAACGTGTCTGGAAAAATAATGAAAAACAGTTGAATATCTTGCCAATGGGGCGACAGAGGACGATCGACCTCGAAATTTTCAGGTACTAAGTGGCAAGTTCTTGAGTATAACACAAAATCGTGTCTTAATTTTGTACTTATCGGCCTAATAATTCAAAGAATTGTATATCAGAAAATCATTTCTTAAGCAGTACCCTCGTCAAATCAGTAGAAATGATTTAAATTGAATGAATTCTTACCTTGTTTACTTTTTTCCATTTCTCTCCGCTTCGTTAGTACCCAATTTCCGGTGGCGATGATACACAGTGAGCATAGCATTCTCCGATTTTCAATATTTTGATCAGCTGAATTAGAAAATTGCGATTTAGAAATGTACATACCTTTTGAAGCGGTGACAATTACTCCACTCAAGCATTACCGGAAAATCCTCTCACGGTTTCCATAGCCGAACCGATTGTTCTGCGTGTGTAGATTACCAGCCGTTATAATACAAAACCCGACAATAGTATACGCAGCATAAATGAACAGTCAAGTCATTTGTTATTTCCCTTAACTCGTTTACCTTTAATATTTAATGAAGTATCAAAATAAGAATTGTATTTTCAAAAGTTATCTTTACAAAGAAGTTAAATACCCTTTTTATAAGTTAAGAACCTTTTATCTAAATCATTTATCTTCATATTATTTTTAACTTTGCCTATAATTTATTTAATCTAAATCACGATTTTACTTGCGAATATGAATAAAATTTACTTTACTGGAAAACATCTTTGATATTTTTAGGAAATTGTTCTATAAACAATTTAAACTTTCTTAAATTTGTTTTTTTTACGTTTATTCCTTTGTCATTTTATTCTATAATTTAGAGATAGATATTCTCTTTAACTTAATTCATTGATAAATATTCTCTTTAACTTAATTCATTGATAAATATTCTCTTTGACTTCTGTGCATTTTCCATTATTCAATAAAGCATATACTTGTAATTTATTACTAGTATCACGCATTTTGCATCATTATATCATTGCCAATGAGGCAACTCTCAACCACATACCAAATGACGTAGAAGTTAACAACTATATGTGACTGTATGGTCTTCAACAATGAGCAAAACCAATACCACATAGAAAACTACAAAAGGTCCCGAAATGAAAATGTAAAAACAATTCAAACGAGAAACCTAACGATCTAAATGATGAAGACGCCGATGCCACTACCGACGACGGAATATAGGTTTGTTGTGTATCACTGCCGCTACATTAATGTCGCAGGCTCGATACAAATCAAAAGACTTGTACTTTACTGTCAACAAATGAGACACTTTAAATCAACTCACACTAAAGTTACAGGAAATGGGGATCGGACTAAGCGACAAAGCATCAATTCTATAAAAATGAATTCTCCGATTTTTTCTAGCGTGTATGATCATTTGAACATATACGAATATCAATCTTTATTTTTTAATTGCATTCTCTGATATACCTCGAACTAATTGAAAAAAAAAATTTTTTTTGGAATATCTGTTTCACAGGTGACGACGGATATGTTTCAGTTGTCGTAACCACAATCCCGTCATCTTTTCCTCGAATGTGAACTACCAAATAAAACCAAATCACTGGGTTTAAACTTTCAAGAATAACACGATGGGTGCCACACGTTGAGCAGAATCTGCTTATCCTTCCGGAGCACCCGAGATCATCCCCGATGGATTTATATTACCTAGTCATACCGATCTATTGAGTTAAGCCAATTAAAACTGGGTTTTTTTAAACATTTTTTATGTAATGAAACAACTACATTACGTTCAGTCACATACACATCAAGTAATGTTAAAACCACATTGCCTAAAGACACAACCACATTAAATAAAAACTGGTTTTTATTTTTTTTTTACATTTTTTGCTTCTGTTGTGCTGTTACACTACAGTCCGAGGTTAGATTAGGGTTTAGCGCTCACATACATGTTAAACTCCGCCACGTGCACTTTCTTTATGTGCCTGCCCCAAGTCAGGAGATTGTAGTTCAATGGTTGTCGTTGTTTCATGTGTGTCTTATTTGTTTTTCGTAGATTGTTTAATTATAAATTAGACCTTAGTTTTCTCGTTTGAATTGTTTCACATTTTCACGCGGTGGTCTTTTGTAGCCAACTATACGGTGTGTTGAAGGCTGTACGGTTGTCTATGATTGCTTACATCCACTACATTTAAACTCTGGTGGATAGTTGCCTCATTGGCAATCACACCACATCTAACTTTATTTCAATTTCTATGTTGTGTTTTGTATACTGTAACATTGTTTATCTTTTGTACGCATACCCCTGAGTCCTCTTTTCGGAAGCCCGAGCAAAAGCCCTTAATTCGCGATAGAAAATTTAAATACGAACTCATATTAGATAACTCGAATTTCAAATCGAAATCGTAATCTAAATGTGACTCAAATTTGAGTCTTACTCGAACTCTGCCTCAAAGGTGACTCAAATTCAAAGTTGAAGTCGAATTGTAACTTGAACTCTACCTTTAAATGTGACTCAATCTTGAAGTTCAACTCGAAATTCAATGCTTACTAGAACTTTAATTCTTATAATGGCTTGAATTCTTACTCGGAATCGAAGACTAACTCAAAGTTTAACTCGAACAGTAACCCGAACTTTAATTTTGACACTAACTCGAAGGATGGACAGTTTCATCCAAGGCACACAAAACATGGACATCTATTTAAAAATAGAACTAGTTTTTTCCGAATTGGTCACGTGGTTTTACCTCATCAAGTAATGTGATAACCACATCAAAGAATGACAGGACAGCATCAAGTAATGTGATAACCACATCAAAGAATGACAGGACCACATCAAATACTGAAACAAACACATCATGTAGTGTAAAATCGTCAAATTTTGAAACATCATTACGTAATGTTAAAGCCATATAAAGAGTTGGCAAATCATCATTACGAAATAACAAAACCACATCATGTAACTACATTACGTTCAGTCACATGCACATCAAGTAATGTTAAAACCACATTGCCTAAAGACGCAACCACATTAAATAATGGTGAAACCACATCGAGTAATGACAAAACCATATTAAGTAATGACAAAACTATATCATGTCCATACGAAACCATATCGTGTAATATCGAAATATCATTAAATAATGACTATTCCATATTGAGTTATATCAAAACATCATTACGTAAAGTCAAAACCATATTATGTAAAGACAAAATATCATCAAGTAATAATAAAACAACATAATGTAATATCAGAGTTCCACATAAGACAGCTGTGGCGTTCCATAAGTTAGTAACAAACCTATTGGCCACGTGCTGCTCACCTACGTGTAAAGATGACTCCAATATCCTTGAATGATACTAATTAACATGAATATGTAATTTCAACCGTTTGAAGGAACTGAATTAGATTGAAATTAATTTCTTCTAGTTGTCTGCCCATAGACCGTTATTTGTATTCCCGCGCTTCATGGGATATAACCATTCAGCACGACAGGGCCGACTCGATTAGACGTGTTTCCCAGTTAATACCAAACATGGATTCAGATACACCCTCTGAAGAAATATCTTTGCGTACAGTTTTAGACGCAGTTAATCGTCAAAAGCAGGATATTGAAGTTCTTGTGGACACCAAAATCAGCGAAAAGATTAATAGTTTGCGCGACGAAATCCATGGAACAAACCAATGTATGAAATCTCAAGTCAAGAAGTTGAAGTCGGACTCCCAGTATAAATGGCGTTCTGAAGGTAATAAAATTCAGTTCAATGGTAATACCGAAAATTTAGAGAATGTAACCCAGGCTCTTTGGGCTATTGACAATGGCAAATTAAAGTTGACTATACCAGAGACATTATTGCATCATGTACCGATAGGCTTAAACAAAGAAATAAGTTAATAAAGATCGCGGACACTTCTGATGGGGATGGGACACCGCTCGCCAGTACGAGGCAAACCCAATTGCTAGCGATTCAGAAGATGAGTCCAAGATAATCAGAGCTGAAAACAGGGCCATTAGGAAGAAAAGGCAAAGAACAAACCAGCACCTAAACAACAGCAGGTTCCTTCCACCGCCAACCCTAGCTTCAATCCTCAACAGCCCTTTCGAGGGGGCCAGCCGTCTTGGTATGGAGGTTTCCCGTATGCCCAAGACCAGTACGCTGGAAAATCTCAACGGGGACCATGCTTCAACTGTGTCGTACAAGCAATGGAGAGTTAACTGCCCATTCCAAAACAACAAAACAGCAGCATCACACAAAAAAAATTAGTTTTGTAAAAGATGAGTATAATTTCGACACAAGTTCTTTAGAAAAAAAATTGTATGCACCAATTTTTACACATGATTATTTCGAATATGAGCAAGATGGTACTGATATAATTGTTAAGGGTAGGCTGAAGGAAAATATCCAATTTTGGATAAATATTGGTGCTTATGATTATATTATTGACACTATAAGAGATGGTTATAAGATACCATTTTATTCTATTCCTCCGTCTACGTATTTATATAACAATGTATCTGCTTTAAAAAATTCCGATTTTGTGCATACAGCTATTCAGGATTTATTACATAGAGGTTTGATAGTTCAGTGTGATAAGCGACCTTTTGTTGTTAATCCTCTTACTGTATCAGTTCAATCTAATTCAAAGAAAAGATTGATACTTGATTTGAGAGCGGTTAATAAACATTTATGGAAACAGAGCGTTAAATTTGAGGATATGAGAACTGCTCAACAGCATATTAAATTGAATTATTCTATGTTTAAGTTTGATGTTCACTCAGCTTATCACCATGTTGATATTTTTGAACCACACACAGAGTATTTAGGATTTTCATGGATCATTAATGGATGTCCTACATTTTTCAAATTTCTTGTTTTACCATTTGGATTAAGTACAGCTTGTTTTCTTTTTACTAAACTGACTAGGCCGCTTGTAAAGAAATGGCGATCTGAAGGTAAACAAGTCATTATGTATCTTGATGATGGGTTAGGTATTGAACAAGATCAAGAAATGTGTAAGATTGTGTCAGAACAAGTTAAGCTAGATTTAGTTAAAAGTGGTTTTGTACCTAAGGCCGAAAAATCATTGTGGGAACCTACTAAACGTCTGGTTTGGTTAGGAACATTTATTGATACAGGGTATGGCTTTTGTAAAATACCAGGTAATAGAATAGATATTGATTGATTGATTGTTGGTGTTTTAACGCCACTTTTAAGACCACTTTTGGGCTATTTCGTGGCGGCCAGTTTTATTGGTGGAGGAAGCCGGGTGCCCGGAGAAAACCACCGACCTTCGATAGGAAAACTGACAATCCTAGTCAATTAAGATTGAGTCTAGTGCACCCGCACGAGCGGGGTTCGAACTCACAACCTCAGTGTTGACTGGCTAGTGATTACAGTAGTAGAACTGGGCGGCCCCTAGAATAGATAAGATGATACATTCTATTGATAACATTATATCTTGTTTAACTGGGTGTAAAACGCGAAAAAGTTGCATCTGTTGTAGGTCAGATAATATCTACATACTTAGTTATTGGAAATTTAGTTTATTTAATGACTAAACATTTAACTATAGACGTGAACACATCTGCGCTTAGGTATTCTTATATAAAACTTTCTGAATCTAGTATTGAACAGTTACAACTCTGGAAACTGTATATTAGTGAAGTTAATGTAAAACATTTAAGTGTTGATGAATCATGTCATAGTATTATCTATAGTGACGCTAGTGATACAGGCTTTGGAGGTTATATTGTAGAAACACCACAAAACATTGGACATGGTATGTGGGTTGAATCAGAACGTAGTAATAGTTCAACTTGGAAGAAACTTAAGAAAGTTTACTGTCAATAATTAATTTTATATCTGGAAAAAGGTCAAATGGTTTACAGATAACCAGAATGTTGTGAGCATTGTTAGCAAGGGCAGTACAAAAACCATTTTACAAAATTTAGCGTTAGACATATTTAGCGCATGTTTGAAGTACAATGTCAATATTGATATAGTTTGGATACCTAGGACACTAAACGAAAAAGCTGACTTTTTGAGTCGCATCGTTGATCATGATGATTGGGGAATATCATATTATATATTTCAATTGATAGAAGCTTTATGGGGACCTCATGAAGTAGATTGGTTTGCTTCTGACCACAATTTCAAGTTACTGGTATTTTATTCAAGATTTTGGAATGAAAATTCTTCTGGTATTGATGCTTTCACAGTTAATTGGTTTGGGGTTAATGGTCTTTTTGTACCGCCTGTATTTCTTATACCACGTGTTATTAATTACATGAGACAATGCAACGCTGTAGGTACATTGATTGTTCCTTGTTGGCCATCCGCAAGTTATTGGCCTATGCTATGCCCAAATGGGGGCGATTTTACAGATCAAGTTATTGCACATGTAGAATTACCAAGCGGTAAGGAGTTTTATACTCCTGGTAAAAGCAAGAAGGCCATTTTTGGTAATACTGATCTTACATTTAAGATGTTAGCTTTGAGGCTAGATTTCAGAAAATAATACTGATATGTATGAAGGTTGTAAACCTATTTTGTTTATGAAGCTGTTTATGCTTATCTGAATTTTACAAATGATATTTTAAAGGCTGTATTAGTGCCTTGTTTGTGTACTAACGTTACAATGCATATCTGAATTGGTTTCAGATTTTGGCATTAAGGCTATAATTGGCCTTGTTGAGAACTAATATACTAACAAATACAAATGCTTATGTTAAGCATTTAAGACTATTGTACATAGTCTTGTGAGATGTACTAACAAGTATTTTTCTGTTGGTAGTTTCTATCTTTTGAGTTGCTGTTATTGTTTAATTATTGTTTATACATGTGTTTTGCAGGCTTATGAATCTGAGATAAATTTTTGCCACCAACTCTGCATAACCAATGTTGATGTTCTTATGGATTTACTTTGCGAATCTAAAGCTGACAGTATCGTTAAAACTTATCATGCAGGATTTATCCGTTGGAAAAAGTGGGCCGTTCATAACGGTATAAATGGTTGTGATATTTTACCGGCAAAACCTTTGCACGTTGCACTATATTTATCTTCATTAGTTCATAACAGTCACACTGCTAGTCCGGTTATTTCAGCATTTTATAGTATACAATGGGCACATCATATGATTGGTCAAACGTCTCCTACCGAAAATTTAGTTGTGAAAAATGTTTTAGAAGGTGCAAAACGGCGCTTAGCTACACGAACTGAGAAAAAGGAACCAGTTACTCCTGAGCTTCTATCTAAAATGTATTATTTAAGGAATACAATGTTATGTCACAGCGTATTATTTGCGCGTGTTTACTTGCTTATTCGGGATTTTTGAGAGTGTCCGAGCTATTAAATATACGGATATGTGATATCAAGTTTGAATTAGGTTATGTATCTATATTTATTCCGAAAAGTAAAACTGATATTTATCGTGATGGCAATTCTGTAGTATTAGCCTGTATGGATTCCGATATTTGTCCAGTAAAGAATTTAAAGTTATATTTGTTGTGGGCTGATATTTCGCCGGATTCAGAAGAATTTATTTTTAGAAATTTAACAAAATTCAAGGATCGATATGTACTTCGGAAGGATAACAAACCACTGTCTTACACACGTATGAGAGAATTATTTATTGGAGCTTTTCAACCATTTGTGTCAGATATTAAAAAAATATGGATTGCACAGTTTACGTTCTGGTGGAGCTACAACTTGCGCTAATTTAGGCATTTCCGATCGATTGTTCAAAAGACATGGTAGATGGCGTTCAGAGACCGCCAAGGACGGTTATATTATGGTTTATGACCCTTCTGTAGCCATGTGAATTACGAAATTTTCAAACTGCAATAGTATCAAAACAGCAAAGATAATGAATAATAAAGATGGGCCATTTTATACATATACCAAGTGGAAACTTCGTGCAAAGCATTATTATTTATTGTTTCATTGCATTTAATGGAAAAAGGGAATTTGTGGCAAATAAAACCAAGATTTTGTAGAAAATCCATAAACTTTAATAGAGAGATTTTGTTATAAAATTTTAAACATAGATTACTCACTTGTTTTTCTATGATGTGCTAGCATTTATTGCTTACAAAAGTGCTAAACAACCTTTAAATCCCAAAAACCTTGTGCTGAGTCACTAAAGTCGAGCGCACTCTACAAGGTGCACTTGATTTGGTCCATATTTATATTTGTTGTAACCAATATCTCAATTTATAAACTTGTTTTAAGGAAGGCATTGCTAGCACTGCATGCAATAATCCTCTATCTATCAAGCACCAAATTCCCAAATATGAGAGTACAAGGGAAAGGCTGTGGATTTTCTATAAAATTTCCATATGTTTCGCATTGAATCAACACATAAAAGACAGATTAATTGTTTCTGAAAATTTAGGTTTATAACCTGATAATGACTTTTATTTCGAAAGTGAATTAAGTTCTATAAACAAGATAGAAATTTTATTGCCCGTTCTTTGTAGTTCAGCACATGGCACTGTCGTGTGGGTATTCAATTTGAACTTTAGTTTGGTTTTATTAGTTTTATGTGTATAGAGTTGGGTAGTCTATGGGCGTATGTAATTGTAGAAGAAATGTAATTTTAAGCGTTTTAAGGAACTTAATTTGATTGATTTTAATTCTCTTCTAGTTGTCTGTTCAAAGTCTGTTATTTGTATTCCCGCGCTTCATGGGATATAATCATTCAGCACGACAGGGCCGACTCGATTAGACGTGTTACCAAGTTAAAATATTTATATTGCTTATGTGAATTTATTTGATGTTTATATATTAAATGCTTTTATTTCAGTAGTAATGATAAATTACTAACTTTATTTTGTCGACATGATATGATGTATCATAATGTGCAATTAAAATCAGCACATGGGACTGTCGTGTGGGTATTCAATTTGAACTTTAGTCTGGTTTTATTAGTTTTATGTGTATATAGTTGGGTAGTCTATGGGCGTTAGTAATTGTAGAAGAAGAGTGTATATCCCTGTGAATGACCAATCTCTGTGTTATAATAACCTCACAGATAACCTACGAAAGCCGTACAGCTTAATATTTCCAATATTAGTAGGTCATTTATAAATACTGATATGGGTATTTTAAGGTTTAAAATCAGACGTAAGTGGGAACATGGTATTATAACATGGTATTATAAAATTATTAATAATTACATTTCTTTCTTGTTCTACATTGTAACATCTCAAAAGTTTGACTTCTTTTCCAAAACATTTCGATCCGGATGATTTAACAAATCAAATCAGGTAAATAATTCCAATCATGTATTGTATTATGATAATACTTTTTCTTATTTATAGAAATATCTATTTGACTTTACCCTGCATAATAAAAAGTAATCCGGTTTAGACCTTTACTAGTATATGATTCTTTTTGGCGCCTTTTTCTAATTATCGAAAAAATATCATATACATAGCGAGTGTAACAGCTGTATTCAGATTATACTTATTATAATGCCTTTGTATATAAGTTTTTTTTTTCTTTCTTTTTCTAATTCATATTAATTGTACTTATGGATTGTGTGATATGTGTTGTATAGCATTACATACTTCCGGCCGACAAAGCAGCCAACAATGTGATGGTGGTATGCCGTAAATACTACACGGACGTTCTTAAGAATGAAATTTTAAATTCATCTACATTCAAGTCCGTGCGCTCCACAGAGAGTCATATAGTAAACAAACATATCATAACCACATCACAGCTTAAGGCTTTTTCTGAACATTTGAAGGTCCCTAGTATGTATTGGTTACCTAAACTACACAAAAAAAACCAGTAAAATACCGTTTCATCTCGGCCTCTAGTAAGTGTTCTACAACTAATCTTTCAGTGCTTTTAACAAGTTCCTTTACTATCAAAGAACTTATCATAAGCTATTGTAATAAAATACATGAAAATAGTGGAATTAACTTTTTGGAGTGTAAAAAATTCTTTGGATGTTTTAGATAAATTACGTGCTTTTGATGGTCCTTTTGATTCTGTTGACAGTTTTGACTTTTCCACTCTCTACACTACACTTCCACACAATCTTATCAAACAAAAATTTTCCTATTTAAATTAAATGGTCGTTTGTTAAATCTGAATGCAAATATATTTGCTGCAATTCATTTAAATAGATGTAGGAAGATGTGGTATGAGTGCCAATGAGACAACTCTCCATCCAAGTAACAATTAATAAAAGTAAACGCCTATTTCTCTAATGAGAAAGGTAAATATGCTAGATATACTTACTGGAGGTGTGATGAGATGATTGAAGCTGTTAACTTTATCCTTGATAATATTTATGTACGTTTCGGCAACAAAGTTTATCGACAGGTTGTAGGTATTCCAATGGGCACTAATTGCGCCCCTTTAATAGCAGACTTGTTTTGTACAGTTATGAATCACAGTTTATGACCAAACTCAACAAAGACCCATCTAAATTGCATTTAATTGATGAATTCAACAATACTTACCGTTATCTTGATGATATTTTTCGTTAAATAATCAAGAATTTTCTAAATATACTGCCGATATTTACCCAAAGGAACTTACTTTAAATAAATCAAATTTAAACGGTAATAACTGTCCTTTCCTAGATTTAGATATTTCGGTTTTAAACGGTAAACTCCACACTAAAATTTACGACAAAAGGGACGATTTTTCGTTCCCTATTGTTAATTTTCCCTTTTTGGATGGTGATGTTCCTTTGGCACCATCTTACGGTGTTTATATTTCACAACTAGTTCGCTATGCCCGTGTCTGTTGTGACGTTTTTGATTTTAACGAACGTAATCTATGTATTACTGGTAAATTATTAAGCCAGGGATTTCGTTACCACAAATTACTTAAAACCTTTACTAAATTCTTTCATAAATATAAAGATTTGGGTTTGAAGTCTGGTTGTACCTGTAGAAAACTTATTTCAAACGGGATAGCACATCCTCATTTTTACGGAAATGTTGTTTACCGTGCCCGGACATTTAGAAACGATCCTGGTAAACTTATCGATCCTTTAAATAAACTTATTCTAAAGGGTTACCAATTCAACACTGTAATTAGATCATTGAATATTGTTTTTATTGGTATTAATATTGATTTTGTTATCGGTAAATTAAAAGCAAACTAAATATTATTGTTATATACATATACACATTCATGGATCTACAATCTGTCGATACCTGTATCTTGGCATTGCACAAGGTCATGTTTTTCTCTGACTTTTATGACGTCTTTACACTAAATCCATTGGATGTTGGATGTGTACTGATTGATAATTTAGTCATAGATGCATGATTTTTTTTATTAGTTGTTAGTGGCTTTGAACTAGCTGTCAGTAACTGCGAGTACTCTCAGATCAGTACTTAGTGTCTTTTTTTGTTGGGATATACAAGTACCCGGCCACGTCCACTCTGTGTTTTTGTTAGATGTATTTCTATTTGTATCCTTCTGATGAGTTAAGCCTTTTTCAACTGATTTTTTAGTTCGTTCTTATGTTGTACTGTTACACCACTGTCCCAGGTTAGGGGGAGGGTTGGGATCCCGCTAACTTGTTTAACCCCGCCACATTCTGTATGTATGTGCCTGTCAGAGCCTGTAGTTCAGTGGTTGTCGTTTGTTGATGTGTTACATCAAATATATATTAATATATGTTACATATTTGTTTTCGTTCATTTTTGTACATAAATAAGGCCGTTAGTTTTCTCGTTTGAATTGTTTTACATTTGTCATTTCGGGGCCTTTTATAGCTGACTATGCGGTATGGGCTTTGCTCATTGTTGAAGGCCGTACGGTGACCTATAGTTGTTAATTTCTGTGTCATTTGGTCTCTTGTGGAGAGTTGTCTCATTGGCAATCATACCACATCTTCTTTTTATAGCCAAAAGTATTTATTAAAACAGCTTTGATGCTTTTGGTCCTTACAAGTCTTCAGTTGGTTTATCTCAAGTAGTCAAAAATATTTATTTTCGGATGAGCAAAGCAAAATGAAGTTAATTAAATGATTCTAATTATTTGAAGCGTGTGTAATTCTTGTATTATTGTTATATTGTTCGTTAGTTTTGGATTTATTTAAATAAGATGGACACATGTATGCATAATTGTTAAATATCTATTAAGCATACATATTTCTGTGTGTATCTCCTTATTTCAAAAGTGCTTGTGTTAGTATGCCCATTTTATAGGATTTCACTTGATATCATGATTTTCAAATGACATTATTTTTATTTTATTTGATAGGAATGTATGACCAATCCATATCTTTATAATATTTAGAATAATCAAGCATAGTTAGCCTACACACATATTTCATAATTTACAATAACAGTGCTTTAATCATAGACGAGAATATATGCATTTACCCGATACGGAAAATGGTATAAAGTATGTGCAAAATACCCAAATACGAAAAAAAACCCTAAATTTACCTGTTATTCAGCTATCAGCTAGAACCAAATAATTTTCAACGGTGAAAAATAACTTATTGAACGAGTAACAGTTCCAAGCTAACATAACACCCGTCTATTGTATATGATACTACATGTACCTTCTTTATAGTCGTGTAGGTCATTGAAGCCTTTTGAAAAAAAGAAGGTTACTAAATATGTAGACTATGCACATAAAAACTTTTCTGAAAGCAGAGCAATGAAGCGAACTAAAGATTTGTATATTTGATTATACCACTAATGACCTAATTACTTTTTTGTCTAACCCATTTATTTTGAAAATAAATATACTTTACTTTGTTGTTGTTATTGTGTTGGTAAGCAACTCGCTAGACTCAACTGGCGCTTGGACAGTGAAGTATAATTGTAATAGGCAATCTAAAGAATAAAGAATATATTTGTTGTTAATAAAAAGAAATGTAAATGTAAAAGTCAGTGGTGGATTCAGATGAGGCGTGAAGGGCGTACTCCATCTCCCTTTCAACGGAAAAATATCTTCCTTCTTTCATAAAATAAAAAATGTAGGACAATTTTATGCATCACTCCGAACGGCGGTATATATGTATATAATATATATCGGTTTTGGCAATTATTCCCCTTTTTATTCCCTTCAAAACTCCTTGATCCATGCCTAAAACTCACGCAAAGTGTCTTCGAATGCTAAATGATAAAAGCGTTATATATGGTATACAAAACATTTCAGTCTTATGCAACTTTTGGGTTTATAGACATATCTGTAAACTGGCCGATAGCAGAGTGACTGCTAGCGAGTGGCTAAAGCTTCCATGCAAATGTGTGGACCATCAGCTTGGTTTTATTCCTGATATGTATAGACTATTTAATAAGTACAATATCTTGCAATATACTGTTAATCTTATTGAACTAGGATCTTTTCCTTCAAAAACTGTCTGGAACAATGTAGTGTCGCAAAACATTCACAAGAGTGAACAATTGAAGTGGTTAGAAAGGATTTCAAACGACAGCGACTTCAACTTTTTCAAACTTATCCATCCAGTCATTAAGTTACATAAAGCATTGATAATTGCGCAGAGATAAACAGATTTAAGGGTAGCTTCAAAGTACATTAGGGAGCTGCCATTTGATTTTATGGGAAGGGGGGTGGGGCTAGGATGAAAAATTTTGTCCTGCGTTTTTTTTAGTTGTAATCTCTGTCCTGCCTTTTTATTTTCATTCTATTCGGTCCTGCTTTTTTATTAGTTTATCCTGACTTTTTTACATAAATTGTCATCCTGCCTTTTTATACTCAAAACTCCTGTCCTGCCTATTTTTTCAAATTTCATTTTGACACAATCTCTGTATAAGAGGAGATAAAATCCTTTCATTATGATAAAGCACGAACGTGAGCGAGTACTTTTAAAGAAAGTAATTATCACTCTTTTAAAAACCGTGAATATTGTTAAGTTCTTAAGGTTCAAACAATTACTTTATTGCCTTTGTCAAGAACCCGTTTCATTGTCAGAATATGTATCGTTTTTCTCAGTGCAGAGCTTATTATTAATGCATGACTTCCTTTTTAGGCGTTTCATTTATGAATAGGTCTTGGTAATATATGGGGCTATCATAAGATATCGAAAAGTTTAACAAATTGAGTTTAGAGATTACATACATTTGTAACACAACAAATACGATGAAATGGTAGGCATTGGTTATATTTCCTAGTCAAAGTCAAAGTCAAAGATTTTACTGATATAAAATCCAAAATCTGGATTGTCATCAACACACAAACAAAGAACAAACATTATTCATTACAATCAACTATATATCAATACAGAACATAAAAAATATATTTATATATATATATGTATAAAGCGATATATATATATATATATTATATTTTATATTATATATACCCCCAACCCCTTTCTCACCCACATACTCCCATCTATTTGACTGAGGAGGTACAGTTTTAGATACTATTAATAAGATTTATATTTCCTAGTTGTGAGTATGCATGTAAATCGTGTTATCAGTGAAGAAGTATCTTTTTGTTTATTTCCAGTTCATAATCAATAAATTCTATGTTTTACTTACAATTAAAATTTTTCTACTGCCAATATTTGAATCCAACTCTTTACATTACATACGGTTTCATTGAGTAAGGTAATTGACTAAAATGAAATGACCAACTAAAATGCCTTTAAATTTAAATTTAAATTCTTTTTAATACGTTAAGCAAATAATTCAAAGGTTGACGTAACCCCCTATATGTAAATACTATAATACTATAAATACGGGGATCCATTAATCTGAAATTTTGTAAGTGTATAAGCTCTAAGATTAAATTATATTAAAAAGTGCCTTTTTTTTTTCTTTCCTTTTAGATTGCTTTTGGATTTAAGATTTGTTTTTAGTAATTTCGAAGTTATTTTGTATTCAAATTATAACTTTAACGTAGATTGTACCAATTTTTACTGCAACAGTAAATTCAACTATTTTGATATTTGTTTGTTTAACTTCTTGTAATCTTCAACATATAGAACTGAAGAAGTATTAGAGAGATGTTTAATTTTCAACCAATTTCAATAATAAAATTTAATCCTCTCAAGCTCATAAATGTCTTTGGGCAGCTGTATCTTATTTGCAGAAACTCTTTGTTTTGGACTGTAACTACATGTAGGGTCAAACAATAGAACAATCCCTCACTAAGAACATGATTGTCATTATTTTTCACAATTAAAACACATCAAATCCTACAATTTCATCGGCTCCGACCACGTTGCTATTTTCTAACACAATTTAATTCTTTTATTTACTAATCTTGTTATCTACTTTTAACGACTCTTTTGTATTAATTATATTACTAGTTTAACAACAAGTTGAACAACAGACACCAGATACATTGACAACGCCGTCCAGTGAACCGTATCACAGAGCACCGTGAACCTTACACAGACATTTACTGTTAATATAACGTTCAAAGACGTTTGGTGGATTTATGATATACATATACGCAAGCTTTATCTACTAATACTTTTCCAATTATTGTTCAAGTAGTTAATTCTAGCATGGACAACCTGAAGAGAGAATTACTAAACGGACTTTCGGCAAATCCAGTGCATATCCCAGCATGGTACCGTTATGACGAAGAAGGATCTCGGTTAAATGATATTTGTATGGAGCAGTGCAAATGGTACTACTTTCATCGTTTTGAAAGGAAAATTCTGAGTGACATTCTAACAGTACGTACTCGTAAATTAAGCTAACATGTCGTTTAGGTAGAAAAGGATATCAAACAGTGTCTAATATTATGCAATATAACATCGAAATAAAACGACTACGTACTGCATTGTATTGTAGATTATCATAACTTATCATATATTTAGCATTACTGTGATAGTGTTTGCATATGTGTAACAAGAGAAAGTAGACTAGTCATAAATTCAAGGGTCAATAACCCAAATCAGCTCTGTGTAACGTCACGTGGTCGGGCTGATATGGGATAATCAGCCTGGGTGCGTTCGCACATGGCAGTATATGATATAAAGTATAATACCTGTCCTTTCCCTTATCGGCCCGGCAAACATCTCTCGACCCTTGCTAGACCTCGTCTAACGTCTTGGAATGATACCCCGACCGATATGGCTCTTGTGCTGATATTGAATCCTAAGTAAACATTCTTAGTTATTAGAACTATCAGTTTCGGTAAAAATAGTTTGTTTTTTATAAAAAAAAAAGAAAGATATAGTATAATTCTAACGAGACAATTATCTCTTGACACAGAAGTTGTTAAAGATGTAAGGACAAAGATGTGATCAATATGTGGCATTGCACGGCCTTCAACAGTAAGCAAAAACAAAACTTTATACTATCTTTCAAAGGTTTGGAATTAGAAAATTTGAAACTAACCAAATTTAAATCCAAAGCCTGATTCAATTAAAACAATAAGCGAACGAAAAACAATAAACGAACGAAAAACAATAATTGCAAACAGCAACCAATGCGGCAGAGTTTAACCGGTTTATGACTGCTCAACATCCTCTAACCACCTCGGACAATGGTGTTACAGGCCAACATAAAACAATCTGTAAAATGGACTTGATTCGGTCAATACTAGGCACATTAACAATATTTTTTTTCATTTTAGCAATATTAGTAGTAGGCATCAATACAAAATAACTTTAATTCATTTTTAGCAATATAAGTTGGCATATGTATCATGTTTCTTTCAACAAATATGATAACTACATACAATTGTCCTGGGAATATAATTTTGTAGATTGCCATCCTTTACTAATAGTTCCGTCATCACATGTAAACCTTATAATTAGGGCTGAATAACATTTGCATCAATCAAATTCTGTTTTGAATAAATCATCATAGATACCAGGATTTAAATTTTGTATTTACGCCAGACGCGCGTTTCGTTTACAAAAGACTCATCAGTGACGCTTGAATAAAAAAAAAGTTTAAAAGCCTAAATAAACATGATAAAGTACGAAGTTGAAGAGCATTGAGGACCATGCTATTCCTGAGGTCGAAAAACCTTATTATTTCAAAATTTTAAAGTTTTGTAAACAGTTAATTTATAATATGACCATATCAACGAAAATTCATGTCAACACAGAAGTGCTGACTACTGGGCTAGTGATACCCTCGGGGAATAAAAACTCCACCAGCAGTGGCATCGACCCAGTGGTTGTAAATAAACTCATTATAGATACCAGTTTTTTTCTTCTTTTATTGACAATGAAACTTGTCATGCAAGTAAATATAATACAACGGCGACATTTTAAATTGATAAAACTTTCTAACTGCTAGATGATAAAATTGTATAAGGACTAAAGAGTAAGAGAAAAGAAAACATTATCATTTCTGCGGCAATTTTGTTTCTTATTTTTTTTAATGTAGTTGTATTTTAAAGGAATTAATAGACATTTTGAAAGATTCGAGAATTGTTGTTGATCTTGGTAGTGGAAATGCAAGCAAGACAATGTTGATCTTAGATAAACTTTTAAATACGCATGAATCTCTAACTTACGTCCCAGTAGATATTTCTAAAGGTTGGTATATAAATTAGCACGTGTTAGGCATATTTTATGTAATGATGAACGCATTTTAATCTTCCTTATTAACCAAATGTGTTTTTCGAACTTGTCTGTCTCCTTTTGTTGTTGAAATATTTGAAAAGAAAGTCGATTATTTGTATGCTGAAACATTTATTGATCATTAACATATGCATACTGCATTTTAGGCTAGATAACGCCATGGCTACAAAAGAAAAAGACAAACAGACAAACATAGTACACAAAACACAACATAGAAAAATATAGACTAAGCAACACGAACCCCACCAAAAACTGGGGGTGATGTCAGGTGCTCCGGAAGGGTAAGGAGATCCAAAGATTCAAAGTTTTACAATAAAAAATTAAAATCATTTTGCACGTGGTTTAGTCTAAAGCTCAAAAGAAAACTTGCTTGATTTATAATTATATAATATAGTGAATAAATATATATAATATAAACACGATGTTATCATATTCTTTCCAATGATACGTATTAGCAACAGCAAAAGCTGCAGAAATAAGTATTTAAGACGACTGCTTGGATTTTCTGTGTTACTGCACACTGTACTACTTTTCTAATGTTCTTGTATTCAATGTAGTGTTTGCCTGGTTTATGATTTTAAACATTAAACAATATGATTCACTATTTCATAGATTTTCTTAGCAAAACCGCTGCAAACCTGAAAACAATATATGGAAATAAATTAGAAATCCAACCAATCGGAGAGGAATACATGGTAGCACTGAGAAAAGTAAAGTTAGTATATTTATAAAAATGTCTATGGATAGCATTGAAAATAATATTGAAAATTCTGTCTTCCAGAGATACAAAAAATGAGCTTGCAAACCCGGGTAGATTCTGTTTGTATACTAAAGGGACTTAATCTTAATATTGGCTTAAAATGTTGCATCCTTGTTTGTATACTAAAGGGACTTAATCTTAATTGGCTTAAAATGTTGCATCCTTGTTTGTTTATTTATTTCAATGGAAAATCTACGAAAAAGACGCATAGTTCTTTATTGAATAAAGTTGGGCCTTTCTTTTCGAAAGAAGTTTTTAAGATAGGATGTCAAATGGAGACCGTCGCTTGGCTCTCATGAGCTCATAGTAGCTCTCTTTCCGAATTTCTATGCTTTATTGTTTCCTAACACAGAGGCAATGCAGACAATATAGAATCGCGAATGGATATATATTCAAGCTGTCGTGTGGTTTGTAGTCCGGTGAACCAAAAAATAACCACCCACAAAATCGCTTGTATCCAATGATGATAAGGTATTCATAATTTTGCAAATATTTTGAGAAAAATAATTCTGCCAGAGAAAATTTTTACAGCTACCGACTGTACATCATTTTTATGTGCGGGGAGCGATGTCATTTTTTAATTCTTATAGTATCAGAAAGTTAAAAACAATTAGCTTGTTTTTGTTTGAACTGAATTATAAAAGAAAAAAATACATCGATTAAAAAAATATTTGTTGTTTCTCTTTGTTATGAAAAAAAAATGTGTCTTAAAATAATTCTATAACTTACAACCAATATTTTTAGACTGAGTTATAACTTCTGATTTATGTTTCCAAATGCATTAAGTAATTAGTAACTTTTCCCCCATTATTTCATTCACAGAACTATGACAGATAAAAAATAATTGTATGGTTTGGAAGTTTGCAGAGTTTATCGTATGAAAAGCAGTTAGATGTTCTATTGGAAATACGAAACACTATGCAAGGTACTCTAGGCGAAGAAGAAATGAAGTGATGAACTTGACCATTCGTCAGTCTTTCCTTTCTTCCGTCCATCCTTACTTCCGTTCGTCTGTCCGTCCAGCATATAAAATCAAATTCATTGGGGGTAAACTGTAGTTCAATGAGGCCCCAAAATAGCGACGAAATTAAACAAAAGACATTTATATTGCAATATACAGCCATCAACAATAGACAATTTATCGTTCATTATGTCAAGTTCATCACCATTGTGAATACACGAATCAAAATTAATTCAAAACTTACTATGAACACCCATTCTCTATTTATTAATAAATAAGATATGACGTGATAAAACAACCGGAGGATTTAGTGGCAGGCGCATGAGTGTTGTTAAATGTCAATACCTACCTTTGCTATATCGATCAATGGACTGACACAATGTCTGTCAAAGATTCACATACTGAAATGTAGGGAGTCATGTTGTTCTCATACATGTAAAGAGTCGTGGTTTTTAAAGTCAAGCGCTGGATTTGTAAAGTCTAGCGCTGTAGATTTAAAAGCAAGCGCTGGATATGTCAAGCCCGGAGTTTGAGATGTAGATAGATGTAGAGTCCTTTTAAATTACTTTATATCTCCAGTGCTGAACTTTTATTACATAAACACGTTGATATAGATTTGAATTATCATCTCCTAACACTGTTACTGACGTTTTTGTGTACTGCTTTAAATAAAGCTATTAGATCAATGGTTTTAAATGGTAAATTTGACGCAATCACTCTGACGTTTTTCGTAGCCATCATGATTCAGCTGACCGTTCAAAAACATTTGCATGGTATATAGATCGTAACCACAATCCTGTTCTCTATTGTAAGCAAATATTATCGAGGTATTTATACTTTCATTGAGAAACAAAACGTTTGTTAGTGTCCCAGGATAGAGGAAGGATTGAGCAAACACAAACGTTAAACCCCGCATTTTTATTTTGCAGTAATTCAGATGTTGTCGTTGGTTCAAGTTCGCCATATTTGTATTTCGAAAATTATATTGATACACATTTAGCTGTTTGCTTTCTCGTTTGAATTGTTCCACATGTTTATATCGTGAACTTTTATATTCTAAAAGACTACACGGTATGGGTCGGTCTCATTTTGAAGGCTTTCTGGCGATCTATGATTGCTCATATCCACGCCATTTGAACTAGGAGGGATAGTTATCTCATTGGCAAACTTATTACATCTCTTTAATTATGTATTGATTGATTAGACTGACAGAGCTTATAATTGTAATTTTGGGATGCATATACATAAATTGAAACACAATACAAATCAGGTTATTCGTCCTGCAGCCGATAAAAAAACAGTAAAATCACAATAACACCGACTCCGAGGAAAATTCAAAATGGAAATTCCCTAATCAAAAGGCAAAATCAAAAGATCAAACACCTCAAACGAATAGATAATTACTGTCATATTCCTGACTTGGTACAGGAATTTTCTTCTGTAGAAAATGGTGGGTTAAACCTGGTTTTATGGCTATCTAAACCTCTCATTAGTATGATAGTCGCTTGAGCGACCACTTAAATATGCTTTATACAATGTCAATGTTTAAAACGCGAAGTAGAATTTTGATTGTGTTAACTTCTTCAAAACGCTGAGTTTATAAAAGATGAATCTGCCACACTTATTTAATATGTTGGCATGATTTGTTCTAACGTCAAGTCATGCTGGGGATCAAACTTGTGAATTCAAGTGAGCAGATCAAATATCATACTAAATACATAATAATTAAGAAAACAACACCGAAGATGAAATTGTATTGTACAGAAAGAGAGATATTACGTCAATGTCGTTCTTTTTTTCTATCTACACAACACAACAATAACCCCCGTATATGTACATTTGGTACTGCATGTAAATAAAAAAAAAATCACTTAAGGATTCTTTATTATGGCTGTAATATTTTTTTTTTATCTATGAATAAATAACATTAAACATGTGGTGCACACTGAATAACCCGAGTATTTAAAAGTGTGCCACACACTTTTTAGGTTATTTCGAATAGACACAAAAAAATTACAGTCATTTCTCATAATTTATTTCTAAAATTCCATTTGTAAGGAGTAAATTTTGAAATAACGTTGGTGACGTCACGGTCACATGACAAAATTATGTCGACAAAACACTTTCAGCCATGCAGAAGTCGTGTAACATCCAAAATCAAATTAGTTACGTATACCACACATATTTCTTTTTTATTCAATTGCAGTACTCATGATGTCTTGAATGATTTTAATTATTACTTGACATCTTGTTGCAGTCGATGACAAATTATTGATTACATTTGATGTGACAGACACATCTCGTAAAGACATTATAGAGCTTTCCTACCTAGATCCTGAAGGTAAATATTAGTCTCCATGTGTTTGATACTACACACATCTCATTAAACGTAATATACAATTATGATAAATATAAAAAGTCAAAATCTTTAATTTTTATTTTCTACGAAACATTTTTAATGTAACATTTTGATATTGTACAGTTCATTGCTCATTATTATTTAAACTTTGTAAAAAATATACTAGCATTTTCCATTTTCATATCATACTGGTTCGTTGAATATTTTCATGTTTTACTGGCATATTTCCTTAGTTTGCAATGAAATCATACTGGAATCTACGATTGTCTATGAAATCATGTAAGGACATACTGTATATACAATATTGTGTTATCTTAAACGCACTTTTATATTTGTCTTTTATGTATCATGTCAAATTTATTATGATAAATATTCTCTCTGTAGGATACAGCGAAAATTTTTATCTCAGTTCCATCCATCGCTTGAACAGAGAAATGAATGCTAATGTTGATATATCAAAGTTCAAAATTAAGAATGAATTGGTGGCGAATTCAAAGTCAGATAATTGTAGCTTCGTGAATGTGTGGATAGAGGCAATCGAGAATTCTGAGGTTCACATAGGTTTGTATAAAACAAGTATGACTAAATTTACTGGTCAAGGCTGTACAAGTTTGGTTTTTAATCGTTGTCAGTATGGCATACAATATTTTTAGACATGCTTTTGTCCTTGTTTTAAAGCATGGATATGTGTATGTATTGAACTGTAAATAGACGAATATGACCGTTATTGATAAGTGTGTTTTGTAATTCATACCATGAATGATTGCAAAGGAAGGATATGTGGTATGTCTGCCAATGAGACAATATCCCCCGTCGAAATGATGCGGTTTTAAGCAGCTATAGATGACCATAAAGTCTTTAAAATGGGCAAGACTAATACCATGAAGTTAGCGATAATACATGACATGATGAAATATTAAACGATTCAAACGAACAAACCTTAAGTCTGATTATGAAAAAAAATAATAATCGAAAATAAAATATGACAGACAACAACCAACAACAACAACTACTTTGCTGAATCTAGCTAATTATCATTTACTAGTAAATAAGAACCAGCGCTGCTGTAGTTTAATTGGCAAAATTTGAAGATATATTAGAATGTGCAAAGATTTTAATTTCTTACCGAATGTAGTTATTTACTGTTGGCAATTCGGTGTCTTCGACTGATCGCCATTATAGTGTTTCAGTAATATAACAAAAAACTCTTATGTAATGTTGAACTATGCAATTTATACAATTACGTCTCAATCTATGATATTTATAGTTATCAAAGGTACCAGGCTTAGAATTTGATACGCCAGACGCGCGTTTCGTCTACATAAGACTCATCAGTGACGCTCAGATCAAAATAGTTAGAAAGCCAAACAAGTATAAAGTTGAAGAGCATTTAGGACCAAAAATTCCAAAAGGTTGTGCCAAATACGACTAAGGTAATCAATGCCTGGGATAAGAAAATCCTTAGTATTTCGAATAATTCATATTCTTGCAAACAGTAAATTTATAAAAATGACCATTTAATTGATATTCATGTCAACACAAAAGTGCTGACTACTGCACGTTGTTTAGCAGTAGGATATAATATAATTGCCTTGTTAGTAAAAATGCTTATATTTTTAGTTAAACATTGTTGTTTTGTAAGATCTGTTAGCATTTGGCAAAATTGTTAATTCAGATGACTTATTAACCTTGCAAAGTAAGTCCACTACACAGAAACAAAATATTAAACAACACAAACTACACTTTAAACCTGTCATGTGCCTGGGAAAAGTCAGGAGTTATAGACTGTAATAAATTGATACAGTTTAGATCATAAATGATGGAAAAGGTAGAACAAAATGAAAGGTCCATGTACTTGTTTTTGAATTAAAAGTCATTGAAAAAAAATGGCAGGAAATGATTTTCTATTGACTTTTCATACATTTAACATTTGCACATTTTTTCCAAAAAAAAAACTATGAAAAGATAACAAAACTTTATTAGATATTTCAAAATCGCTTGTTTTACCTACTTGTAATAAAATCATGAAAAGAAAAGTAAGGGTTGCCGGGCAATTAAAATGACGAGATAAAAAGACAGACAATAACATGGCATAAAGATATACAAATGTTATAAGAACTGAGATAAATAACGGTTTACAAAATCCTACACATGAAATTAAAAATTTTAAATATACAAATCAAACCAATATCGGAGTAAACTTACTTATCTAGCTGATAGTGACCACCCCAGTCTATGGCACACATGTACCTCGGTTGAAATTTTATAACAGATCTGTCAGCAACTTTCATTATGAAAATCGGAAGTATATATCGAATAATTTCGTTTCCTTTCAAAATTATTTGATAATCAAAATTAATTCTGAAGTAAAATGGCATTCTTCTATATAAAATATTATATAGGAAGAAACAACAACTTGTATGCTAGTATAAGAATAAAACAAAATCCTTTAAATGTTAAACATACCCCAAATCTGTGCATCTGCGCAGGAACTATACAAGAAAAGACGCTGCCAACCAATTTTGAAAGTTCATGTTTTTTTTAACAAGCCATGTTTGCCAAATCTTCAGCATCTTTTATTATTGAGATCATCTTGTTTTTTAATGCGATGCTTTGCAGGTCCAATTTATATGCCATGGTTAGGTCTATAATATTGTAGTTAAATCTATTTTTTTTTCAGAGTTGCATTACTTGCATCATGCATGTGTATACGTGTTTATATATTGATGATTCTTAACAAACGATTCCTTTACAAATATGGGTGGCCTATAGAATATCTATTCTTGAACAGGAAAGTATCAAGGATTAGAGGGGTTAGCTTAGTCAGGGCTCAACGTTAGTAATCATGCGGAGCGCAGCGAACAAATGTTTGGCATTTAAAAGGCAATTTTGTTTTCCAATTTTAAGGGGGAAAACGCCACAACTGTTCGAAATTTTCTAATGTTTTGTGAAATAAGAAGATATTATGAAATAGTTTTAGGCCATTGAATTCGAAAACATGAAATCATAATAATTAATCTAATTACAATCTGTATATTATATAATGTTTTTATATTTGTATCAATAATTTAAAATACATTTTTAAAGAGTAGATTAATTATTCTATGATGGCAGTTTGAGGAGCAAGGACAACTTATCATACATTTATCTCACTCATTTAAATATTTATGTTAAGTTCATTTTACCAAGTATATATTATAGGAAAATTAGATTTAACCCGGAAATTTAAAAAAGGAGAAAGATTATACCTACACGAAGAGGGCGGGATAAGCTCCAAACATACTATTAAACAATTCGAATATCTCTTGAATAAAGCGTCACTGGGAATGGAGAAATACTGGAAGAATGAACATGTGGCAGTGATATTAGTGAACCGGAAATAAATTAAAAATAAATGTATATTGGGTTGCATAACTTGTTTCTTGTGTTTTTACTCTTTGTTCCTCATTGTAATTAATAAACAGCACATCAGTTATAAGAAATGATTACACAAACGTTTAAGTCAACTATACAACGCTGTTTAGCAATAATAGTTAAATCTCAACCTGTTGTGGTTGTCTTTTCGTCTCACTGTTTATTTATACAATCGGAGTTCAGTATTTTTGTAATTTTACTTTTTTCTGCTTTCTATGTTGTTTTTCTTTTTCGTTCTGTTTCGTTCATTACAATCACTTGGCATCCGTCGTCGGTAAACTTTTACACAAACCTCCTTCGCTGAATGTTTAATGCTAGATGGAACCGACTTTGATTAGAAGTTTTCAAAAGAGAAAATGTGACAGGGCAGAATTATTTCTAATATAAAATTCTATATGTAAAAACTTTTCAGCTTATCGGATTCATAAATACGCAGCTTTGTCGGATCGAAATAGAAAAGTATATCCGATGCCTGGTGTAGTGAGAATTTCACGCTATCTATATGTTTAAAAATATTTGAATAACTCTATGAGAAGGTAATACGATCTACGCATATGTTAAATGATTGAAATTGTAAACAACAAGAACGGTCAGCTAAATCTTTTCAAATAGGTCGCATAGCTGATTTTAACACATTTTTGGCGCGTTTTGCTAGAACGAGTGTAGATGAAAACAAAATTAATAACAAAACCGATCAGCAAGATAATATCTAAAAAAAATGAAACGCCCGAAATAAGTTGAATCCTTATATAAATAGTTGTCAACATTTTATTTCCAATGTTGCTTTTATGACAATTATTCTACCAGTTTGATATATAAATAAATTTGAAACAGCAAGTGTTGTCACCTAGTCGAGAATGCCGTCATTTTAGGCTTCAATATATGAGTTATTGCCATTCAATGAAGATTGTGTGTCTGTTCTAATCCCCTCTCCTATTAGTTTTGCTGGAAAGGATAAAATGCAACCCCTAATGTGAACTACGACAACGTTTTTTAATGTTAGAAAAAAGATTAATTGCAGAGATAAAAATGATGGAAGAAGTGCTAATATTTACGCTTGAAAACTCAAATGTAAATAAATATGAAATATACAAAAATTGGAAAACTGATTGAGACAATTATCAACTGAAGACTAATGATTATACACCACCAAATGAAGATGATTAATTAATTTTTCCCTTAATGTCCAATGGCAAATATGGCATGCATATTCACGACGAGATGCAAAGTGGATCAACCTGTAGCAAATTATTACAATTTTAGAGTGGCACCTTTTACAATAAGGCAAAGCGTTATCTAGAGGTAAAACTTATGCCGTAATAGAATAAAGTTGAGCCATGATCGAAGTCGTAAGTTAAGCTATTGGCCCTCCTTCCCTCTTTTTTCTCCACGGTAGACGAATGCCAAATACAAAACGTCACGAATTTAAAATCAATAACGGCTACTATAAGTAAATGAGATATGGACTTTTTTGGTAAATACATTCCTATTGCAGCCAGCATTTTCCGTTCCGGGACAGGTAAGTATTTTCCACTAAAATACCGTTTGATTATTGACCGGAGATATTAAAGCAACCAAAAGCATTTTGAATCAAAGATTTCTAAAATTGTAAATTATGGTATTTCGCTTGATGTTTTAAACAAAAATACAGGGGAATACCACCTTCAATGTTTGAGGAAGTAAGATCCCACTTACAGCAATTAATGCGAACAGGAATTATAAGGAAATCACAGTTTTCAAATGTTGTCTTAGTAAGGAAGAAGGATAAGAGTAAGAGAATGTGTGTGGATTTTAGACAGCTTGACAGGAAGTCTCTTCTTGACGCATATGCAATACCTCGTAAAGAGGTAATACTCGACTGTCTAGCAGGAAATACAAAAGTATTAATCTACCGTCGATATGAAATCAGGCTATCATCAAGTAGAGATATACAAACCGCATAAAGAGCGCACAGCGTTTACTATAGACCCTTCAGGATTTTTCGAATTTTGAAGTATGCCGTTTGGATTATCGAAATCGCCTGCAACTTATCAGCGTTAAATGCAAGAGTGCTTAGGAGACTTCTATTTGAACATATGTTGCATATTTATAGATGACATCATTAAATATTCTAGGACATTTCAAGAACATATGGAGAGCTTGAAACTTGTTTTGACAGAATTAGAAATGCATATTTGAACTTTGCACCAGCAAAATGTACCTTCTTCAAACCAAAGGTAAAGTATATAGGCCATATAGTCTATCAGAGGAAGGAGTTGAAACTGACCCAGACAAAATAGAGAAAATTAAGAATTAGCCAACACCGAAAACACCTGAGGAAATAAGACAATTTATTAGTTTTGCAGGATATTACCGTAGATCTATACGAAACTTCAGTCAGATTTCTAGACCTTTAACTGAATTAATGCCAACACCAGCTAAAAGAACAAAAGAATAACGTACCGTACTAAAAATCCTGGACTTGGGGAGAAAAGAGGAAATGGCATTTGGAAAATTAAAGGAACTTTGATCAACAGCACCAATTTAAGGATATGCCGATTATACAAAACCTTTTGAATTACACATTGATGCTAGTGGATCAGGATTAGATGCTGTATAATATCAACATGAAGAAGGACACGACAGAGTTATAGCATATGCGAGCCGTGGACTATCGAAATCAGAAAAAACTATCCGGCACACAAATTAGAATCTTGGCACTTAAATGGTCAGTTTGCGACAAATTTAACAGTTATCTTTATGTACATGCATTCAAAGTATTAACCGATAATAATCTACTCACCTATGTTTTAACAACTGCCAACTTAGATGCCACAGGACAAAGTTGGTTAGCTGCTCTTTGTTTATCCCATTAACAAAATTCATAACTTTCGTTTACAGATTTTCAACTAAAATTTACGATTTTGTAATTTATAGCATTTACTGCAGACATACCATGATAACGATTCAAACACATTGCCATCTATTCATTCCATGATATTTTGATTGTGCTATTCATTGGAAAGAAAATAGATTTGCCCAATATCTTGTATTTCCGACTGGTTTAAATTCAATCTGTGAACCATACTTGTAGGACTATCCCTTAATAATAACATGATTTTATTCATTCTTCACAATAAAGACACACCAAATCCTACAATTTCAGTGGCTCCGACCACTTTCTATTTCAGCACAATTTAATTCTTTTATTCATTAAACTTGTTTTAGACATTAAACGACTTTTCAAAGTAAATCATATGATAAGTGTAACGACAAGTTGAACAAAGAACCAATGACGTTTGGTGGATTTATGATATACATTTACGAAAGCTTTTATTATCTTCCTATAATAACATTATTAGACCTTAAAATTGAATTTTGGAAATAGTTGAAAGACGATAATAGCTATAATAAGAACCCATAGCTTACACCAGAGACAAGAAAGAAATTGAAAAGTTTATTTATAAAAGGTGCAACTAATAACACAAGTATTATAAGCGAATAAGGAACGAATAAGAAACAGGGAATCAGTCGAGCGCTGAAACGGGTACATACGCGCTAATAGGGTTATTTCACCTCTAGAACCCATAGCTAACACCAGTGAAAAGAAAACAATTAGAAAGATTTTTTTTAATTTGCAACGTACATCACACGCATTATAAGCGAATATAGAACGAATAAGTAACAGGGTATCAGTCTAGCGCTGAAACGGGTACATACGCGCTTATTGGGTTAATTTACCTTTAAGAACCCATAGCTTACACCAGAGACAACAAAGATTGAAAAGATTTTTTTAAAGGTGCAACGTATGACACACGTATTGTTAGCTAATAAGGAACGAATAAGTAACAGGGTATCATTCGAGCGCTGAAACGGATACATACGCGCTAATAGGGTTATTTCACCTCTAAGAACCCATAGTTAACACCAGAAACAAGACAAACATTGAACAGATTTTTTAGAAGGTGCAACGTATAACACACGTATTATAAGCGAATAAGGAACGAATAAGTAACAGGTATCAGTCGAGCGCTGAAACGGGTACATACGCGCTAATAGGTTATTTCAACTCTAAGAACCCATAGCGAACACAAAAGACAAGAAACAAATTGAAAAGATTTTTTAAAAGCAGTAACGTATATCAAACGTATTATTAGCGAATAAGGAACGAATAAGAAACAAGGTATCAGTCGAGCGCCGAAACGGTGCACACGCGCTAATAGGGTTATTCACCTCTTTGAACCAAGAACCAACTCCAGAGACACGAAAATAAAGCAGTAAAAGGTACAACATATTAAAATCGAATAAGGAACAAATAAGTATCGAATATAAAGTAACGAGGGATTAGTTGAGCACAAAACAGATATATATGCGTTAAAAGGGTAATTTCACCTCAACAAACCAAGAACTATTACCAGAGATAAGAAAATAAAACATTAAAAGGGGAAACATATTAAAATCGAATAAGTAACAAATAAGGAATAAGGAATAAGTATCAAATAGGGAACGAATAAGGAATAAAGAAGGAGTAACGAATAGGTAACGAATAAGGAATAAGGAACAAGTAACGAATAGGTAAGAATAAAAATAAGAAGAAGAAGAAGAAGAAGAATACACATGTATTTATTGAATCCAATTAAAGGGCCCGTTTCCGAGCATATACATACATATATATATATATATATATATATATATATATATATATATATATATATATATATATATATATACGTCTGAGCCAGTGACAACTCTACAACAGATTTATCCATCGGATCACCAGCAGTGATGGTGATACATGGCTGTGTACATTATGTATATACAACTCGTCTAAACATCAACCCAACAATGTTAGATCTGTAAATTTGCTTTCGCAAATTTACAGATCTAACATTGTTGGGTTGATGTTTAGACGAGTTGTATATATATATATATATATATATATAGTATTAATTATACAGTAATGTTTAAGATATATTACTTTAAAATAAATGATTAAATAACTATACTCCATACCAGATGGTGTTTGAAAATAAATAAAATAGAATATGAACCCTCTCTAATACATAAAATATAAACTACATCACTACTACATGTATATTTAGTTAGTTACTAGAATGCAAATTTTCTCTTATTTCAAAACAAGTACTTTTAAATCTTGACACTGACATATTAACATTCTCAGACTCACATGACATTAACCAAATAAATTGTTCATACTTTGAAATATAAGGAAGTTTTACATTGAATGCATGCTTCATTAAGAATAAAATTCCGTTCCTTTTCATATGCAGTGCATTCCATTAAAAAATGAAACTCGTCTTCAACCTGCATATTTTCACACTGCCCACAAAATCTTTTATCTTTATCGATTTTTTTATATCTACCTTTCTCAATAACTAACTGATGAGCACTGATTCTAAATTGAGTTAAGCTTTTTCGATACTGAAATTTATTAACTTGACATAAATATGCTTCCCTTTTGAAGATGTTTTTAAATTTAAAATAAGTACGCAATTTTCCTTTTTTAACATTTGCATTATCTTCTATAGTATTTTTCCAGTAAATCCTATATCTACTAATCAAAATATTTTTAACCTTTTCAATGTCAAAACTTTCCATATCAACATCAATACATCTTAAAATATATACAATATTAGAATACCAAGATGACTTATTACATTTGTGAGTGTCAATACTTGTGAATAGGGCTTGTTTTAACAAATGATCCTTTTCTAAACCATTAATTCTTTGTAAAAATTTAAGAATAGAACAAATAATTTCAATATGCAATGGAGTACGACCTAACTCTCCCATAACAGCTAAATTACATGACTTTTTATTTACCCCGAGAATGTATTTGTAGAACTTTAAACTTAAGTTCTCGCAATCAAACTTACTAATTTTTCTCAATTTCAAAGGGCTGTTTGTTTGACATTTTGAAAATTAAAAGTACAAGTTCCCCAAATTTCTGAGCCATATCTTAAAATTGGCTTTATTGTATGGTCAAAGATATGTAAACAACTATCAATTTTTGGGATGTTTTCACCGAAAGTACTTTTAACTTGAAAAAAGCTTTTAATCCCCTTTGATACAAATCATATCTAGCCGTAGAAAAACTTCCAGAAGCAGAAAAAATAACACCTAGATATTTATAATTTCTAACATTCTCAATTGGTTCACCATTAAAATAAAAGTTACTTTTAATCATTTTACCACCTTTGTTAAAAATTACAATTTTTGTTTTCTTAAGATTAACCTGAATACACCAACTTTTACAATATTCTTCTAATTTATTTAAACATCTACTCAAACCTGTTTGACTAGTAGAAAGAAGCACAACATCATCGGCATACATTAAACAATTAAGTTTTGTACTTCCTATTTCAGCTGGTACACAGTAATCATCAAAAATACACGGCAAATCATTGACAAATATCTTGAAAAGATTGGGCTCAGATTATCCCTTGCCTAACTCCAATGTTAGCTTTAAGTTTATCTGTTAATTTATCATTTAATCTAACTTGTAAAAAAATATTATTATACATGTTCTTAATAATATTATAAAAATAACCCCCTATCCCAATGTTTTGGAGTTTTAACAACAAGGCTTCATGAACTACAGAATCAAAAGCTTTCCTAAAATCTACAAAACATGTGTATAAGTAAGTTTTGTTTGCTATACACTTTTCAATTAGGGTCCTCAAAATAAACATATGATCTAATGTTCTTGATTTTTCTGAAAACCAATCTGTGATTCAGAAATTACATCAAACTTAGTCAAATAACTATCAAATCTATTAAGAATGGAATTAAACATTTTTCCAATACTAGTGCATAATATAATATTAAATAGTTTTACATAACCTGGAAGCAAAATTAACTCACAACATTTGAGCATTTCGTTTGGAATACAATCTAATCCAGTAGATTTACCATTTTTAATGCATGTATTGCCTCTATCACTTCTTTCTCTGTAATTTTATAATCAAGCTCAGAAAAGTCTTTCTTTGTTCTAATGTACAAACCATATTCTTAAATTCTAGTACTTTTCATTGATATTTTGAAGAGACCGTATTTGACTTGAAAATGTTTAAACCACTCATCAGCTGAAATTATACTATTCCTTGACAATTTATTTTCATCTTCATATTTTAATTTGTTTAAAAGTTCCCAATATTTTGATGGATTTGTTTCGAATAAATTATCCAACTTTTGAATTATATCCAGCTTATATTGTCTATACTGTAACTTACATTTTTACCATATAATTTACGAAATTTAAAGAAATGTCCTCGTATAATTGGATCCTTTGGATATCTTGTTAGCATTTGATTTTTATGATCTAATTCTTTACGCATACTACTTAACCCTTATCAAACCACGGCTTAGACTTAATGCCGTTACGTCTGGATTTTGTTTTCCTTTTAAATGATTTATTTGCTGCCATTTTAAAATATCATGTAACGAATGTAATGCAGCTTCCACTTCACTTTGAGACTGAGTTTGAATATTTTTAAATCTTGAGTTTAGACTTTTATCTCTTCAGACTTAAGAGCATTTAAAAATAATTCTAGAGATATAGTTTCCATTTGAATTTCATAGGAAATCATCCAAATTCTCTTTTAAACAACCAACTTGAACTGAAGCCAAAAGTCTTACAGAAACTTTTGCATGATCTGACAATCTAAGTATCGGATCATCAACATGAAAATACAAAATATTTTCTATAAAATCCTCAGATACCAAACAGTAGTCAATTACACTATTGCCATTATATTGGTAAGATGTAAATTTACCTTGGTAATCCCCAAATGTTCTACCATTCAATATACGAATTCGACTTGAAATACACATATCCAATAATTTTTACCTCTGGAACAAGACTTATTATCATTACTCATTCGTGACTGCTTTGTTTTATCCGATTCATACTCCTCAGGTACAGGGACATAATCATTATAATCGTCATCATTATTACTTATAAAATCTTCAAAACTGCCTGTCCTTGCATTAAAATCCTCTGAAATCATAACTTGACCTTTATCTTGATAAGTTGCTATTTCATCAGAAAGATTAGCCAAAATATCAAAGTCTTTATCTTTCAAAAATAAGAATTAATGGGGGTATGTAAGCAAAACATAAAATATATTGTCTTCAAAACCAAAAAAAATGTATCCAATATGAGCGATTGGTACTCTGAGCATGTATTTTAAGGAATTTTACACCCTTTCTTATATTTTTTTTGATTAAAATTGCTAAATCACCATATACTTGCTTTTGTTTTGGGTTTTGTGCCCTGTTAAAATGACTAACAATGAAATATCAAGTTCTATACCTGATAAATCACATTTAGTTTCAGATAATCCACTAATATCACACTTTCCTATAGATTTTAAAAACAAATTATTATTTAGTTTGTTACATTGTTTTGAAATAAGTTTGTTTACATTCCAATAGCCTATATTTATCGAGTTCTTCACCACCATGTTTTGATTGCTCCGACATTACGGCCTCCGGATGTATACCAAGTCCGATTTTGAACACCAATATGTCCTCCTATCTCCAGTCTGTCACCACGAAGCTCTAAATTATGACCAATTGCCTGCTTAAGATTTCCTGACAGTAGATATGTCCCTTTTTAGTCAAATGTATACCATCATTTACCAATACACCGTTTGCTGGTCGACCACGAAATGACAAGTTACTATTGTCATACAGGAAAATATCACTGGCATCACCAAATTTGTCTTTTATCATGATATTCAGTTTTTCTACATTTCTATTTTTATCCCATCTTTTTTAGGCAGTCCAAGTAAAATGTTAAGTTTCTTGCTCATTTTTTTCTCTCATATCCTATCTATCAAAGTTTGAAAAAATGCAATACATTCTTCTGGTGTTTTGTGTTCAATGTCATTTCCCAAAATGAAAATGATTGCATCATAATTGACATTCGGATCTTCAATGGTACCTATATATTCCATACACTCCTGTATTTTGTATTTGATGATCTTGTTGATATTTGCACTTCCAGACGATAGATACTTAGCACTTATATATTTTGTGTTTGAGGTTCCTATCATAAGTATTTCTCTTCTATTTTCCTCCCTTTATTTAAATTTCCTGAAGATTGCAGATTTTTCTGTTTTCCATTATTTTTAACCACTGGTGTGGAGTTTGATAAATTATCAATCGATGCGACATCAACTTGGTGTACGTTACTCTCGGTGTTTGTACTTTTACTTACGGTTTGTAAATTGCTTTGTCTTGTGTCTGACTTATTATTTACTTGTGTTTTCAATAAAGAACAATCCTCGTGTAACTTAATAATTTCATTTCTTTGTTCACACACTTTATGTTTCATCTCTAATAAAGATATATCTTTACAATGTAACCTTTCTTCGTACTGTTTGATTTGATTTGACAGAACTTTGATTTCACTGTTACTACAATCCATCTTTTGTTTTGCAATTTTAATTTCAGTTTCATATTTAACTACTTCTACTTCTCTTTCTAAAAATAAATCTGCATATTTACTTTGTAAACTGTTTTTCTCTTGTCGACATTTATTAACCTCTTGCTCGAAGTTTGTACATAATTTACATAGAGATTTCTCCTCAAATTTGGCTTCCATGGCTCTTAACTTTTTCTCTAAGTTTTCTTTTTGTGTTAATACTAATTCAAATTTCTGTTCTAATTGATTTCTTTTATCGTGTGCTTCAGTAATCTTATCTAAAGTATCTACGAATTTTGATTGCATAGATAACATTTGTTTTTCAAAGCGGGACTCTTCTACATTGATACTATCATTTTCCGATTCACTCGGTGTTTTGGTACTTAGTTCTTTTGAGTTAAACATATTTTTGCAAATTTGTTTTCCAGATTTTTAGATGAAACTGGTTTACTTTTTATTTCTTCTTCATGTGCAAGCTCACACTGAACTCCAATTTGTGAACAATTATTTTGATCAAGCTTATTTTTGACAATAAACAAATTTGTAACACCAGAACACTTTTCACACGTAAATTTTCTTTGCGAATTTACAAACAAATACAACTGATAAGGTGGTAAGAAAGTACAAATATAATGATACCAACCTTTACAATGTACACACCTTATTCCGATCTCATCCACGGAATCTTTACATAATGAACAATGGGATTTTGCTTTATCATCTGCTAAAACTTCAACTTCTATACTATTACACTCATCAATTTGTTTGATTTCATTTACACATACCTCAGCAATTTTATCTATTGCGGCCATACGTTGCCAATAAGATGAATTATTACTAATTCCTGCTTTTGCTAGTGAATCCGCTTCTATGTTCCCTTCCACATTATTATGACCCTCGACCCATTTCCAATAAACTTTAATGTTACTCTGCAATTTATCCAACAACATCCATAGTTCTTTATTTAACACAGTTCCGCTGCCTCGACCTGTTTTCCATGAATTTTGTTTCCATTGTCCGATCCACTTAGTAATTCCATCCTTTACATATTTACTATCTGTATAAATTTCCACATCCGTAAATCTAAACTTTTGTGCTTGCGTTAATGCAATAATTGCGGCTGATAGTTCAGCACAGTTATTTGATTGTTTACTTCCTTCCAAGTATTCACTTACATTCAACGGATGTCCCCAAAAAACACCACAGCCGCCTTTTGCGCTTGTTTGCCCATTGTTTTTGCATGCTCCATCAACATAAACCACAGCTGTTTCCGCCATCATTAACTTGTTTACATTAGCAACGGAAGAAAAGTTACAAAGTTTACAATATCTACAAATTCGCTGTAGAAACAAATATGCACATATTAAAATCCAATATATTTCCAGCTTCTTCATTAATTTAAACCATTTTCCTACTTAAAATACATCAGGCAAACCGTAAAATCTTTATCTGTTCAAAGCTGCATTGGACAAAAACGTCCATCTTTCGTGACGTCACTTCCGTACGGAATAAGTAACGAATAAGGAATAAGGAATAAGTAACCAACTTGACGACCTTTATTTTTATTGAATGCCATACAATTGTATTGCGCCTTTTGTGTGTTTCTACTAAAGTACTGCATTTTTTCTAAATCTTATTGCACAGTTTTATTGAGAAAGTTGAATCATTTTGACAGACATAATTTATTTTTCGGATTTTTCCGCGTTTTGAAAATACAGCAGATTTTTCCCAGATTGTGAAGCAGAATTACAATTAATTACATTCACGATCCGATCGCAATGCTTGACCACCGTTAGGTATTCTTTCACGATCATTTTCTCGATATACCGAATGACAGCCTTGTTCTTAAATATTTTTTGTAAAGGTACACAAATGTTACTCGATATACTTGTACTTAGGTATGATATGTCAATACATATTTCATCATGGAAGCATTAATAATCTAAAAGTATTTATTTTCATTCGAAATGGGATGTTAAATTAGTAGGTGACCGAATGAATTCTCTTCTCACCCAGATATCATCCTTTCCCAGTAGCAATCTCAATTTTCAGCCATTCATCTCAGATCGTTTAACTCGTATGACCTACTTAACAACAGATTTTAAAAATTGTTTATTAGATCTCAGTAGTCTTTAATATTGCATGAAATACCTGCCACTGAACGTTGAGCAAACAACAATTAATCAATCAACAAATTTTGAAAGATATTTCATGTATGCCAATTACAATGTGTATTTCATCATAGAAAATGAAAATAAAAATATAATATTTCTAAGTCATGCATAATGATTGATTCAGGTTCACGTGTAGACAATAGAAATTAAATTTAGAATTCCTTCCGTTGTTTTTCTGTTTTAGAAATTCATATTTCAAACATTTCTCTTACATTTTGTGAAATGAGTGGTCAACAAAAAATAATTAACATGATGAAGAAAAAGACAAAATGAATATGGATTATAACGTTTAAAAATTCTTTCCTCGTTACCGAAACAAGGCTTGAATTGAAACATTTAACATGGCACATATAATACAACACGAAGTAGTTCATAGAATCGGCTGCTCGGAGTTTTATTTATTTTTATTTGTATACATGCATTGCTTTTAGTTTTATTTGTATTCAATACCGTTGTTTTGTTTATATAACTATCGGAGATATTCTGTACGGTATTTATCAATTATGATCAGGTTTATAAAACTAATCAGATAACAAGGATACTATATTCTAGTATTTTAGAGATGATTAAGAAGATTCAGATTCAGATTCAATATTTCATTATACTAGTCTCACTTTGTGCAATACATATATAATCAATACATACAGAGTATATACACAATGTAACACACAGACAGATGTTGAATGATGAAAACGAATGTTGAATGTTGAAAATCGAATGTTGAAAACGAATATTGAATGTTGAAAACAAATGTTGATAGTTGAAAATCGAATATAAAAACGAATGTCGAATGTTGAAAACGAATGTTGAATGTTGAAAACGAATGTTGAATGTTGAAAACGAATGTTGAAAGTTGAAAATCGAATGTTGAAAACAAATTTTGAAAACGAAAGTTGAATGTTGAAAACGAATGTTGAAAGTGGAAAACATTATGCCCTAGAAACACCGTTTCCTTTACTAAAATTGAGCAATATGCTTATTTTCACTCGTTTCTGATCGTTCGTCCCTTGAACGAGTTTTCATTCGAGTTATCTCCCTTTGGTCGGTCGCCAATTTTAGACCTGTTGAATTGACACACGGCCGGTTTACCTGACGAGTTTTGATAACAATAGGCATTTCATGTTCATAATATCAGGAGGTATCATCCCTCTTAAGGAAAATACGTTACCATTCCGTGTGTCATTTCAATTTACATTTATTTACTGAGAAGTGTCAGGGCCGCGGCACGTTTTTTCATCTTTGCCAATCAAATTATCAAGGAAATTCTACATTTTCATTCTTAAAAGAATAACGTAGTGAAAGTTTGAAACCTGCCGTATCAAATGATATATTTGGTTGAGCATGGTAAATACATAAAATATCTTTACGCCGTCGATTTCGTGGCGTCATTGCCGTTGCTAAAAATATCATTTTTGTGCTGAAAATTACGTGACCAGAATAATACAATCAACGCCATTATGCGATTTGCTGTCCGGCTGTCAGTCAACTTAATTTCATGTTCGACCAAGTTTGTTGATCCGAGATCTGTCGGATCGGTGCGAAATACGGAATTTTCATATTCAAATTAAACCTAAAAATTTAAAGCCTGATGTCTTTCGGTAAATCACTAACATTGCTAACTTTTAGTTTGTCAAGCTCACCTTTAGATATTTGACAATTTGTTTTTATAATGAATTTATTTTATTTGCACAGGAACATAAAAGTAAGTTTTATATATTACATGCATAAAATAATATATAGGCAAAGATATACAACGGTTTAATAGGTAACCATCAATTAATCAATTAAAGAAGGTTACATTAAATTAACACTGCTAAAATAGTTTGTTCTAGTACATGTACACAGCAGAATATGATTGAAAGACAAAGACTGTTTGAATATCTGACAATCTATCAGTTTTGTTTGTGACGTCATATTTGAAATGTCTCACTACACTAACAACGTTAAAACCACCTAAAAGTGACTTCGGTTTCATTCAATAATTTTTGCAGTCATAATAAAAATTCGTGCATGTATTCTGGTTTTAATACTCTTTGTGAGCTCAATAACCCTTGTATAAACTGAAGTCTGGTTTGAAAGACTATATTCAATGTTTTCTATAACAGCAGCAAAACCTTCACGGTTCTATCGATCATTAGTATTTACTTTCCTGTACTTCTCTTTCGTTTGATGACCGAACTACTTTTGTGTCACTACAAGTTAAAGACAAAGCAACATTCAATTCTTTCGGAATTTTACATTGTTCAACTTCTGTTTTGTTACTAAATACGTTAGTACCAATCACAAGGGATACTTTCTGGTTATATTCAGTACAAACAATTACCAATAATGGAACTGCAAAATTAAATGAAAGGTATTTTCATATCAACCATTATATATATATATATAAATATATAACCTAAATAATGCAGTTTTTCGCCATAAGCTACACTTACTGTCAGAAGAAAATTTTCGAATTCCTGGAAATTAAGTACAGGGTCTTAATGTTTCAACATTGAGATGGTCGATATCAAAGATCTACTATCTATTAAACCCAAACACTTACTACTGTTATTTAAGGATACTATAAAAGAACCTGAACTGATTGAACCTCGGTTGAAACTTCTATTATATCAGTTGTCAGTCTTACTTTTCAATTGCTTTACGCCTGTTTCCATTAAATCAATATGCCTATTGAAATTGTCGAAATTAGATGCTAGTCGAATTGAATTTGCAAAATCTAATTATATAGCTCGTAGGAATCACAGTTTTTATGGTATCATATTTATGTCTTCATGCGTTTCTTAAAAGAGGTTCATTGAGACCAGACTCACATTTGATCTCAACATTTCATCTCTTGGATGGTGAATCAGAACTAATATGACATTTGCAGTAACAGATTGAAGAATGGATTCTTGATTTACGGTTCAAGTTCAGTATACGATGACGTAAGATATGTACACAACTAGTTTGACAGATATGTGCATATTGAGAGAAAAGTACGTCTCACGTTGTTGTCGGACGTGTAAAATTCATAACGAAATCAACATGTTTTTTCATACATATATGTGCATACATGGTTACACAGCGCTGATAACTTTCACTATTCTATTTAATCATTATTGAGCAAGAAATTCTAAATGCATGCTACAACACTTGATTAATAAAATGTTTCAATACATTTCACATCTTCACTATTTGACTTCATATTTGAATGAAACACTGATCTCTACTGCAGAAATTCGCATTACCAGTCAATAATAATCAGCACATTTGAAACCAATACAACTAATCAATGGTCAAGTTAAAGAACGAACTTGGATGTGTTTTAATATGGACAATGCAGATGAATTAAACTATTTGTCGTTGAGTCATACTTAGTTGAAAAAAACTGGTTCTATCGAAGGTAACGCTACTTGGTCCTAGTGCCAGCCGTATGTCGATGATACATAACTTTACATTGCCGAGCCAAAATCTAAAAGATGACATGTATAGTAAAGTAAGATGAAATATCAATAATGAGAATCAGAATACATGGACTCTCTCTGAAACTCCAATTTGTTGCCGGATATTTTTCCCATATGGCTATAAGTAATTCGTTATTGCCCACTAATATCTATTCTGTAAATATATATAAAACAATAGTTACAAATAGTATAACAATAGCATTGACAATTTAAATTAAGACATAGAAAACCAATATGTCAATATATATCTAATGGCTCAAGCCATCCGCAGGTTCCAACACATTAACAATAATAAACATAAAGAAATATGTCATGCGGTGGCATATGCATATATACTCAAGATGCAGCTACTGCTGATGCCATGCTAAAATTAAAATTGAGAAAAAAAAAACGGAAAAATTTAAACAAATGTTTTCAAGTGTCTCATCAAATTAAATTCTTTTATAAAGACACTTCCGAAAATATAGTATCAAACAAAATTGCGGAAGATTGATTTATCAATTGTGGTTAAATTTTTGGCCTTTTTGTTGTGCTGATTCTGTAAAATTGTATTATATAAGAACGGAAAGGAGTGAAGCGGATCGGGTTGACTGTCAACTCACTACCTTAAGGCGCTCCTTACGATGAATCACTTAAATTTTCAAAAAATACTTGTTCACTGACCATTTGCATACTATACAGCAGCCAATGTAGTTGTCACTTTTGAAACTCAAACTTATTGATATCAATAGTAATGCAAAACATATTCAATGGTGGAATTGGAAGAAATCACATTGTAGCAATAGACTTGATATAGATGTATGTTACTCAGTCCCAAGCACTGCGTCTTTTTTTTTCTTTTATGACTTAAAGTTGTACGTAATATCAAATTCCCAAGTATTCATGTGTAGTTTTATTCATTAAAGATATCTTGACAAGTGTCTGTGTCTACATATACGCAATTATTAAAACAAATTACATCTGCTTTAAGATTAAATTACTTAGTGTAAACAAAAGCAATAAAGGTTCACTAACTTTAACTAAGTAACCTCTCTTTCAGCGCTCTGTAGATCATTTTGGTACATATGATTGACATGTGTTTCTTCATAGATATGCGATTTAACTGAAAATTCAACAATTATACTTGATGTACGTTTTCTCAAAATTAACTGCAATGTTTTTGTATAAACTGATTATTTGGTGAATGAATGACTCCGTGTTTCATTTAAATATCGATGAATTTTTGGTCCAATAAGATATTGATCTATTTCGCATTAATTTTGTTTTTGGATCCGCTTGAACGATTTTTAGCAAAGTGAGGCTAATCAAAGACAAATCGGTAATTGTAGTTATATTCTGTTAATCGGATTGTAAAAAGTAAATAAGATTAGAAAATTCAGCTATTTTGATGAAGAATTCTTTTTCTTTTCACACGCTTTCTACTATGTTTGACCCGGGAAAAAATACAAAATTCTCTCTTTCTTTATTTTGCAGTTCCTTGCTATAGGGTCGTTTTAGTTTATACGTAATAAATTTGTACTTAACACGCCCACTGACCTTATATCTACTTGTTCTGTCTGAACTATTAAGGCCAATTCGGTTTTAACTATTTCAAGTACTTTGCCTCCCAAACTTGTCGTCTCGTGAATATCATATGCAATTTATTCCAGAAACATGCGTCCCTTACATTGAAATCGGCATTATAGATTTAACCATAGTGTCGAAATGGACTGTATGGTAGATGTAAACAAATGGAACATAAGCATAATATGCGTTTAACATTATCATATTTCCAAGTTCAATTTTCAAACAAACTCAAAACCACGGTAAAACTTAATTCGGCATATGTTTTAGAAGTTCACATTATTACAGATATGTGTACAAAATTTAGTCAATGTAACGAAATCCCAAATAATATTATCTTTAACCAAAACTTCAACCTGTTAATGCCAACGATAATTCAGTTAGAATGTATTTTAAATTTTGCAGTAAGCCCTTTATGAAAAGTGAGTCTAAAAAGGCAACAGTAGTATACCCCTGTTCAAAAGTCATAAATCGATTGAGAGAAAACAAATCCGGGTTACAAACTAAAACCGAGGGAAACACATCAACTATAAGAGGAACACAACGGAACATCAGAAATACTGAAGTGCAACAAAACAAACGCCAACATACATAGAAACGGACTATTTGATAACAACTGCCATATTCCTGACTTAGTACATGATATTTTAAGAAAAATGGTGGGTTGAGCCTGATTTTAAGGCTAGCCAAACCTGCCGCTTATATGGCAGTGTTAAAAATATCGCTAAAAGGACAACACTACGTGACAGGAATACAGTACAAACAAACGCAAGAACACTCAGCACAGAGAAAGGCATAAATGAATAATTTTATAGTTCATTACAACATATAAACCGAAAAATTGCAACGGACATCTTCCTTTTACGACAACACGGAACCCCACAAACAGTGACGTATTTTTGTGACGCATATATAATCTTGAAATTCATACAATTATATTGAACGAGATCCAAATTCACAAGTATTTTCACAACATTAGTCCAAATAATTATCATGATTATGACGGTCTGGACAGGCTATTTTAAAATGAATGCTGTGACGACGTCATAACTATTTGGACTTACACAATACTTTATCCATGGAAAATGGAAATTAACTCGACTATACTGACAAATAACATGAATATGATAAATGTGAAATGTACCGAAAATACAGAATTCAAACCACAAACGATAAGACATAACACAATATCCAACCGAACCCACAATAGAAACATCATAACTAAATACATGAATGTTGGATGTATAAATAACGAGACACGTCGTATAGCAATGCAAATTCACACTCGGCAAAACAGTCATATTCAGGAATAGGTCACGTTCGGTACTTACCAGACAGAGTTTCATTTTAATCTTTCCTTCTCATATTTCTGTTGGAACAGTTTCTGCGTAAGGAGCACGCACCTGTATATGAAGTCCGTATAGTAAGAACATGCACGAGCATAATGTATCAATTGAGATATGTAAACACCATACAACGGAGCAGAGGGTATGTTACTGCTGAGAAATGAGACATTGATAATTGAAATCGTCCCGTTTGTCATAGATTTTAGTGTGAAGTCAATCGGTGTCAATTTTGAGGAAAGGATCAAGGTATTAAGCAGTCCTTCTAGTATCAGTAGTATCCTTAATTTCAAGTTCACTAGGATATATGAGCTGCAAGTACTGATTGTAGTATGGGTTATTCAGTGATAGGACATCATCAATATATTTGATAGTAAACCTAAAGAATTTCGCAAGGTGCTTTTTCTTTTGTCTTTGAAGATTCTGAATGAATTCTGCTTCATACGAGTACAAAACAAATCGGCAAGAAGGGTGCACAATTAGTACCTATTGGAATACAGACTGTCTGTTGAAATATCAATCCTCCAAACTTAACAAATTTATTGTCGATTAAAAGTCCAGCATATTGATAATATCATCTTCAGTATATTCTCTGATTGAATCAGTGTGGTTCTTCACAAAAAAAGAAATATTATAACCCAAAACAAGAAATTTATATCTACGATTCCCATTTGTATAGAAAAGCTCTGTTTAATGAGATGTGTAGTCGATTTTTCAATTGAGCATGGGGAATAGTAATATAAAGCGTAGAAAAATCAAAGGTCTTAATGTTGCTGCAAAACTGCAGAGATTGTGATCTAAGATTTAGCAGTAGATCTTTAGAAATTTTGCGAATCCACATCTGATCGACACCACTGGTTGAATACATCTCATCACAATAATTTTGAAGGCCATCTTTACTGCAGAAAGAATAGTAGTCAGCACTTTAGAAAGATGTTTAGTCGAACATCTTGATGATCCAGCTATGTATCGTTCTTTTCCGGAGTTTTGTGAAGTTTTGGTATCCAGTATAATGACGGTAGATTTTCTTTGTTTTCTTTGATGTTAGTTCCAAAAGAAAGAAGAACAGATTTGTGATTTCGTAAAATATCATCCTTTGTAAATGATATTAAAGAATATGTAGGATTACAGTTTTGCTGTTTATTCCAAGCTCTTTTGTGAGACATTGCAAATAATGGTTTTACATACGAAGACAATATTTTGGAGACTTTTTCAGCTGGAGCAACGACATATTTGTCATGCAAAGAGGATAAAGCATCAACAACCTCCGGGTTCTTGAAGATTAAGAACCTCTTGTGCTCATAGTACATCGTAGTTTCTGAATGCACTTCTGAATGCATGATCGAATAGCTTTGATCCATTCAGACAAAGTGTCCAGTTCTGGTTCAAACCGAGGCCTAAACTTGCATTTAGTGACAATTGTGATAAGCTTGAGATAATATAGTCATACGCTACAAAATTAAAAAATCTCCATTCGGTCTCAGATTGACGTTTCGCCATATGTTTTCAGAAATAGGAAACAATTGCTCCCGATTCAAAAGTATTTTGCAATTAAAAGCTAAAATGATGATAATAAGACAAAATTAACCAACACGTCAATCTCTACAATTCACTTCCGCACCATAGACCGAATGAGACGACCGATGTCTATCGATGTACTGGCATGATAACTTAAAAACGCTAATGTTAAACAACTGGATACCAAAGTGCATTAAGATTAAATTGAAGGTTTTCTACAATTTTGTTAACTGCACATAGAAATAATTGTAATGTAGGTGAACATGCAGTAGAAAGCAACGAAGTTGAGAAAATACTTAGCCTTTTATACATATGATGTAAATGTACTTTTCTCATAGAATGTTAGCTTCGAATTGATTTGTCATTACTTTTCGTGGTAAAATTGTTTGTGTGTGCTATACATAATTAAGATGACAAAACTTTTCAAGGAGGCAGTATTTAAATTTGCAGAAGTAAAACCAGAAAGCGATAAATGCGCATATGCAAAAGACAAAAGATTTTTAATTCATTGATATATGACTTCTGATAATTGATTTTCTACTGTTATGGGGACTTCCTCTCCTACTTTTTGTATTTTATGTTCTGTTGAACGCTAAAGACTTTTCTGCGTTCTGCCAAGTGTTTGTTTTAAACTTTATTTGCATGTACTTAGATGTATTTCAACATGATAATTTTAGAGATTCAACAACTAACCTCTCGTGATATCTGTTATGTCATAATCCGGCTCATTTTAGAGTTGTACCATCTCCTTAGGAAATAAAGTAAGATACAATGTAATTATTACTCAGGTATATACCAGTTACTTTACCATCCATATAATTATTGTTATTAGGTATAGCGAGTGAAGCTCGAGCCCATATGGAAGGTACTGAACCCGTATATGTCGTATTAGGCAATATAACTAACACACAGTGTAACGAGTTTGTCTTACCACTTATCTTTAGATGGGGAATTTAGACGTAGTAGTAAACCTTGATACCACAATTTTAAAACAACATTAAACAGAACTTTCAATTATTTACAGCGAGAAAGTCGGCGTCCTTATGACAAGTTTTTTTCTAAAAGCGTGAAAACATCATGATCATGGATGTTTACAATGTATGTTAATTTGATACAACATCGTATTTTCAAAGGACTGTAACTCTACTACTAACCGTGTATTTAAAATAAACCAAGCCCACTGACCGTGTATTTTAATAACACACGCCCACGGACCTAACTTTTAATATAAACGGTTCCCACGTGTTCAATTTAAAAACAAGTGATACATGTATCCATAGAAGTGTATAGGAGGTAAAATAAATATAAATACATAGGCTTCTAGAGGCTTACAATCAGTTAACGACTCTGAATCGACTCCGAATGCGAATTACAATAAGACTGGGGAAACGATGACGTCTCAAAATAATACAAACCTTCTTCATTATTTATAATATGTATTTTGTTTATATTAATCGATAGCGCATAAAACTTGAACCGGCTTTAAGTTTCTGACATGAATTCCTCAAAGTGTTTCCATCACATAATAGTGCATGTATTTAAATAACTAAAATTGCGTTATACGGAGAATCTTTATTTCGCTATGAGTTTGATACACTCTTTCTTTTGTACTATATTTTGTCCACTATAATGTGTCACATCTCGATAACGGTTTATATATATTTAATACCCAAGTAAATGTATCTTGATTGAGGAAGGAAGGTTCTGAATAATTAAATAAATTCATCTACTTTTACACCATATGCTTTTAACCTTATGGGTTTGCCTCTGAACAGAGTGTATATTGTGTTGTTCATAATACATTTCGTTTTTGTAAAGTGTTTCTTCACAGAGAGATGCAATGCCAAAGGATCAATCGCAAATCACACTTAATTTAACTTAATTTAATTTCGAAAAATATTGTAGCAATACTAAAACCTTAAAACGCTATTAACAAAAGAAATATTCATATCAAATGAGAACTCGTTTTCTCATTAACTTGAGAAATTGAGCATAGTAATATTAATAAGCGTCAACATTAGTTTGAGATCACCCCTATTGGTAACCTGTAAGATAGGTACAGTACATGTAGTCTTATTCGTATTCGGATTCGAAGTCCGACACTTGTTTTTAATCATCAAGTCAGTGTCAAAATGGGAAATTATTCTTCTTAACGCTCCTAAAAACATACAACGTGTCAATTTTGCAGTTTTATTACTTAAAGTACCTTTTCGCATATATAACCACAAGTATTATTACTATTACTATGAATAAGGCACCACTGACTGTTCCAACTGCTAATGATATATTTGCTGATTGTTGTTCTCGTTCTGTAAAAATAAATTTTGGTTGTAATTTTCTTAATTGCAATGAGCAATAAGTTAAAAGTAATAGCATTATATATTATTCCGTAAGTAACAAACATTATAATATCATTTAACATAATAAATAGCGACAAATCCGTTAAGAGTTATAATCCAAGGTGAGTTGACATGTACTAAACAACCGATGTTCATTTAATTATAACTTTGTGTTTCCATAAGAACTCGACATATTTTTCATTTCCATAAGATGCTTAAATTATGCTAATCATTACATAAGGTGTGAAGCAGCCAGCACACAAATACACATGTTAAAACAAATCTGAGTTTAGAACTTCTTGTGGTAATCGGAATCTTAATACGAAAATGTATGACACACGGAACTCATTTTCTTATCTTTTATTAATTTTACCTACTGCCTCTTTCTCAACTAGAATAATTTTTCAGTTTTAAATGTTATATTTCTTTGCATTTACTAGTACGTTTAAAAAATAAAGTACTTTTCAAAGCATGAAACCAATGTATAAAACCAGTTCAATAAAGCTGTATTACGTAACATATACATTTTATTAAAAGCATCGGTTATTTGAGTATATTATTGTTTGCCACATCTTGTAAATAACATGGACACCGGCATACGTATATTTGGATAGATCAAACATCTGCGCACTAGTAAAGACGGTTAACATCATGCACGTCCACTGTATTCAATCCACACAGGTTAACATATGTTTGATCGATCCAACATGTCGACACCCATGTTAACATATTGGAAAAAGTAAAATAACAAAAATAAAGAACTCCAAGGAAAATTCAAATCCAAAAGTCCCTTATCAAATGGCAAAATCAAAAACTCAGACACATCAAACGAATGGAAAACAGCCGTCATATTCCTGACTTGGTAATATCCAGCAAGTCAACGCACTGGTACATATGTTGTATCGATCTTAGCATACGTTTATCGTTGTCGATTCCATACTGTAAATCTACGTGATGTGAACAATTAATCTTCATGTTAGCGTACGGATATGGATTTCATACAGTAAATGTTCGTGATGTAAAGACTTGATGTGGTCCGTAAGTAGTACAATGCTAGGCAAAATATCTACCCCTATCCAAACTGTATTTATATACAGTTACTGTTGCAGTTATCTTTTCAACCCGTCATCGATCCACTTGTCAGAGCCTACGTTATGGACAAATTGTTGATTTATTCCTATCCTTGGAACCGATAACATATTTTTATACCGATGCGGCCGTTAAGAAAAAAAAAACATCGAACAATTCAGAGCAGCCAACAATCAAACAATTAAATAATAAACTGTGAACACAGGGATATGTTTCATCTATGTAACCTACGTGTAATCATATTTAATCGATAAAAAATCGCAGACGTAATAACAATGCTATTTCTATTTTATAAAACTAAGTATTAAATGCGGAAGAGTAGAAAGAAAGATTCACCTTCACATGAATTATGATCATATTCCTCTCCTGGCAACTATCACCACCATTTGCAGGTGCTGGATTGTTACAATTACGTCTCCTACTTTGTTGTCCAGTTCCATTTGTTACGTTACAATGTCCCCAAGAATCCCAGGAGGACCATCCTCCATTAACTATTAACAGAAATACAACATTTTATTAACAATCATATTGTTTCTTTATAGCAAAGGCAATTTGAATTTCAGGAAAAAATATTTTAATTTATTTATGTATTGACCCATGTAGTAACACGCCAGACTATATAGCCAAGCAGACCTTTCATGTGTATCAGATGATTAGGCACCTATTTCACAAGTGGGTTTCAAATCAGTCGACACATGTATATGGCTATGAGTAAAGCACATGTTTGTGCAGAGTGGCAGAGATTTGTTAATAGCAGTTGGGTATTATAATTGTCAGTTCAGGACTTGGATATCCCATGGCTAATTATGACAACACTCAGTTAACACTGAAGAGACATTAATCGTCTAAATGCCTATCGGGTGCAGAAAATTGCTACCGTTTATATTATTACGACATTTATACTTATTTATATAGTACATTGGGGTATATTTTGCTATCAAGATGATACTTCTTGCTCGCGGTCCAGAATGTCCGAATAGTTAGAATATTATGCAAATGAATAGATATAATAGTAAGTAAATGTTTGGTTCAATATGTATTTTGCAGGGTTTTTAGGTCCGGTTTTGGTGTGCGTATAGCACGTAGTAAATACCGTCGACTGGTCAGTGATATATGGTGTCAGAGATACAAATGGTGTCATTGTTAATATAGTAACAACTTGATGTTTGCTGATTTAAATTACAACGCCTGTAGTTGCTGAAATTATCCGTATGCAAAAGTCCGTTAAAATATATGTCAAAGGAACCGAGAAGTCTGTGCAGTGTTATGAAGTTTAAAGTAGTCCTGGCTCACTGAAGTTATCATTGGAGTAAAATTATATAATCTAGTGTTCTTTTCATCAAATAGAATACACCAAAATAGGTGAAAATAGTTTTATCCATCCCTTTTACGATTAAAAGAAATCCAAGGACAACAGCCAATTTTATAGTCTACAGTAGTGCAGCTGTTTAACCTTTCCAAGAAGTGTGAAGAATTAATGGTGTGGAGACTGTGAAATCATTTAAATTCATTTTGTTTATTTCATAACATAATATTTAGTTCCTATGTGTGTGTGTTTATTTAGATACATTTGTGTTTATTCATTTCATTATTTCGTTTATGTTGAATTTACTTTATATATTTTTGTTTTGTTTATTAAGTTTATATTTAAATTTAGTTTTGTATAACTTTGGCCATTTGACAATCCAAAAACTTACTTTGTTACAATACTCAAATCTAAATTATGAAATAAAATGAAAATAAAGTCACCTGCACATGCAAATAGTGTACAGGAGTTGTTATCATATTCTTCTCCTGACAATAAGCTCCGCCGTTTGCTGGTGCGGGATTGTTACAGTATCGTCTCCTACTTTGTTGTCCAGTTCCACATGTTCCGTTACAAGCTCCCCATGAATCCCATGACGACCATCCTTCATCAACTTGAAGTATATAACATATTTGAATAAAACGATGGGTGTTATTTCAAATTTGAATCAAATGCATTGTTTATTTAAAATCCTTTGAAATATTTTACTTTCGAAGAAACAAATTTGGGTAATTGTTACATATCAAAATAACAACAACGTTGATTATTTATAGATAAAACATTAATATAAAATGTATCCTTATATGACATATTAAATCCAATCACATAGATATAGGAAGATGTGGTGTGAGTGCCAATGAGACAACTCTCCATCCAAATAACAATTTATAAAAGTATGTACGTATAGAGAGCGTACAGAAGCTCTACTCATATTTTCCACTTTGGCAACTATTGCCACACTTTGCTAGTGTATGATTTTAATAGTAATGTCTCCTACTATGTTGCCAAGTCCCAAATGTTCCGTTACAAGCTCCCCAAGTATGTGAACTAATATGTGGTTAGGGAGAGTGTTGGCGCCTTCAAACTAGTTTAACCCCGCCACATTTTGTAAGTGCCTGTCCCAAGTTAGGAGCCTGTAATTCAGTGGTTGTCCTTTGTTGCTGTATATCATATTTTATTTCTTTCATTGTTTTTCACATAAATCAGGTCGTTAGTTTTCTCGTTTGACTTTTTTTACATTTGTCATTTCGGGGCTTTTATAGCTGACTATGCGGTATGGGTTTTGCTCATTGTTTAAATCCGTACGGTGACCTATAGTTGTTAACTGCTGTGTCATTTTTGTCTCTAGTGGAGAGTTGTCTCATTGGCAATCATACCACATCTTCTTATTTTTATAATATGTGTTTATTTTTAATAATTGTATATCCCTACAATCGCAATGTTCTATACTTTTTTGAACACCTGTTTTAGTTTTACCTGAAATCTTTTAATTTTCCCGACTTTGTACTAACGGTTCTATATATGTACATATACTAGTATTCCTTAATAAAATCATTCAGTTATGAAATACTAAAACTAGTACAGTAAAATATTTATCTTAACATGAAATATGAAGTAATTCATCAAGAAAGATCAATTCACCTGGACATAAAGATGGTTTACATGATATGTATTCGTAGTCTCCTCCTTGGCAACTAGCGCCCCATTTGCTGGTGTAGGATTGTTACAATACCGTCTCCTTCTATGTTGCCCAGTTCCACATGTTGTTGTGCAAGCTTCCCATGTATTCCAGGTCGACCATCCACCATCAACTAACGATATATAAAATATGTGTTTCAAGAATATATGTGAATTCGTTACTAAATCAATAATTACATGCGTTACGTTTTCTTTGCAGTATTTAAGGCATATAGCTTACATTCATAAAATATTAAAATACAGAAATTAGTTTCACTAATCAAGGTTTACATTTTAGCGGTTTTTAACATTTGCATATAAGCGGGAGGTTTGGCTAGCCATTAAACCAGGTTCAATCCACCATTTTTCTTAAAATGTCCTGTACCATGGCAGTTGTTATCAAATAGTCCGTTTCTATATATGTTGGCGTTTGTTTTGTTGCAGTTCATTGTTTCTGTTGTTCCGTTGTTTTCCTCTTATAGTTGATGTGTTTCCCTCGGTTTTAGTTTGTAACCCGGATTTGTTTTCGCTTAATGGACTGCTTAATGTATGTTACTTACAATGTGTACTGTGTTTAAAATAAAGTGAGGAGAACGGCTGAAAGAGGCAGTGGTTACCACATATAAAAACTCTAAGATTGACAAAAGGGAGACAAATGGCTGGTGCAAAATCATTTGGACACGGGATAGATGATGTTATATCACAGTTGTGTTTTCATTCCTTTAGTTGCTCAGATCATTATGCTTTATAAACTAACGTATTATTATCAAAACGCCCTTTTCTAGAAATGTCAGTGCAAACAAAAATATTTGTATGTGATTCAACTGTAAATCACCTTAAACCAAATAACATTTTATTAAGGGCTCAGGAAGTTTTTGCATCATCATTTTGCCTTATTCAACCTAATTGCTATTTTAAAGGTCAATCAGAACAACTCGTACAGTTGCCCAAAATTCCACCATCTGCACAAAACAGCCGTTTTATCTGTCCTAAGTTAGAAAATTGAATATAGTCAATACTAGGTTGAAGAAACACGATTCTTCAAAATATTAAAAGGTTAAAGGAAATAATGTTAGAAGGATTCATACTTTAGGTGGGCATACAGAGGTCAAATCTTTGATACTTCAATATGTATTGAACCACCTCGGTGGTCTCGTGGTAGCGTGCTTCGAGTGCTGCAGGTCATGGTTTTCTATCCTCGGCAGGGTTCAACCAAAACATTAAAATTGGTAATCGCTGCTTCTGCGCTCAGCATGTGACAATACGGAAATCGAGCAAACGCTGTTTGGCTCGGAGTCAGAATAATGTGTCCTGTTAACTATTACCTTGTGACCTAGCACGTTAAAAATCCGTCTAAGCGTGTCTCTTTAGTACAAAACAGGGTTCTTTTTATGGATACAGACTTACACTTCCTAGATAGTGTAAACATCAGTAGTATAAGGACGAAAATAACTGTGGTGTAGGTGTAAAACCACAATTTATACCAATTAGCATCAGGAATATTTTATAAAAGTAGGCTTAATTTGACATTAAATAGTATTTTTGATGTTGCTGTTTCATAAATACATATACCAAAACATTTGCACAAATAACACTTTTGCTAAAAGATTCATATTTGGGCCATTTCGAGACCAGATTAACATGGCCATGATTTTGCATTACAATTCTTTGGCAATTGTGGTAAGGTATTCAGAATGACTTTTGGAGGATTTCTTTATGGTTTGAATTGGTTGCATGTCATCTAAAACAAATTCTTTTCGTGGATACATTTGTTTTAGCGTTCATCCCTCTCTACTTTACATCGCAGCGTTATTCTTATACTGATCACAAAGGCAACACAAAAATTGCTTGCCACACTTTGTTAGTTTGAAATCTCATCTTTTCAGAAATCTGATTAGAAATGTATCCCACTAAAACTGTATCCAAAACAGAGTAAACAAATTACATATTTTCAGATAATTATGCATTGCATCCTATAATTTGTTCTGATTTCATTACGGCTCAGTCGTTAAGAGCGCTGTATTTGATTTGCGAAATTGTGGGTTCAAATCCTACTCCTGACACAGACAATGGTCTGTTATTAATAAATAGAAAGATGTTGTGATCTACCTGGTAGCTTGATATGTAACATGTAAGAAACCTATAGGCTGCTCTGATATATGATAGATGGACGCAGCGCGGGAAGAAGGAAAAATGGTAGAGTGTATTATAATCTGAGGTATAAAAGGAGTTGGATGAGTTATGGAAGACCTTCTTTAGCTTAGTCGGCTAGAGTGTTGCTTTTATCATGTGGATATAGTTTCGAATACATTTATATACAATGGAACAAATCCATAGTAATATTTCTAATACAGGATGCAAATTCTTACAAAATATGGGCAGGTGTTGGTAGTAAGACTGTGCACTCCTTAATAAAAAGTTGCTGAGTGGTCAAAGTATCTGAAAACGTGCTAATATGTATTTTGAACACAAAGGTAGACGGTTTTGCAAAAACTACATAATGCATGAAGCTGAATCATTCTTGGTTTACCAGGCAGTTAGTATAGTTCAAGCGTTAATTTTAAGAACCAAACCAGTCATAATGTATTTCAGATTCACATCAAGTGGCAAGGGTCAAACCAAGAAGAGGGCAAAATCGGTAATTATTATAATTGCTGTACGTGCGAAAACAGTGAAGAAAGAACTAGATATATATTGCATACCATCTATTATTATAGATAAACCAGCGGATGTTAAAAGTCATGTTTTTCTCAAATGGTAAAAATGTACTTGAATCAGTCAATAACATTGCACACTGATATGAATGTTTTTTCTACTCGAAACTAACATTCTTCGTTCTAAATTGTAGGACGCTCTTCACATTCCCAATAAAATGTTATTCTTCAATAAGTATCATAAAGACATATATGATTACCATTTTCTTGTTCTTGTAAGAATGACAAATATACATGTAAGTTATTGCAAAAGTCAGATTTAAAGTTTTGAAAATAAAATAAACCATAGCCCTGCCGTAACATAGATTTGTTCTTCTTTATATTAATCCCTAATGAAAAGAGATCCTCAACACATACAATTACATGCATTTTCACTATTATATGAAATAAAATGGTATTGAGTACACTTTAAGACACTAAGTTTAAACTGGTTGTAAATTGATTAGCCCTTATCAATTTCTACAATGATTTCATAACACTTAATTTGTTACAAATTATTCCACCTATGCCAACATTTTTCATACAATTATATACCTAAATTTCAAAATGTTGGTATAGGTTGAATGAACTGTTTCTGTATTTGTCATTGTATCGTTCTACATCCCTACTCGATTTACGAATTTATTTCGAATATTGTAGTGTATATGAGCATCCCAAAATAGTATAAGATACACACAAAAAATAGAAAGTGCAATGTTGGAATACAAGTTAGAAATTTCAATGACGTGAAGTATGGAATGTACCATAATACATAATTTACCTGTCACAGACAACTCTATCAAATGACTCATAGAATAATCGCCACCAGTAGCAAATCCTTCACATCTATAGAAACCTTCATCCGCCAGCTCAACGTTGTTTATAGTTAAAGTTTCATTTAAAGCACCGTAATATTTGTCGCCATTATTTAACAATTTAGTACCTCCAATAAATTTCTTATACCAATAATATGCTATCAAACTTAATGGACATTCGAGATTAGTTGTCGCTCCAATCGTAGCTGTACCTGTAGGAAATGAATGTAATATTTTGAAATTAGCCCGACAAATATTCATTCTTTTATAAATACTAGTTATTAATGAAAATTAAACCCCATGCAACAAAGTTTCGGGAGGTTATAATGATTTTGCCTTGTCCGTCAATTCGTCTGCCAGCCCGTCTACCAGTCCATTCGTCTGTCCATTCGTCATCCCTTTTTGTTGCCATCCTACTTCCTTCATTTATTGACGTATCCTCTTCAAAATTGAATGTATGTTTCTAATAATCAAAACCATGGATGGGATCATTAATAAGAAAATTCTGAACCGAGGGAAAATTTAACCAGGAGGGCGACTTATGTTCCATATATTAATACTAATATTTGTCGCCGAGATAGTGCCTTCATTTTATCAAATCCTCTTCAAATTTGTATAAAGGTTCTCTCTCATTAAAACCTCGAATGTTTTTGGAGGGCTCTTTAAAATTTCCAATTTAATTATCTGCGGCTAAATTTCGATTGCTTTACATTTATGAAAACTGATGGTCCTACATCCTGTCGATACTAACATTTACTTATGTTTTTGGTATTGCACTAGGCCATGCCTTTCTCCGACTGTTAATGAAGCCATTACACTAAATCCAATGGTTGATACTTTAGTCTAGGTTACATGGTTTATTTAGTAAGATATTTTTATTAACCAATTATGGTGAGCTATAAAAGCAAATGAATTATTACAAAATACAGTGCAGTAAATGATTAGAATGATTAAAGGGTTGTTATTGGCTTTTGCTAATTTCAACTAAATTTTGGAGGATACTCTGAGTACTCACAAACATGCTAAACCCTGCAGCTCATATAAGACAATGTAATAGCATTTTCTATGTATTATACGTGATTATGGCTACAAATGCAATATAACACATTGAAAGTACATTCCACTGTCTTTGTAACAGTCATGATTGTCATAGCATTTGTACACTTCAAAATTATAGATCAAGCAAATAGGTTTCATTTAATCCATATGCATATTTTCTTGTGTGAATACAACATACTTAGAATTAGATGTACATAATGAATGGAAAGTCATACAGATGTTTGTCCTGTTAAATACGCCCCTAAGCTGTTTAAAAATTTAAAAAAAATATTTACCAAAAATCTTCTTTTATTCTTACAAATATAACCATCTGCGATTTCTTACAAATGTATCTGTTTTACTAAAGAAAATATCACTACTCCACAAAAGAAACGGTGCTCTCGACTATGAGTTGATGTACATGTACATTTTACACTTTTTAATTTAATATTTGCAAGTAGTATTTTCCAAAATTATAGAACTCCTCATATTCAAGCCTGATTCAAAAGATGATCCTGCAAACCACAAGGGCATAACTATTGCAGATAAAATTGACAAGTTATTTAATCTAATTCTAAAAATACACAGGCAAATTTTGTTCACGTAAATTTCACGTGAGATTCACCTCAAACGAGCTTTTACGTGAAACTAACGTGAATCGAGCTTTCATGTTATTTTTTTAAATGAAATTAAGGTGAATTGAGCTTCAATCACACAAATTTCACAGTATTTGAGCATATTTTAGATAAGTTAATGCTAATCTAGTACACATTCTATTTTGATATATATAAATATTCTTCTTTGTCTTGACCATGTATTCATACTTCCATTATATTTTACTTTCTTGTATCTAAAATTTCTTGGTCCTAAACAATACAAATAATATTTATCTATCAATTCCAACTCACAATATCTCCAATGGAAGAAATAAGATGCAATAAAACCAAGAAGGCAAGCAAATATCCAGGTCACCTTAGTTCACTCCTAGAACTTTTTGGTTGTGTTAGAGTCTCAATCCTGTTTTTAAAAGTGATGTATGGATTGGTGATTCATTTATAGAAGATGTATGCACTGATGTATATTTCATTTATAATATGTTACTTTATGTATGTATAAGTCATTTTGTGTTTATCAGTTTTAAGATAATCCAATCACATTATTGAAACAGTACTAGTCTTACTTGCAAAAGATGCCAATTCTTCTTATGCGAATTTTGAAGAAAAAACTAGTTCACCCTGCCACATATTCGTGTGCCTGTTTCAAGCCAGGAAACTTTTCAGTGGTTGTCTAAAATCTCATCTTAATAAAACAAATATTTAAATACAAAACATGACATTTCACAGTTAATCAATGCTTTGAAAAGTCTTAGGGATGTTGTGAATGAAACAGAACCTTTATTCAAGGCAAAATTCTTGCTGAAAAGTACATCCACAACCATTATTGAAAATCTTTTCTCTGAGATGAGAGCAATCGACGACTCACCACTAATGATACAATTCGCTCGCAGATTTTCAAATTGTGTACGAGAACTATTTAAAGAATCACACAGATGTGTTTCTTGTATTATACTAGTGAGTATTCACATTATGAAAAAATTTCAAGTTATTCCTTGAATTATCATTCTCTGGAGGAAATGTCTCAGCCCAAAGAAGTAAAACTTTCAGACACAAAAATAAATGCAATGAGAGAATGGACAGTAGAAAATGGACAGTGTGTTCGCCAGTTAACGGTAAGAAACATGAGCACCAAAGACCACCTAGGAACTCTTCCTTTGAATTGTTATTTAAGGAAACCTCCAGATGTTCATGAGCTAGATTTTCAAAATTAAAACTGGATGTATAAGAAACTAGAGGTACTACAGTTGATATCCAGGAAACCAGAAATGTAATCTATAGCAAGGGATCAACAGTACGTGTTTTTAAACGTGATATCAAAAGTCTACCATCTAGTCCATTTTACATTGTCATAACATCAGCTTGCTATAAAATGCCTGATGATGCCAAAATGTTTCGGGAAAGTGGTTTGCTCAGGACAAAATCCACCCTCTTGATTTCGTTGAGTGTACTACAGAAACATCAGAATAAAGTTGAGAATGGAAATGGGGAATGTGTTAAAGAGACAACAACCCGACCAAACAGCAGAAAACAGCCGAAGGCCACCAATGGGTCTTCAACACAGCGAGAAAATCCCGCACCCGGAGGCGGGCTTAATTCAGCTGGCCCCGAAACAAAAATGTGTACTAGTTCAGTAAAATGGACGTCAACTAAACTCCAAAACATATAAATGAACTAAAATTAAAAACATACAAGACTAACAAAGGCCAGAGGCTCCTGACTTGGGACAGGCGCAAAATGCGGCGGGGTTAAACATGTTTTGTGAGATGTCAACCTCCCCTATACCTCATGTCAATGTAGAAAAACAAACACACAGCAATACGCACAGTAAAACTCAGTTTAAAAGAAGTCCGAGTCCGATGTCAGAATAGGTAACAAAAGAAACTAAGCAAAATGACAATGATACATAAATTAACAAAGGACTACTAGTGTAGGATTTAATAATGTCCCCCATGAAATAATGTTCACCGGACATTATTTCATAGTAAATACTGTCTAAGGACAATATTTACTTATTTAAATGTGTCCCGGACACAATTTCCTATGAAAAAGTGTCCATGAACATGGACATTATTTAATACTATAATTCTGTCCAGGTGGACTTTTTTCACAGGACATTATGTTAGCCAGAACATTTTTTTATATGATTAAAGTATTAAATGATATCCATTGCCTTGTTATTACTGGACGTATTTTAACCTATAATTGTGAACTTTAATACATTGTTACTTTGACAGAGAGTTGTCTCATTGGCACTTGATCATACCATCCTTATTTTCTTATTTATATTATTTAATATATATACATGTATAATGAGTTAAATTCAAATAAGTAACATATGCTGTGCAGTATTATTCCTTGGAGGACACAATTTATTAACAATTACTACGAAACATTGTCCTGTGTAGGTGGACCATATTTCATAACTGTTGCTGTAAAATGCTGTCCACTTAGGGACAAGATTTCATGGCAATGGACATTATTTAATACCAAAATTCTATATTTTCTTTTGCCTTCTTCTCATAATAAATATAGTAAAGTTCGTCACATTTGATATTATACTTTACACACTTCCTTCTTATTGTCATTAGCATTAGCTGAATATTTCTTAGAACTCAAATGTCTCTATATTCACTTCCATCCATTATTTGTTTGTTTACATTTGTAAAATAATCAATTTCTAATAAATCGTTCAGATTTTATTAACATTTAAGTATAATAAAACTTTTAATGACCTTTGTATTACTACCCTTGGAGGACACAATTTAATAGCAACTACTATAAAAACTTGTCCTGTGGGTGGAGACTATTTCATAACTTTTGCAGTAAAATTTGTCCACTTGAGGACAATATTTCATGGCAATGGACATTATTTAACACTTTTTCACAGGACACTATTATTTCTTATACTAGCAGTTACTGACATGCCAGCTCCAATTAAACTGATTGAAAGATTATGTCATCATCATATGAAAATCAAGCACAATCCCTCCCGTTAGGGTTTAGTATCATACCATTATAAAATAAATGAGAAGAACATAACCCGTATCATGTACTAGAAACATTTATAGTAGAGAGTGTTATCGAAATTTTACTATTAGATGACTTTCAAGCTGAAGACGATGTAATAGTAATTTCTGAAGATACCTATTATGCATGCATGACAAAAGTGTGTATAGAATCAGATATGGATGATGTCATATTACAAGAAGAGGTGGAGATGGATGTAGAGGAGGAATCTGCAACCAATGTTGCCCGTTTACCCTCAGGAGGAAAGAGGAAGCGAAAACCTCGATCTGACACTGACTTCATATTTTACTGATTTGGTGATAATTACTGTTAAATAACATGCTTATCTCTACAGTAACTTTTATTTATCCACTGACTTACAAACGCTTAATCATATATTGGTTATTCCAGAGACATGTAGATTAAAATTTAAAAGGTCTCTGGTTAATTCTGAATGATTAACTTTTCTCTGTGAAAAGCCCACATCCTTACTACAACGCATACAACATGTATTTACGAATGTTGTATACAAAATGGGTTTTGGAATGAATCAATGATTTTTGAGATATTTCAAAATAGTTTTAGGGATACAGGATATTTGTAAAAAATATTTATTGGGATATTAGGGTAAACATTATAGGGATATGGGATATTTGGACAAAACTTAATGGGATATGGGATACTGATACCCCCTAAACAAACCTTATTGGTATTGTTTAATTTATTCAAAACTTTAATAGAGTCAATTAAATATATCATGACATATTGTTTAGACACCTGTCTATTGTTGAGGACTGTATGTAAGCACCTGAATACCTTTCGGGTGTTTTGTTGTTGTGTTGCTGTCTGATTGATAAGCATCCTTTACATAGGAGCACCTCAAGTGGCCCTTAAAACTATTTGAGATATTTAAATATAATAACTATATTGTTAATTGAATAATTTCAATGAAGTGATTTCATTTAGTTGAAGAATATATATGTTTAATCCAATTACCAGCCTTGTCTAATTAGCAATCATACCCTCACATTTATCATGTTTATTACAGCTTAGTAATATCAGAAACATTATTTAGTATATATGTCTCTGGTAATAATTTAATGTCAATCAATAATTTTCAATAACATACATAGCACACTAATGCATTTGCCTGGGACACAATATAAGACTTAAAATATATTTATTATCGATAAAGTTTAAAAGATAATTAAAAATATTTGAAAATTATACAGCTTTTTAGATAGGTGTAAATTTCCTGGTTTTAAGAATGTAGTTTTTTTTGAAAATAATAACAGAACTATCAAAGTTGTAAATTTAACCATTCATTCGCTCTAAATTAACAAATAATTTAAGAATACAGGAGTGCTGTATTGTAGTTTTAAGTGCAATTGATCAATCTTTCAATTTCAAAGATTATAAACCAAATTTGCTTCTTGTATAGATCTCGTTGTCAAGTTACTGTTAAGCACATATATGTATTAAAAGAAATACCTATGAAAATCTGAATTAAAATGAATGTTTAAAGATTAAACTTTTAGTGACTCTTTAATTCAAATCAGTTCAGAAGAAGATTTTATGGGGAAGGGATGATTCACCACATCCCCAGCCCCTACCCCATTATGAATCATACATATATATATATATATATATATATATATATTTAGAGAGAGAGACTTTTACAAGTCTTCTCACTCTTTTCAGGATCCTGGACCCATATTCTGACAACTATTGCAACTTTATTTACTTTGCCTTTTTTCCTTCGATAGTTTTCCTACGCTGATTGGTTAAAATACCAATTATTATAGTGACAATCAAAATTTTACTTTAACCTGTTTCAGACAATAATCCTAAATTATCTTCTTAAAAATTACTTAGGCCAAATAAAAATATATGTGTGGTTCCAGTTACCCTACCTACCCTATTTTTTAGCGTTAATAATAACCTACCCTAAAGATTTTTTGTCATCTTTCATTAAGCACTGTGAAGTCAGAATGTTGATCCTATAGACTCAATGTAAAAACCAACATAAAATTAAAAAGATCCCTACTTAGTTACTACTGAAATTATAAAATTAGATAAAGATATAGCTATTTAGTTTAAATTTTCCCCATTGATTGACAATCCTCACAACTCATCAACTCAAAAGGAAAAATTGAGAAATCTTGATCCTTATAAAAGCATTATAAAATATTTTGAAGTGCACCAACAAATAAATTGCAATCTGGTTGATACATATGCAATCCCTGAGAGAAGATATTTTCTTTTTCTTCCTTTTTTAAGATGAGGGATTAGTTAACATTTACCACTTTTGTAATGCACGTTAAATCAAACATTTTCATATTTCTGAAAGCAGTTTAAACTGCACTTCCAATATACTTTGATAAACATTCAAATTTACATTTACTGACAAAATTTGGCACAATAAAATTCTATTCAGCATACTTACTTTTTTTCTTCATATGTCCTAATGTTAAACTTATGTGCTCACAATTTTACTTGAGGAAAAGTTTAATGCACAGCAAAAAGGAGATAACTCAGGTTTGGATGTTACTGATATTAATTATCAATTTTTCTTTGCAATTATGGAAAGTAAAGGATCTATTACAGTAACAGGAATATATTTCATAAGCTGGAGTTACCTCCCATATTTTATAAGAGTAAAATAAAGAAAATATAAAATGAGTGAAAGAAATCAAATTTTACTAATTAATAATAATAATAGAAATATTACTGATAAATCAATATTAGTCCATCAATATAATCTAGGTATCTAGGAATTTGAAATCAAAGATACACATATATAAAATTCTTCCCGTATTACTCTACTAGAGATAAATATAAACAGTGATAGAAAATACAATTCAAAACCAACAACTTTTGTAGTTGCATCTAATCCACTATCAAGGAGATAATTCATGCAAAATAAAAGATAAATATTAAAATCATTTGAGGATTATATGTCCTCTTTTATGTAAATCTTGAGACATAAAACATAACAGCTTTGAAATGATTCAATTTTCGAAAAGAAAATGGAATAATTATTGGTATGTGTAAAATTCAGGTGAATTTGTATCTCATGTTACAAAAATTTAACTCAAGAATGTTAAATTTCTCTTATGAATTCCATGTTTAATTCAGATAAAATTAAATTTAAAATTTTCACCTGAACTTTGATTCATGTTAATTTAATGTGAAATTGTTCACGTGAATTTAACATGAAATTTTTCACGTGAATTTAACCTGAAAATTTTCACGTGAATTTAACGTGAAATATTCACGTGAATTTTACGTGAAAATAGATTTTATAAAGTAAATTAAGATTTTCAATGGAATATATGACACATGTAATACAAGGTATTAGCTGTTTACAAAAGTGTTAAGCTTGGGTTAATTTTTTCAACTTGGACACAATTAATATTTTTCACGTGAAATTCACGTGAAAAATTTAACGTGAATTCACATGAAATAAATTCACGTGAAAATTTAACGTGAATTTCACGTGAAGTGAGATTCACGTGAACTTCACGTGAAATTCATGTGAAATTCATGTGAAATTCACGTGAAATGAGATTCATGTGAAATTCACGTGAACAAAATTTGCCTGTGTAGGTTGACAATCTTTTTTTAAATAGAGATATAACTAGATTTGAGAAAATTGGTTTTACTGTTTGTTTTAAATACCATCATTCAAAAATTTGTGAACAATAACTCGAAGCCTATGTATGCATGCTTTGTAGATTTTACGCGTGCATTTGTTTCCATTTCACATCTGCACCTTTTTTATAAACTTAATTGGAAATGTATTGGAACAAAGTTTTATCACATTATAAAATGTAAGTATAAAACACAGAAACCAGTGTAATAATAGACCAACACAGAACAAACCAAATATAGGAGTACGACAAGGGATAATCGTAGTCCCTGCCTCTTTAACATATATTTCAATAATTTGCTGAATCTTCACATATTATCTTATGGGAGGCCATAAATCTATCACAGTCTATCGACAAATCTAACCAGAAATCTTGTATAGGAATCATTTGACATATATTTAAATTCCTGGATTTAGACTATCTATTTGTAAACCAGTCAAACTTTAAACAAAACCAAATATTAAAAAGGAAAAAAAGAAAACTCTCTAACAATAAATTTTAAAGAAATTTGGGTAGTTAGATTAGAAAGCAATTCTGGGAAGAGTAACAATATACAGTCAGGCGATAAATTAGGAAAATTGAAAAATATTTTTATGTTTGAACTGTTTAAGAATAATTAAAAAAAGACAGACAAATAATTACAAGGTTTAGAACTAGCTGCCATGACCTTAAAATTTAAAAAGGATAGTATATTGGTATACAAGCTAAAGACAGAAAGTGTAAGCTATGTAAGAACGCATTTGAAAATGAACTTCATTTTCTTTTTAATGTCCTATATATATATATATATAGATTGCCTAACAATGTAATTTTAACACACTATTTAGTATGTAAATATAAGAATGTTTAAAATATTTACAAAATGATGAAAATAAACGCAATATTTCGATAGACTAACTAGCTTTATCAAGCGTGCATCTATCCAGGTGAAATCGGATGTAGATGATAAGAAACTTTGCAGCTCAATGTATATGTTGCACATGAATTTAGCTGCCTTGAAAATAATACATAATTTGGATGAAGATTTTATAAAATTGGTAGTTGAAGTTAGCAATGTCCATTGGCCAATATTACAGGATAAAAGGACGATGCTGTGTACTAAATTATTCTTTATCTTTCCTGTATCTTTTCTCATCTTTTCGTTAAGACCATCAGGTTCTATTATATTATATTCTAAGTATATAATTTTATTTGTGTAATTGGATTAATCTCTACTGATTAATCCACACTCCCATAGATTTGTATGTCATGTGCTGCTATTTATAGGCACTTGTATATATATATATATATATATATATATATATATATATATATATATACAAGTCTAAATTGAAAACAACGTTCAAACCTATGATTGCGTTGGATAAAACTGAAATTTTATACGTGTGCATGCAAAACAAATTTCTTGGTAGAGGGTCTAAATACAGCACAAACAACATTTTCCAAAAGACCAAATGAGCGAAAAGTATATGTTAACAAAACGCATTTGACTAACAGGTCGAACAACTGATGTTCTTAAACCCTGCTAACTGCCACTGGCGATTGCCAAATAAACGGATCACCGATGTAATAAATGGATCTTATTTATAAATTTAATACTAAACAGAAAACAATAAACTTGCGGAAAGATGGTATACCGCAAACAAAAGGTGCAAAGGTTTTTGTACACCATATCCGGATTTCGACAATTAATGTCTCTTCAGTGATGTTATAAATCGAAACGGTATTTGGAAGGCCATATAATTTACCTCAATTTGGGATAGACTCTTGAATTTTGAAAGAGTCAAAATAGGATGAACGGATCATATAAACCCGAAGGCAAAATATATTTTTGGTCTTTTGGAAAATGTTGTTTGTGCTGTATTTAGACCCTCTAACAAGAAATTTGTTTTGCATGCACACGTATAAAATTGCGGTTTTTATCCAACGCAATCATAGGTTTGAACGTAGTTTTCAATTTAGACTTGTTTATATTTTTCGTTTGGGCTTGTATTATATTTGCCTTCGGGTTTATATGATCCGTTCATCCTATTTTGACTCCTCAAAATTCAAGAGTCTATCCTAAATTGAGGTAAATTATGTGGCCTTCCAATAACCGTTTTGATTCCTAACATCACTGAAGAGACATTAATTGTCGAAATCAGGATATGGTGTACAAAAATCTTTGCACCTTTGTTTGCGGTATACCATCTTCGCTGCAAGTTTATTGTTTTCTGTTTGGTATTGAATTTATAGTTAAGATCCATTTATTACACCTTGTGATCCGTTTATTTGGCAATCGCCAATGGCAGTCAGCAAGATTCAAGAACATTTGTTGTTCGACCTGTTAGTCAAATGCGGTTTGTTAAAATATACTTTTCACTTTTTGGTCTTTTGGAAAATGTTGTTTGTGCTGTATTTAGACCCTCTAACAAGAAATTTGTTTAGCATGCACACGTATAAAATTGCGGTTTTATCCAACGCAATCATAGGTTTGAACGTTGTTTTCAATTTAGACTTGTTTTATATATATACTACATCTGAACCAGTGACAACTCTACAACAGATTTCTCCATCGGATCACCAGCAGTGATGGCGATACATGGCTGTGTACATTCCTGTATATATACTCGTCTAAACATCAGCCCAACAATGTTAGATCTGTAAATTTGCTATCGCAAATTTTTGTTCTTCCTCGCTGGGATTCGAACTCATGCTACTGAGATATCGTGACACCAAATCACCTGCACTGTATCCGACACGCTAGACCACACGACCACCTAGGCTTCACTATAATAAAGCTTTCGGTGGCCGGGTGTTACCTTTCCTCGTCAGTTTTAATCTAGCGTCGTAATACAGTACATGATATATAAGGCATGAAGATGGAATTGTTACAGATCAGCTGAAATATCTATTGTAAAGGATCCTACAAATTAATGCAAGATACAGTCACAGAAATAATTATATTTATAAGTACGTCTGAACCAGTGACAACTCTACAACAGATTTCTCCATCGGATCACCAGCAGTGATGGCGATACATGGCTGTGTACATTTTCTGTGACTGTATCTTGCATTAATTTGCAGATTAGCTAAATTTTATATATATATATATATTCTGAACGATACACGATCCCAACATCTGTAATTTAAATTCTAAATTCTAAATTTTTCAAAGATATCTGATGAGATGAAACTTGTTTGGATTCTTTCATCTGAAGATTTGTTTGTTACTTCAAACTTATATAAATGAGTGTTCTCTTTTTGAAGAACGAAAGAAACTTCTAGAAAATATCAATGTAGTTTGAACAAGAAAAAATATATATCAAGAGTTGTCTCCCATAGGCTTAGGTCTATAAATTGAATAAGAAAACATATTTTCTCCAGGTCACAGTGGCTTCCAAATGTTTTGTCAATAACATTGTTCATATGTTACTTTATTTAAATGTGTTTACATGTTTTTGTTTAAATGTACCTCAATCGCTCTAATCATTCGAATCATTTACTTTATTGTGTCATAATTAATTTGATTGTATAACTCAAATTTTGGGTATCATGATAGGTTAATAAAAATATCATATCTTGTACATGGTGTCCTCTAACAGTGATATCTAGTCTTCCTGATTGAATATATATGTATAGCGTTTAAAATCATGTTCGTTGTATTACGACGATACAATTCTAAATTATACAATACCAAACATGTCTATCTATCTATCTTCCACACTCAGTCACAACTTTAACTATTGCGTGGCTTATGTATAAACAAAAAAACAAAAAATTAATTTCACGTTACATTTTATTAAAAAAAAAACATGGTATAGTGATTTTGTTATCCTACGCATATTTCTTGGTAAACTATGTACATGTTATGCATATAGAATTAAGAAGATGTGATATGATTGTCTATAAGACAACTCCACATCAGAAAATAATGGTATATGTAGACAGCTCTTTCACAAGCAAAAACCCTAACTGTAAAATATAAGGGCATACATGCCAAAAACCCTAACTGTTTAATATAAGGGCATACACCACATGCATGGGGACGCATTATACTGCATCCACACAGCTCTCTCAAAAGCAAAAAACCTTAAGTGTGAAATGTAGGGCCGTACACCACTAACACGGGGACACATTCTACAGTTTGTTTTATTTTAGAATATTGATTGATTGATTGTTGGTTGCTTAATGTCCAGTGGCAAATATTTCGTGCATGTTTACGACGAGAACAAATTAACAATAAATACAATAGGTAAGTCTTGTTAAAGAAGCCGTCCAGGTGAAAAGTCGGGGAAATTTCGACTGCCACTGGAAAATGAGGGTATGTTGGATAGGAACAGCAATTTTCCCTTGCAACAGGCTACCTACGGATCCCTTGAAGAGTTGTTGCAAGGGTTCTTAAGTACATAGAGCATGGTACTCTCTTTACACGAGGCATCGGATTAAACGTCCCCATTCTGACCTGACGTGGCTGCGTACTTGATACAGCACGCACAGCCAAACGGACGCCCCATTTTACAAGGTTTTTACTGCCGGTCGGAAGAAGACCTGTGATGATATTTCTATACCTCAGTTACCCTAGGGGTAGAGCAGATATTGAAGTTGTCAACTGTTAAACCAAGGACTACACTGATGTTGATAGTAGATTCCATTTGTACAAATACTTATTGGTTTGAATTACTTTTGTTTATTATGGATGAGATGCCTTGCTCTTTTATCTGATGTAGTTTAGACGATCTTTATGGTAGATTTCTATTGTGTTGTAAGTATTCTGTATTTTTTTTATGTAAATAGGAATAGAATTGAGCTAAGGTTAGTACCCTGTGTCACCCGAGATGTTACCCCAATCTTCTCTAATTATTCTCCATCTAGCATGACTGTCTATGTAAGTTTATATAAAAAAAATTACCAATCAATTCAAAAATATAATTCTCTTTTCCGTAGTATTTGGTTATATATATAACTAGTACAAATGATTTTAGTGAGGACTTCGCCAAAAGCTTTGGCAAAGTCCATCACGATGACATCAGTTTGTTTACATTAATGTTTTTGCCAGGTCCTGTATAAAAATGATAAAAGATATTGATCGTGTCCAACATGAGCGTTTAGATCAAAAGTTAATAATATAAGTTAAAATTTTCAATCTTTTTTTTTTGTTTAATTCAAACAGAGTCTAGTTATGTTTGTACTTACTATGATAATGATACAAGATGGTATGAACAGAAGAGAAAGTTAAATTGTGTCTTTCAGTTTACCTACCAGCATCAGATGAATAAACTTTCAGAAAGAGTAAAACGACAGCTTCCGGTAGTAGCTTCATAATGATTAACATAACAGGGAAGTTAAACATTAAACCGACGACATTTTAAAAGTAGTTGGTAACTAGACCATGAACATGAGCAATAGTTATAGATATTTCTTTTCGGTGGAATTCAGGAATTCCCCTTGTGGTTAATATGATAAGTTATACTATGTGTATGTTCACAGTTGTAAAACGGGTTCTTATTATTTTAGATTTAGATACATGGATATTATATGTACGTGAAATCCTTTGGCGGTTTAAAGGATGGGGTTCCGATATTTTATGTAAAGAAATTGTTGCTGTCAGTTCATCGAATGTCTTCACAGTAACTATACCGTACAGTTATCTGTTTATTGTCATATATATGCATATGGATCATATATAGATTACGTTTATATACATATAATGATGTGTTGGACAATTTGTTGTATGAAAATGTCAATTTGAATATTGTTATTGAATTATATAAGACAATTATGCTTTTAAACAGTATTTGCAACAGAAAAGAACAAGATACCGCGAGCAACTAAATATATAACAGAGTTTTGTCTGATTAGTATTAAGAAATTTGGCAAAGAAATTTTATTTAAATTCAGACGAGGATGGCGAGGGGGAAATTTAAATTTCGAAAACAAAAATATAGAACAAAAGCGGAGTCTTTCATGAAGAATGATTTAGTTTTGAAACTTATTTTTCAATAAATTCTGAAAAAGCCAAGTCGATATACTTACAGTTTGTAGACTTTAGATACAAATTAGAAGATATACACGTAGTACGATCGACAGTCAGAACTATTCACTAAAATTACATACACGACAGGAATCACAGAACTGAATCATGTCAAGCATGAACTAAACCATGACACTACTCAACCAAACCATGACACCGAACTTTAAGTAATCTTAATTTGTGTGAAAATATAATTTTTTTCGATATAATTGACGGCAGTTTTATATTATAACGAAATATGTCATGTAACACACAGTAGACAAATCACTTTTTAATGCATGAGAAACGAAAAAGCAGCTTTTAAATTTTGACATACGCAAGCATATTCTGCGTTAAATTATCAACTAATCAACAAATTTTAATGTACTAACATATTAGCTATAAATAAAATATACTTACTTCAACTTGAATTTATGTTCAGAAGTTCCTTTAGCAAAATGTCTGAATGTTAATATACTGTCATTGTTTGCCATCAAAAACACTAAACACAATCGTGCTCAACTTAACCAAAATATGAAAAATCACTGTACTAAACTTATTTAGATTTATCTTTTCTTTTTGAATTAAACTTTGAAACATTCGGACTTTTGTGTTGTTTTTTCTTTTTCTTTTTTTTTTTTTTTTTGTCTAAATTGAATGATTTAACGTATTCGTATTCTTCAAATTCCGATTTGAAAACATTGAAAACATTAGTAGATTTGTTTCTCTGGTTTGATACATAATAAGATTTGTAGATTTCAAATCCTATAATTGTCAAAATAACATATTCAATCTGATATACTCGCTATCTGTTATTTTATAGCCTATTACTATATCTTTTAGGTTGATTCCTTTTTTTTATCAAAATTCTTTTGAAATCAAATTTTATTTATGAATTCCGAAAACTCTTTAAAAAATTACATTCGATAATAAAGTGCTGATACGTGTCTTTAAGTTGACAAAATTGACAATATGGGCTAGATTCGATTTTCCATTTGTAGAGATTTTCTCTAATTGGTAAAATGCAACTTATCAATTTCCATCTAAATTTGAGTTTATTCAGTTCTAAATGTTGGTGTTTAAATCTAAACATATATTTGGTAAAACTGTAATTCATTTCTAATTCTTTTTTCAATGTGTTATGCCAATGTCTGGGGAAATGATTTGTTAAACGAGATATTGATACATAAATTTGTATTGCTTACATTTGCAATTTCAATATTTTCTTTGTTTATATCTAGAAATGACCTGTTAAAATTTACATTTGATTTGATGGATTCTTTCGAAGCTAAAACTTTTAACCATGAGGTTGGTATTGCTTTTTTGACTGTCGAAATTTCTGATATCCAATTTTTTGTGTTTCGCAGTTTATTAAATATTTTTTCTTGGGCAATTTTTCCATTGTCGTCGATAATACCGTTAAGATAAATGAAATCACTGTGTATCCAATTATGCATTATTAGCGTCTTTTTTTTAAACTGAATAAATTTATTATCCCAGATTACTTGCTTTCTTATCGCGACAAAGATTTTTCAATTCGGTATTTTTCGTTCCATGAATTAGAATCCAACTTTTCATTCTATCTAAGTAAAATTCTGGAATATCTTTTTTCTTTAAATTTTTAACTATAACTTAGCGATCAATGTCCAATTATCTTGTTTTGCTTGAAGCAAACTAGAGACCCATCTGATCTTAAGAGAGGAGAAGTAGCTTTTTATGTCGGTCATATTTAGCCCTCCCTGGTTATAATCTGCTACCAATGTTTATCTTTAAACTTGATCTTTTTCACCTTCCCATATAAAACTAAAGATTTCTCTTTCTCGTTCAGGTATATTTGATTTACTGTAAACTGTAACGTTCGCTAAAAAAGTAAATTGTGGTAAAATTACGGTTTTAAATATAAGAATTTTACCTAAGTTTATTTTTTTCCACGATGTAATTAGATTTCTGCTCTTTTCATATCTAGTATCTCCAAATTCCCTCTGTTTTATTTTTATTTAGTTTTAGTCCGGAAAGGGTACCCCAATAACGATTACATTTAATGCTTTTCGGATTTCTTTTTTCGATTTTAGCAATATAGTTCTATCATCAGCATCCTGTGTAATTTTCAAACTATGTGTTTTACTATCAATTTTCAATTCTATGCCTCTTAAATTTTTATTTTGTCTTAGTTGGTTAGCCGTTAGTTCTACTGACATTACGAAAAGAAGAAGAGCACGGGCATTCCCGACGGATACCCCTAAGGGATCAAAATGGGGCCGATATTCATCCGTTATTAAATATAGAGCTATTTATATTTGAATATAAGGTTCTTATTTAATCTATAAACAGGAGTGTGAAACTTACGCAGAAACTGCTCCAACAGAGATATGAGGAGGAAAGATTAAAAATGATACTCCGTAAATTTCATGTACACCATCACGAATTAGTTGATATATACAATTCGTCTGTGTCTATACTAAGTAATGACATTTTTACAACGTCTTAGATTGTGGTTTAACATCTATGTCGTCTGTCTGCTAAGTACCGAACGTGACCTATTCCCGAATATGACTATGGTACCGATTGTGTGAATTTGCATTGCTTTACGACGTGTCTCGGTATTTTGTACATCCAACATGCATGTATTTATTTTTAAAGTTTCTGTTATGGTTACGGTTGGATAATGTGTTATGTTTTGTCGTTTGTAGTCAAAATAATTATAAAACAGCCTTTCAGTACCATCATTGTCATGAAAATTGTTTGGACTGGTATTGTGAAAATAATTGTATAAAGTTCGAGATTGCATGCTCGTTACGTAAGTGCGTCACTGTTTGTGATGTCCTGTCGTATATAAAAAGAAGATGTGGTATGATTGCCAATGAGACAACTGTCCACAAGAGACCAAAATGACACAGAAATTAACAACTATAGGTCACCGTACGGCCTTCAACAATGAGCAAAGCCCATACCGCATAGTCAGCTATAAAAGGCCCCGAAATGACAATGTAAAACAATTCAAACGAGAAAACTAACGGCCTTATTTATGTACAAAAATGAACGAAAACAAATATGTAACACATAAACAAACGACAACCACTGAATTGCAGGCTCCTGACTTGGGACAGGCACATTCATACATAATGTGGCGGGGTTAAACATGTTAGCGGGATCCCAACCTCCCCTAACCTGGGACAGTGAAATAACAGTACAACATAAGAACGAACTGTCAACTGTCGTTGATGGAAGATGTTTGTTGTTCTTCTGCGGTTTGCATGTTGTGTCGACTATTATATTATTTGTTTGTGCGTTTCTCTATGATGAGTGTTCTTGCGTGTGTTTGTGCTGTATTTCTGTCACGTAGTGTTGTCATTTTAGCGATATTGTTTAACATTGTCATATAAGCGGGAGGTTTGGCTACCCAGGTTAAACCCACCATTTTTATTTTAAATGTCCTTTACCAAGTCAGGAATATGGCAATTGTTATCAAATTGTTCGTTTCTATGTATGTTGGCGTTTGTTTTTGCTGCACTTCAGTATTCCTGTTGTTTCTTTGTTTTCCTCTCATAGTTGCTGAGTTTCCCTCGGTTTTAGTTTGTAACCCGGATTTGTTTTCTCCCCATCGATTTATGTCTTTTGAACACCGGTATACTACTGTTGCCTTTATTTATCATGGGTTTATTCAAACCAAAATATTCTAAAGTATGATGCATAAAGTTCCATTCTTATGTATCGAAAGCTTTCGAAAAATCTATAAATGGTATAGCACCTTCTATATCAAACTTATCTGCGTAATCTATTTCATCTTTTATTTGGCGTAGATTAAATTCTATGAATCTGTTTTTGATGTATCCTGTTTGATCAAAATTAATAATTAGATTTAGATTTTATTTTACCCTTAAAGCTAAAGTGTAGGAAATTTTTATAATCACTTTTTAATAGTGATACTTGTCTGTAATTTGCAAGTCTTAACGGCTCATTTTTCTTATAGATTAGATTTAGTAATCGTTGTCGTTGCAAAAATGGCAGTTGTTTATTTTCACAGCTAAGTTTAAAAAATCTTACAAGGAGAGGTCCAAGAAGTCCCCATTTTTTTTTTTATAAAAGTTAATGCTTATCCCGTCTATTCTTGGACTTTAATAGGTTAAAATTTTATACAGCAATAGTAAATTTTTCTATCGTGACGTATTCATCACAAGATTTACTTTCCTTTTCTGATAATTTGTTATTGAGTGTTGTTTCAGTAATGTCATTTTTAACATCTATATCCGGTTTTTGTTAAATTTCGTATAAATTATAATAAAAATCCCTTTTTTTTTTTTTGCAAGCTTTATTATTTCATCTTGATCTGTTACTATTTTATACTTTTATTGTTTTTCGGTTTAAGTATTGTCTTTTCGTTTTTAGATTTTCAAGTCCTAGGAAATACGCGTTTTTTTTTTTTTTGTGCTCCTTTAGCTTTGTATTCATATTGTTTTTCTAGCTCTTTTCTAATGTGGATATTGTTTCTTTTAGAAAATCATTTTCGTCATTTTTTTGTTTTCTCATATAATATTTTTTAGTTGTGATTCTAAATCACGTATTGATTTTTTTCTATTTTTTGCTTTAAATCTACTACTAGTATACTTAATACCATATTACTTTATTTTTTATTTGAGGGCGTCCCAATGAAGTCTTGAATCTACCTCATTTTTTCTATCTCTTTAATATGTTTTTTGTATTATTTTACTTATATTGCATTCATACTCTTGTTCGTCGAGAATACCGTTATTAGTTTTCTAGTATCCTGGGCCTAGCGTATATCCTTTTGTATGCTGATTATTGTATACTGCGAAAAGTATACGGGATAAAACTAAACATGTCATTTGTATTACTGACCATGCATAACATCATGGGTGCAACATGTTTTCCCCTCCAGAGAACATGAGTTCATCGCTGTGCTCAATCTTAAGTTTTTCAATTTTGTTATTGTCATGGCGTTGTCATTTTTTTTTCGACTTATAAGTTTAGAATGTCCCCGTAGTATCTTCCGTTTCCTTTTTAATGTTAATTTCACATGTGTTTTAGTCAAGTACGTCATTTGGCTTATCATGGATAAGTCAAGGACATCTACCTAGATACATCCTGTTTTCCTAAAATCATCATATGATTCAGAATGTATTGCCCTTATATGACGATTCTTTGCTAATGTTTATATTTTGTCTGTTGACTCAAAAACTGTTAGATACATGTAAATAGAAACTGTTAAAGGCAAAATCTATCAGCAATATAGATATACAAAAATGTTAATATGACAAAAACTAGTCGATTATTTATTGTCCGTTAATGCTAATGTTTTACTGTTTTGTCAAAAAATATAACAGAAAGGTAAGAACTGTATATAGCAAAAATAAGCTGAAATAAAGATCTACAAAAATACAGGGTTAACACCATACTATATATATAATTCGACTAAAAAAATGACAACAACACGTTATAAATTTCATGCGTCCGAAGCGCTTTTCTGGATTTACCGTCATCAGGAACGCTCAAAGCCGAATATTTGAAAGCCAAGGATGTATAAGAACCGAAACAGTTGATGAGCTATATTATCAAAAAAGACATAAAAAAATAGCCAAATTCAACTAAGGTAAACTTTGCCTGAGGGAGTTGAAACCTTAGTTTTTAATAATTTCAAATCTAATTCACGGACAATTTCAGAAATTGTTTTTATAAATCATGTCAGTACCGAAGTACTGACTACTAGGCTTATGATACCCTCGGGGACGGATAGTCAACCAGCAGAGTTATCGACCCAGTGCTGTAAAAAATGAAAAAAAAAAGACCTTATAAATTTCGTACGTCCGAAATTTAGCCCAACAATGTTAGATTGCAATGTGCAAAATTTTCCTTCCCAATATTTGTTCTTCCCTCAGCGGGATTTGAACCCTAGTTTCTGTGACATCGTAGTAACTCCGCCTGCATTGTGTCCAGCGCCCTATACCACTCATCCAACTTAGTTAAGATGAAAAAAAGAAATATGGTATATATAAATGTCATCATTTCCTTCTTTATAAGACAAGCAGTGCAGTGACAACTTCCGGTTATAAGAGCTTTGTGGTAAAACCAAAATGGTTTGAAAAAGAGAGGCAAAAGATACCAAAGGAAAAGTAAAACTCGCAAGTCGAAAACAAACTGACAATGCCATGATAAAAAACAAAAAAAACGACAAAAAGACTAAAAGACAAACAGAGCATGACACAACTAATGACTGAGCAACACAAAACCCGATTAAAACCGGGGATGATCTCAGGCGCTCTGGAAGGGTTAGCAGATATATCAGTTTATCTATGCAGCCGGACCAAAATTGGTAAGTCCCCTACCCTTCCCCATCCAACAAAATAAATATGCACAAAAGATGAACAGCCACTATGTTAATTAAAAAATATTAAAAACAGCGTGTTCGAAAACTTTTTGGAAAAATAATTAGGATTTTGGGAAATTATATCATACTAAGGACCATGAGAGAAATTTGAGGAAGGCGTATAGATAGACGTTTAGATTTTACATAACAATGATGTTTTTCTTTTCTTTTATCAATATCCAAAAAGATTGAATATTAGTGTACCTAGAAGCTAATGCAATTCTCCGTTTTAATGATGACAATAAGACAATATGAATTGCATAGTTTAACGGATTTTTGTCTTTAAATGAACGATTGTGTTTTGAAATAACTTTTAATCAGAATGGTTACCGACGGAATTAAACTTTAATTTCGTCATTTTCATCATCTATATAATTGTTTAATGTCCCTCATCCAGTTTTCACACTACACAATTAGAAATTATAGCTTAAACACAAGTGACAGAAAAAGGCGGTTTGATGCATTTTTTTGTTTGTTGCTTTTGATTTATTCATTTTTAATTTTGAAGGTTTTCCAATGTTTAACTATGTAGGCCTTGGTTTACAAATTTAAGCAAGTTATTTTCACAATCCATATTGTCATTGAATTCTTATCCATCCATTATTGTCTACATTTTGACTTTGTGGATAGTTTTTTAGTTAATAGTTTTTTTTTTTTTTTTTTAATTCTTACCTCTTTGCATTTCACATTTGTTCTTTGTTCCTCATAAAACGCTAACGATATATCATTATGCGGCAAAATGCAGTTATTGTATATTGACAAAATTATCGATCTATTCTCTCATAAACATATAAGCTACTTATATAGGAACGAAATATCTTTTACCAAAAATTAAATGATTTTATAAACAAAAACGCCATAGGTCCAATAATTTTAGGAGGAGACATGAATGATGCCCTTAAAAATCTAATAATCGTTAAAAAGTAATCCTAAAATTTTTTATAAAATCAAACGAATTAATAGATAAATGGGGACATTTAAACCGCCAAGAGGTCCAATATACATGGAGACAAAAAGAGGAGAAAACGATTTTTGTTTAGGGCCAGCTGAAGCCCGCCTCCGGTTGCGGGATTTTCTCGCTGTGTTGAAGACCCATTGGTGGCCTTCGGATGTTTTCTGCTCTTTGGTCGGGTTTTTGTCTCTTTGACACATTCCCCATTTCCCATCTCAATTTTATGATAGGAAATACAAGCCCTGGAATATTGTTTCACCTGAAAGATATATACTCGATATGCAGGCGCTGCTTGAATTCTGCTACATAGAAATGGAAAGTTCACAATTGAAAAGCTGAAATCATCTCTTTTTTCGTAAAGTTTTGTTTTCAACCGACCCTCATTGTTAATTTCTAGATGTAAGACAAGATATGAGGGAGACTTAACTGTATCTGGTGTATCCTTTATATCAAGTTCGATGGGATAGATGCGTTCAACATAGTCACCAGATTTTGGATTATTTAGTGAAAGTACATCATCTTTATAGCGGAAAGTAAAGTTAAAGGATACTGCTAACTTCTTTTCTTTCTTTCAAAGAAGTTCCTGTATGAAATCAGTCTGATATGAATAAAAGAACAAGTCAGCAAGAAAAGGGGCACAGTTGGTTTCAATGGGAATGACGATTGTTTGTTGAAAAAAAAACGTCCTCCAAGCGTAACAAATATGTTGTCAATCAGGAAATAAGCATCTTGGTAATGTCAGTTTCCGAACCATTTTTGTTCGAATCAGAGTATTTTTTTACAAAATAGGATTTATCCCTCCCTAAGACAAGATACTTGTTACTGCGTTGGCAAATCTTTTTTATGAAACAAAGCAGGACCAACTCTTTGAATTCGTCTTTTAGTTTGGAATGGGAAATACTTTTGGATAGTGTAGATTTTTTAAATACCTTTGCAAGATGAAAGAGTCTTTTTTGTCTAAAAGATCTTTGGATGCTTTATATCCACATCTGATTCACGCCACCTCTAGAACAGGTAGTTTCACAATAACTTTGAAACCCGGCTTTGATTTGTGATAAAATTGATGTTAATAATATAGAAAGAGGTTTCGTGGAGCACTTTGAAGACCCAGCAATATAACGTTGTTTGTAAGGACACTTATGTAGATGAGGTAACCAATACAATGATGGAAGATCCAGGTTGAAATTCCAAAGAAACATACAAATGTAGAAGAGACCTGTGTTTATCCAGGATTTCCTCTTTGGGAAATGTCATGGGGTATATGTTGAGGTTTTCCAAGTTAATTTTCAATACCTAATTCATTTATCAAGCAGTTTATGTTATGTGATTTACACACAAAACGATGTTGTTTCGGGCTTTATCTGTGGGACAACAACATATTTGTCATTATGTTTTTTTTGCAGCATTTGGTTCTTTAATGATTGCTATAGCATTGGTATATATATATTCATAGACCCATTCAGTTTCTTAATTCTCATTTGTATCAACGACCTCACAGCCTTAATCCATTCGAAAAGAGTATCTACGTCTTCTTTCTCGCGTTTCACCCATTGACTGACACAATTCTCGACTGAATCCATCATTATTTTGAAGTTGTGTTTCCAATTGATGGATTAAGGCTTTCGATATTTCGGGCCTTTGGATAACACATTTCGCAGAGGAGTGTTATTGACAATGTTTAGGTCACCAGTAATAACGTATATATGAATAGGGGAACTAGAGCAGGTGCAATCAGGAGGTTAAGACTTGGAGTCGTCAATTTTGAGATCCTGCAACACGTGTTTGTAATTGAATATTTTAATGCAATTGGTTTGGTATAGATATAAGAAATGATAGGTACAGAGTAATCTTTAAAATAGGGAGGTATTTTCGAGTGAACTGATTTATGATGAAGGATATTGCCTAAGTTGATGGCATCGAGACCTTTGTTTGCAAAGGAAAGTTTAAGAAAGGATCTTTTCTCCTTTTCATCTTTTCTAATGCGAACTGGTTTGAAAAGTTTGTGACTTGCAATATCCGAAATGAAAGCTGTAAGTTTGTATTTGTTTGAATGTCATTAAACATCACCTACTCTCCACGATGTCTCTATTAATGACCTGCTGATTTGTAACAGTGGATTCCAAACATAAGTTTTGAAAGGGTTAATTGAATGATCAGGGTGGTTAAAATGCTGTTATCAAATGTCGCTTGCATTGTTGTTGATATCTGATCTATTGCCGCACATTCTTTATTTAGCCTTCCTTTCGTTTCATCGACATACACCAATCCGTAAAGGTTACACTCTAATCCGTAGACAACATTTGTTGATTTACAATTCAGATCATCGTAGCTTCTGGTAAAATTAGACATTTTATTTTGAAAAAATCCAGTCCAATCTAGTCGAATTGAGATGTTCTTGATCAGAAAAGATTTCGTTTTGAACGTTAAGTCGTGTGACATTAAACCTATTACTATTAAAAGCACAGACCATCAAGCAGTTTCCATACAATTACAATCTGTCTCAACTGAAACCCACCGAAATCATTCATACTCTCTAATATGATCAAGTATATACTAAAACGTAATTCAGAACTATAAAACAAATGCTGTAGAAAAATGTACAAAATGTCTTGATGAATTAAAATGTCAACATTTTGTGTGTATCCATAACTGGACGCCCTATGATTAACTATCGACATGGCAACAACAAAAGTCAATGTCCGTTTTAACCCGACATACTTATAATCTAAATCGGTAGACAAGAAATTTCTGAATTCTCCAACAAAAGTTTTTAAAAAGGTCACATGACGACGTATTCAAATGAGGTTGAATTATTTACTTGCAAGCCAATAATAATTTATCGATGATTTTGAACTTATTTTGGTGGCACAACTTTTCGGAACTGTTCGATGTTTAATGCTCTTCAAATTCGTATTCGGTCTGCCCTTTAACTGTTTCGGACACCACTAACGTGATTGATGAGTCTTATGTAGAATTATAAGGCTTGTATCTTAGACTTATGTAAGTGTTTAAAACAAAACGAAATCATGTTTCAAAGTGTTTGTGTAATCGTAGATCATGCTCCTTTAACTGTGTTGTGTTAGTTTCAGAGTAGTTGATGAATTGAAGCAAATTATTTGTAAACTATTTTGTTTTCTATAAAAAGCCAAAACAGATTCAGATATATTTAATTTACATACCCCCTTATATGTAAAACATGTACTTTTTAGCTAGTTTGACCTTCTGGGAAACGAGAATAGGAAACTTCCTTTTTTATAAAACTACAAACTAGGCAACACGAATCCCACAAACACTTGGGGTGATCTCGAGTGCTCCAGAAGGGTAAGCGGATTCTGCTCCACATGTTGTACCTGTAAAAGTTTCAGAAAGAACATCATGATAAAAAAATGAATAAGATGTGCTTTGTTCAGGTGCAATTCAATAAATCAATGTTCCTGATATAATTCTTTAAGTCTTTAAACGTCTTCGTTTAAGGTATCAATGTCTTCATAGAAATGGGAAGACTTGCGTGCGTCTGTAGTTTCTGAATAGTCGTACTGTAAAACAGAAAAAAAACATAAAGTTATCAACAATTTTGTGAGCATTTACGTGTAAACTAAGGTTTATGTACTAATTGTTGAATTTCACATTGTACACTCTATGATATTTGTAATCTTCACAGGTAGTATGAGATGAAGTGGATATAGGGCACTAACGAGGGACAGGATTGCATACCCCTTATGAAGCCTGAATAAAAATTATATTATACTTGAGAGTTTTTAATTGAACGTTAATCACAGTTCTGATCTTCGTTTGTTATTTTCATGAGATTCGTGCACATATTGGTTTTTGTTTTGTTTTGTTTTTTTTGCTTATATCGGAAACAGTCTTACTTATTATCTTTCCTTAATAAAACTGTTTAATTTCAACTTCCACATTAAGTCATGTATAAGGAAACGAAAATGTATATGTGCCAATGGTTTATTAATTAGGAACTTTTAAGTGTCATATAAGGCACATACGCAAAACTAGTTATAGATGCCTCTTAAATTTTATTTTTCTCGTTGGGTTGCTTGTCCATTAATTGACGTTTACGCCATATTCTTTTGTTCGGTATTTGTGAAAAGCCGCTCATCGATCAATTTCAAAAGAAATCTAATACTCGTAAGTCATGAACATTGAAGTTCAACTTGCTTTCAATTTTTGTATACGCACAAAGATAAAATAAATGAAACACTTTTAAGCTGTTTAAATCATGCAGTGAATTTTGAAAATATAGTTTTGAAAAACATACCGGGAAAAATTTATTCACAATGATAAAGAAATTAGGGATGTTGTGTATACACCTTTCTATTGGTGAACACTATATATGTTGCCCACTAGCTGTCCTTATGTGTTTTTTGTTGTTTGATTGCTTTCTCGTTGTCGTTAAACCCACTATGATCTCCTACAGTTTCAGTTCCGTTTGATGTACGTTTAATTCGGTTTAAAACAAACCATATTTGATAGAGTTATTCAATATATATTTCCTTAAGACTTTGCTCAGAGGAAAGTAATAGAATAGGTTTAAATATACATTTTAGTGCAAAGTTAACAATAAAAGAAAAGTTTCACTTTACAATTTTAACTCCCAAAATTTTAAACTATTAATTTGAAGACGTGTTTCATCTAAACGAAGTCTAAATGGTCACCAACTTACCAGTTTATTGTTTCCTATTTGGCACACACCTAAATATAAACCTCATTGAAAATACTATTTAATTTGTCGTAGTAAATTCTATTGAGCACAAAACAAATCCATTTTTTTTTTGAATATGAAGAAAAACAATATTGGTTTTTTTTACTTTGAAACACGGAGTTAATACTTTAAATTACATTGTGCACAAAAATCCTTAAATCTTCCTAGGAATGAGAAACTCTTTTCTTCATAGAAATGTTTGAAATAGTTTACACTGGACATTAAACAACTTACAATCAATCAACTAAAATATATCCAAGGATTTTTATTATGCATGTACATGTATATAAATGCCGGATACCATATACATATATTGAATAATCAATAAAATATAGTGCTGTCAAAAGAAACATTATCATTAGGATATCAAAATAATTCAGTTTTTCTTTCAAAATGATTTGCAAACAGTCCTCTTTCCAGAGATTTTTCTGTCTGTGCTATCGCTCTGTGTGGGTTAATTATTTTAAGCATAAAGTTTATAAATCGATCTCTGAAAAACATTATATATATAGAAGTCAAAGTAAACTTATGCATGGCGGAAAAGAAATATATGAAAACGATAGGTGCAATGTGCATGCAGCCTTGCAAATGATATTTAAAAAATATATTTAATCTATAAAACTTAGGACTTTAATTTAAATATTGTTGATGGGATGTTGAAGTTTCCAGAACATAGAAAATACACAAGAAAATCTATCAGTACACTTGTCTATCAAAATGTGCTTGGTGTCCATTTTACAATATATTGTTTAAGAATTTAGTGTTTTCTTATTCATTCTGACATCTGTGTCCCTGGATCTGAACAAGAAATTGCGAAGACGTTATGCTTATCAGTTTACCTTTAAAAGATTTTCAACAGAATATTATATATATAATTTTTTTTAATTTTAGTTTTTCTTTGCGAAAACAAAATGGCCCTAAAGCTAAATGTCATCGTCAGATGTAAAATGGAAGGCGGTAAACACTTTAGAATATACACCACCTGCTGGATCTTTTACCTGGACACAGATCTTGTTACGTAACAAGTACGAATGTAAAATTATCGATATGGTATATTCAGTCGAATATACACAGTATCTCTGGACTGGGGTATTTAAGATATTTTGATCTGATAATGTATGTAAATTTATTTGTGCTTTATGTAAAAAAAAATGCATTTAACCATTTTATTTTCAAAACTTCTTTAAAATGAGTTGACTTTCAGTTTGAGCATATATTTATTTTCAAAACCGGATTTCCAATTATAAACCAATCTCATTATTATCAGCAGTGGGCAAAGTATTTGAAAAAAATTGTATTTAAAAATGTATTTAATCACTTAATTAGTTGCAAAAAGCGTTTTGTTTCAAGTTCATATTCGCCTTTTGAGAATACTAATGCAGGAGTTCCACAAGGCTCTTTATTAGGTTCCCTACTATTCCTTATTCAGGTATATGACATAGCTGGTAATTTGATAAGTCTAACTCGATTGTGTGCTGATGAAACATCCCTTTCTTATTCAAGAAATAGTCCTTACACAATAGAGGATGTCTTAAATAGCGATTTAGAACAAATTTCAGCATGGTCTCAGGATTGGTTTATTGATTTTAATCCTAACAAGACAATTACTATGCTATTCTCCTGTAATTCTTCTCCAGATGAAATTAAAATGGAACTTCAAAATCAAGTAGTAGAATTGTCTCCTGTCATAAACACTTAGGTATTACTTTTGGTTCCAATGGTAATTCTATACAATATAGAAAACGTTTTAAAGTGTGCAAGCACAAGATTAAATTTCTAAAAACAAGAATGTGTCCAAAGTACACGGATGCCCCACTCGCACTATCATTTTCCATGTTCAATGGACCATGAAATTGGGTAAAAAATCTAATTTGGCATTTAAATTAGAAAGATCATACCATAGGAACATGTGTACTAAGTTTCAAGTTGATTGGACTTCAACTTCATCAAAACAACCTTGACCAAAAACTTTAACCTAAAACTCCCACTTTCATTTTCTATGTTCATTGGACCGTGAAATTGGGGTCAATAGTCTAATTTGGCTTTCAAATTAGAAAGATCATATCATAAGCAACAAGTGTACTAAGTTTCAAGTTGATTGGACTTCAGCTTCATCAAAACTACCTTGACCAACAACTTTAACCTGAAACTCCACTTTCATTTTCTATAGAAAATGAAAGGATATGGAGTAAATGTACATGGGACAAAATCGCACACAATACATAGAAAATATAGAAAATTATCAATGAACAGGGCTTTTATTCCTGTTCTTCATCTTGACAGTTGATGTAAGGCTATGTTCAGTGGACCGTGAAATTGGGGTCAAAAGTCTAATTTGGCTTTAAAATTAGAAAGATCATATCATAAGCAACAAGTGTACCAAGTTTGAAGTTGATTTGGCTTCAGCTTCATCAAAACTACCTTGACCAAAAACTTTAACCTGAAACGGGACAGACGGACGCATAGACGGACGGACGAACGAACGAACAGACGGACGCACAGACCAGAAAACATAATGCCCTCTACTATCGTAGGTGGGGCATAAAATGAAATATGTATTGACTAGGAATTATCTTATTCGCATAAACTTAACACCAATTATGTAATATGCACGTGAGTCATTGAATGGTTGTACTCAACAAGATTCCGACAATCTAGAACATGACGTTTAGTTGGAAGCAGGAATATTAGTAACTGGGTTGCCCGTGTTTGCTAGTCCGGAAGTTATATATTTTCAGTGGTACAGGCTGACATTTGGTAGTGAACAGAAGAAAATCCAAAATGTTCTATTCTTCACATAAATTGGGACTGCCTCTACGATTTAATGCCACTTTTTCAGTTATAGATAGAATAACAGAAAATCCTTTTTTTTTTCATCTACTACTATCGAATGAAATAGCCTAAAACCCGACATATGTACGTCCAGAAATATGAATATATTTATCGAACTTGACACAGACACAATTGCACGCCAATCTTTATTATTAAGGACAGTTGATTGGATAAAAGTGATGGATTGCCACGCCTATATTAAAACCGTGATCCTATGAACAGACTTCAGATAGCTCCCAGTATTCGAATTTGATAAAAAAAAAAAAAAAAAAAATATTTATATCTCGTATTGTTTCAATATTCAAAGTGTTGAGTAATGTAGTTGAATTTTAGATTAAATTTGGGAAGTCGTATATCCCCATTTTTAAGTTATTCAACTTGAAGAAATAAAAAAATCAGCTGGTTTTGAAATTTTCAAGAGTTGCAAATATTAACAAGTTAAATTTATGATACAGAATTATTTTTTTATTTGTGTTCATCAACAATGTTTTCTAAATATTTTTTTCCTCGAATCCCGAAAAGTGAAGAGTTTAATACTTGTAAATCCCAAGTTCACACAAAATAATAAAGTCCCAACCCGACGTTCGTAAAAGGTCTGTTCTATATAGAGTTTAGTTTCATTTTCAAAAATTTCAGACACGTAAATAATATAGGTTATTAGTGCTAGCTTCACACTAGTTATTAGCTGGCCTGGATTATGATAGAAAATATCCAATGACATCCAAAATATATCTAATGCCATGGGTCACGCATGGACTGTCTTATTTATAGGGATGCCCATGTGGCACATCAAAGATAAGATTGATTTAACCATTGTACTTTAGAATTGCAACAAATCTTAAATTCACTTAAATACATTAACCTGTTATCTTGTCGACTTTAAAGCCAACATACAGATAGCCGTAATATCCTGAGAAGAGACCTCGATGAAATTTGAAAGTTAAACAAATCTTAGTTTTCACGGGAACGGAGATTTTGTAAAAACGTTGTAGTGATCAGATAATCTATGACGTAATTTTAAAAATAAGACGACAAGGTCGAAATAGTTCTAGCCGTCTTATAGCAAGAAAGTCTCCTCACTCAGCTTGTGGTTATGTGTTGGTGGTGGATACAGTCACACCGAATCACAATTGACTTTTATCTCTGCGGTTACAAAGCTCGTTGTTGAGATCAACACTAGGAGATACCATTAAATTTTTATGGAGTTTGGGGAGGATGAAAAATGTTGTCCTGCATTTTTCTTTAAATGTAATCTCAATGTAAATGTAGTCCTGCTTTTTTTTTTATTTTACACTCTATTCTGTCCTGCCTTTCTTAGTTATTAATTTATTCTGACTTGTTTTACATGAAGTCATCGTGCCTTTTCTTTTTGGCAAAATGCCCATACTGCCTTTTTTTCTCTAAACTCCTGTCATGCCTTTTTTTCACTTTTCATACGTCAGACAAACTTCTTCGTGCATGTGACTTCATATTTCAAAAGGGATAAGAAATGTCTTAATTGATAAGTTCTACATTGCATTTAAAAAATCCATTGAAAGAATATTGTAAAATTAGAAATCATTGTCCGCTGTTGGAAGTTCAGTTTCGCCATTTTTCGTGCTTGTCACAAGACGATATTTCAGGGGTTTCGATTGTTAAACTCGTTAAATCAAATAACGAACATATTCCATCTCAACATGAGAAAGAGTGGCTCATTTACCTCTATCAATGTTTATCGTTTATAAGATGTTGTACTTTCAATGCTATTTATAAACGCAGAGTAAAATTTTAAATGTTTGGTATACAAATTTTGAATTATTCAACTTATTTTCAGAAGACAATGGGAAATATCGAAGAATCATTATTTATTTATTCTATTGTAACAATTTTTCTTCACAAAGGCTTATAATGATCAATGAAATCAATGTTTTTGCTGTCAATATTACAATTTATGTATTGCTCTCTGGTGAAGAGTCTTTGAGTTCTGACGAAAATGATAGTGTTTTTCTATTTGTCCACAAAGTATATAAAAAGTACAAAGCGTTTTTCTCAACTTTGACAACCTTATTCTGTAACAGATCTTACTAGAACATGATCAATTTATGCTCTTAAGGATACAATAATCGAATGATCTTTATGATTGACTATTGTATTCTGAAACGTTTCAATGGTTTTAATTAAAAAACAAAATTGATACTTAAAATTACGTGTAGATTTATTCCGTTTTCCTATTAATCCGTAACTAGAAAAGCGATTTAATGTGTATCACATCATAAACTATGAGTGTATAATTTACATTTAAACAAATTCACACACATGACTTGTCATGTACACTAACATATTTTATTTTACACAGCTCGGTGTGTTTGTATTTATTTCTTCTGAAAATAGGCGCACTCGATTAGTTATATTAAGTGGAAAATATCCATTGATTCGATTCTTAAAATTTATATGTAATTTATTTTTATATCTTCATGCTAAATTGTATATTTATGTATGATACATTGAATCATTCGAAACAGGATTGGTGTCACTGGCGGATCAAAGAATGTCGACACTAGTAAATGATTTTTTTTTTTCTGAAATAGTCATGTTGATCTTAACATCACCTGAAAAGACCGAACAATTAGTTGTTCATTCATGGTCAGTCTTTCAGTCCATTTTATGAATTATTCAACGCAATAAATTCGATACTGTTCGGACCATTTTGCAGTCCATTCAGGACTGTATAGTACCTTTTCCAGACAATTCAGTTTGATGTTAATATGTACAAGTAAATAAAATTTACTGAACAGTCTTACCATAAAAAATAACAGATCTGAATTGACTGCCAGCAAATTATCTGAGCAGTAGTAGTTTACCGCAGTAGGTAAACCTGATAACAGACGGAAAGACTGAAAATGACATTATAATTTATTGTTCAGTATTTTAAGACCTGTTCAGCTCTAAATGACCGTTTCATATCAAAATTGGTTTACTAGTGCTACTAATACAAAGAAATTCAACTCCCAATGTTTATGAGGCTCTATATTTAGTTTTCTTTGGTGTGTTTTGTGGATTGTTGCTTGTCATTATGTTTTTATTTCAATCTTCTTTTTTGCATTAAACTATTGATGGAAGACAATTATCATTTCTCAACATGCAATCACTTTCTGTAATAGGCGTCTCATTAACCTGTAGTGGTTACTGAATTAATAAAGGGCAAAGTTCCATTGCTGCTCTCCAGTAAGCACTGCAAATAACGTCACTCATGGAGACGTAAATGTGTTAAAAGAGTTTTCTCAGGTCGTGGTTTGATATCATTTTGTTAACGAAATTCATATTGTTTTGGCTTCTAGTTTTCCAGCATAAATCATGCATGTAAATTGTTTACCAAAACAGACTATTATAAGGTTATATATATTAGTAATCATAACAAACTTCTACTTCTACTAGTTTTAATGTTCATGTTTTATTTTCGAAGGTGACTAGTACAGTTCAACATCAGAATAACAGTTTAGAAAGATGTATAAAAAAGTTGCGTCAAAAGTGCTTTTCTGGATTAACTTTCACAATTTATATAAGATATTTAACAACATATATACAGTATATACTCATAAATTTATATTTGATATAGAAACAAGAAATGAATAAACGTTATTCACTTACGGTTGCATTGTATATGCTAAGAGTTCTGTACACGTGATCTGAATCACTTGTTTCATTACACTTTCCTTCCACTGAAAAAAAATATAACAATATATTTTCCAAGGTAAAATGAGTAAAAAATGGTGGTTTTAATCAGAACAGTTATTCTGAATATGTGCAGATATGACTCGTGCATATGAACATTAACAACACAGTATATCAATATTAGGAACAGTCTAATTATTTAAACTGATATAAACATGTTTCTTGTACAATATGATTGGCAAAAAGTCACTGCTTCAATAACAGCTTGTATTTTTTTTTTCTTATATCTTTGTCTTGAACGAAAACCTATTTGATATATTTACATAAGGATAGTTACGTATCAGGCTGCTGTTAACCAAAAACCTTGACTTCACGTGTTGTCATTGCTTTTGTGTAATAAACTGGTAAACCTTTTCCGACTTTATCATTATTTCAAATCAAGGTAAATTTTCTTCTGTAACCTATCAACACTGTTGACCACAAGTTTAACTGTGTGTGCTACTTACAAATTGTCCTTTGGCCCGATTCGTACGTAAATTGTGTCTTTGCTATCTTACATAGACTGAAAATACAAACACTATTATGACATTGTGTTTTATGTTATTACTGTGCTGTCTAACTGACATATACTCTGATCAGGTTGGTTTTGATTAACCGAGGTAGGTAGTAGATAACTGATATCATATTTAGTTGTATTGATTAAGTTGTATTAACATGCACATACGTTTTACAGAACAACAAACGCGTTTGTTGAGAGCATCAATTAGGTAAACTGACCAGTCAAATAAAAGAATTTTTGTTCAATTTTGCTTATAACTCAGGTCAAATTTTGCGTGAAGGCTTTTATACTTATCGTTAAGAACAATACAAAATACTACAGATGATTAAAACAAAAGCAGAGTTAGTCATATTCTAAAATATTTAATACGTACATATTAAAGCAAATCGTGTTTTTTTTTTTTTTTTTTTTTTCAGAATCAAAAGATAATGGATAAACAACACAATGACAAAGAAATATCGCTTAATGAACGTGCAAATTTAATCATCAGAACAAAAGATAAACAAGGACATAACTGGTGTTAACAACTTAGACAAAAACACAGATATCTAAGGCAAAACATGGAGAAAGATCATGTAAATCAAAATATTCAACCATTCTGCTCTTCTAATAGTATCCGTTTCGATAATTTAATACTCTTGTGGCTGCAAACCAATGAATTTTGGCGTCCGATAATATTTATAGAGTTTTCATCATTCATATAGACATGGAAACAGTCTTTTCATTAACTCGTTCACCAGGTTTAAGAAGTAAGTTGTCAATTAAGAATGTTGGTAACATTTAAAAACAGTTGTGTTTAAAATCAACTAATTGCTTTCAACAAAGCATTTTTTATCCTTTCCTAACCAAGATACATGTTACTTCTACGTAGCTAATGTTGTATTGATGATAGAACAAAAAATAGTTATTTGGAAAGACGTTTCGTGTAACGTAGGGCAGACTAAGCAGTATAACCTTGCTTGAAACGACACTTGTGTCATTTCGGTTTTCTATAAATTGTATGAAGATGCTGTTTCCTGCTACTCAAAAGGAACATGAAGCATTGTGATTGCCCTCCTTTGTTAGTCTTGTGGGTGTATAATTTTTTTATTCTCAATGTGAATAAGCAGTATCTTATTCAGATATAGTTTATATTCACGCACACATGTATGGTTTTTGGAGATTTTTCTGTAGGACCAACATCATATTTGTCATGAAGGTATGACAGACGCATAGCAACATTTGAGAGTTTGTAGATACATATGTCAAGTATTTAAAAAAAGTGTTTTGATTCTTATGTGAAACAACGATCTCACATATCATCAAAACGTATAATATATTCATAATATTTCAGCCTGACTGAAGGAAAACGTACAAACAAATGACCTTTCATTGTAATGTATTGAAGAGTGCGAATAAATGTACAGATGTTTTTTGTTTTTGTTTTGTTTTTGTTTTGTTTTGTTTTGTTTTGTTTTGTTTTGTTTTGTTTTGTTTTGTTTTTTTTTTTTTTTTTTTTTTATTTAAATATGCAGTTATATGTTGATGTCGCATTTTAGAATCATTAAAGACTTGTTTTACTTGTATGCAACATACCTTTTTATTAAGCAAAGGCACGCCAGAACAAAAACAATCAGCCCTACTACAGTTCCAATAATGACGGGAAGTAGATCTATATTCGTCTCCTTCTTATTTTCTGTAATAATGATAAAACTTTTGATAGCAAGTGTGATATTTTTTCCTGCATCCTTGGTCTCAAGGTTTTAAAATTTGAGTGGACTTGGTGAAAATGAAATCAAAACTACGCTGTGGACGCACCGAAGTTGTTAATTATTATTTTTTTTTTTTTTTTTTTTTTAGGAAGTTCCAATGAGATCTCATCATTCGTGTTAGTATAGAAATAAGGAGATGTGGTATGATTGCCAATGAGACAGTAGCTATTTGATATATAATGTTTTTTTATTGTATTTCATAAAAAGGGTATTTTTGCATCCAAATTCAAAATGATTATTAAGGGGGAAAATCAACAATAAACAACCACCATCGTATACACTTTGTAAAGAATAGAATATTTAAGTTAAATAATAAGTTAAAAAGAAAAAGTTGTTTTTATAAAGTAAAGAAATTTGTGTAATATTAATATATCAAGCTTAACAATACAGACATTTTACGGAATTTGATATATCTATAGCTATAAAAACGTCGGTGCATCGAAAGTAGGAAACAAATCTTTACTTTGGCTTCCAATATGTGAACACATTTTTTTTATAGTTATACGTCAGATCAGACATATTTGCACTCAACTTTTTCAGAAGTTACTGATTCCTTTGTGCCAAAAGTGTTTTTTATCTATTTTGTAACATTAAAACCAATAAAAGCTCATGTCATTTTTCAAAACTCTATACATTTCGAAACAATTCAGCCTCGACTCTACGTAAACTTCACCTCTCACGATCTTATTTTGATCGTATCTAAGTTTTATGTGATACTTAGTGGTCTGGTTTATATGCATACCTGGTTACAAAACTTTGATGATTACCTGCGTCAAGTTTTTTTCAGCAGTCTTGATAAAAAATTATTACCCTGAATATACATGTACCATGCTACTTCCCGTCCATGATTTTAGACTTATTTAAAATTTTCGGTTTTTAATGCTTTTCAACTTTGTAGTTGGTTTGACCCTCCAACTGTTTTTATTCGAGAGTCATTATTGAATCGTATGTTGACGAAACGTGCGTTTGGCGTACACAATTATACGCCTGGTATCTTCGTGCAGATTTTATTTTGCCCTGACCGGTAAATTCATCAAAAATACAATAATGCGTAGTTCGTCTATTAATTCTCAGAATTATTAAGCATCAAAAGAATAGCTTTGCAGAAAATGTAAATGTCTGCCAGACTGGATGAGATACAAATCTAACTTGAAGGTATAATGTAGTTCGAAACACAGTTGACTTTACCCCATATCATATGTTATCCCTGAAATTCTACACAAATAAAGTTGGTGTTGTACATGTATGTTTCAAGGTTAGACAAGACACTTTAACAATTTTAAGATAAGATAAGATTGTTGTCTTTTTTGTTAATAAGCTCTTCATTTTTTAAATAAGCTTTGGCCTCGAGCATCACTGAAGAGACATTTATTGTCAAAATGCGCATTTGATGCAGATTAAATGGGTACCGTTGGCATGGTTGGTGTAATAAGACTTATTCTGTTTATGACTAAATAACACAGTAAAACACAATCTGTAGACCTTTTGTCTTATTACCTTAAAATATTCAAAATGGCAAAAATCATATTAAGGTTTCCTAAATAGCATTACTATTAATCAGTTAAGCTTAAAAATAATACATAAAACACATAGATTTCACTGACAATTAAAACCACAAGAGAAAAAATGCATAATCAATATTGATTTAAATTAAAAGGCAATAATAAATAAAATAAAAGTGGATACATTAAGCAGTCAAAACTTAGGTATATTAAAAGAACAAATGATACCAGTCAAAACAAAGAATAAAAATAACCTACAACGGCGATATTTCAGCCTTGTCATGACTGCATAAGAATTTACAGCGCAAACATTTATGGGGGGAGGCGGAATCAGTATACCGTTATTTACACATCATACCGTACTGGTTACCGGAACTCTGGATACACCACACCAGATACTTCATATCTGAGAAACAGGCAGTATATGCCTTCAATTTTAAAAGTTTTTCATACATTTTTGTATCATTCAAAATTATCAGTCAATATGTGTTCTACAAGGATCACCAGTCTTTCACCTTTCATTTGATACCTTAATTACTAAAATATATATTCTACACAATTTGATATATTAATTTATGACTAGGAAATATTTTGTTTTAAATGTGTACTACTTTCCACAGTATGTTCTATTTTGACCGAGCCCTATTTGGTGGTGTTACATCTAATAAAGCAGGATCCAAATGTGAAGTGTTTACTGGACAGTGGTGGTTTTTTTTTTTCCTTTTGCTCTAATATAATCTGATAGCATCTATTGATTTCTTTCACTATTTGATTGATATCTTCTAATCACCATTTTCTTTATAATAAGCATACCTTTTATTACAATCTTAATATAAACGCTGCAGCCTACACCAATAACGTTTCCGACACAACACACATATATACCAGTGTCATTCAGCTGGACGTTAAATATCGTCAAGTCTGGGTAAGAAATATTGGTCTTGCTGTACTTTTCTCTTTGAAAATCAAGATTAATTCTGGTACCATTTTTGAGCCAGTACAGTAATATTGCTTGCGGGTTTGAATCATATGAACAATTTAGTTTTATATCATTGCCGACAGTACCTTGGTAGTCGGTTTCTTCGCTGTTTACAAGAGGAACAACTGAAAACATATGTGAAGAAATTTAACGTTTCATTAAGCAATATGACTTGTATAAATTTATTAATTATCAAATTATTATGTTTATTCTCTATGTTGCTTCTCTATTCATAACTTTTCTCAAGGAAATGATGTTATTCGTTGCGATACATATGTTTTCATGTAACTGTTTAAATTTCATTGCAGAATTCCGTCCAAGATAAGCATACAGGAAATTAATTCTTCTTTGAAGTCATTGCATAATAAATATTATTTATATCGGTAAATAAATAAAAAAAAATAATAATTAAAAACTCAACTATAGAACTTTTATCTCAAATTTAAAAAATTGCACCATTTATCGATTCTACGACCTGGACAAAATTAAAGTTTTAACGTTTCTGTCAACGCATAATCATAATTTAGCTTGAAGGTAGGGTCTGTCACTAAGCTGAACATTCGTTGGCTTGGTGACTCCACTATAATAGAAGTTATATAAAGCCGGGTACAGAAAGTGGAATTGTGCTATAAAGATGATACCTCCTATACTAACAAATATTTCTCCTACACCCTCACTGAAATCATGGCTTGCAGCACACATATACAATCCTTCATCGTTCCTTTGTAAATTGGTTATCGTTAGTATTGGATGAAATATTGTTCCTGATCTTCCAAATTTACTACTATCGGTAAAATCTATAACAACACTTGTATTCTGATACTCTCTCTTCCAAATTATATTTCGAATGTTTGGTTTCGATATTATTAAACCTTCCAGATTAACCGTGCTACCTATTCCGGCTACATTATTCCCAGACATACGAATGAATGGTTTACCTGTAAAACACATTTGAGTATAACATGCTAGAAGTCATGGTGCACTGTGAGATTTTGAATACAGAATAACCAACATTCCATGGTGTTTAATTTATAAAACGGAAAACTATAAATGGGCATGACATTTTCAAAAATATATTTTCGACAAGAAGTAAAAACTGGACAGAACTAAAATTGTCACTCAAGTAACTGTGAGACTACCCTGTTAGCATTAAGATTTTTTGGTATTATTTATTATGCATTTAGACATCGTTCGACTGCATCTAAATATCCGAATATTGGTATGTGCTGCATTTATAATTTCACAGATACAATCATTTTAAAATAGTAAGATCCGGAAAACCCGGCTAATTCCGCATACATCAGCTTAATGGTTGAAGGGATTTAAGGCAAATTTGACATTGGGAAACGTAAGAAAAGGATATGAGTTAGAGAACAATAGTGGACGGTATAACATATCTTATTAACCACCAACACTCGAACACGGAAATAACATAGTTTGTAAAGCAGGATCAACATGTCCTCGATACATTTAATTTGTTTTATATATATATAATAAATATGCTTTGTTCAGTGGTATAGGCCTTACGATGACCTTTGGTTGATTATATCCACGCCATTGAATATGAAGTTGATATCTTGTATTTGGTACGATGTTCTAGAGCTTTATTTCTCGTTAGGTTTATTTCACATAATTGATGCTTGCAAGGAATCCATTGAAATAAAGATACTTAATGGTAAAGGTGATGTAAAGCTTCAGAAATATTTAATGAAGCAATCATAATTTCGTTGACTGTTTTGAAATGTAGATCTATATCAATTATGACAATGTTCAATTTGTCTTAACTTTATAACTATCATCCTTTTTTTGCTTTCATCGATTTTGACTAATCAACCGATTTTTACAATTATAGAGACACAACACGTCGGGTGTCATAAGAGGAGCATAAACTGTTCACCTTTCCGAAACAAATGAGTTACAAACCAGGTTTTTTTATTAACGTTCTGAATATTTCTGTGTTAGTTCAACTTTAAAAAACAAAAGCCAAACGACTTTGTATATGTTATTAAAATACCAAAATTTATGACTAAACGGAACTGTTCCGAATAAAAAATATACATCGTGATATATTGTGTGAATGTAAATTTTATGTTTCCTTGTTTATGACAAAATAGTTCTCTAACATTGCTAAAATGACTCCCAAATTATATTTTCGGGAACTTATGTGCTTGTTTCAGATGTTCACTAAAAATCTTCAAAGGACGAAATTTTGTATAACGAACGACAACCCCGTTGGGTCAGGGTATCTGTAGCTATTGAGTTTTAAAAAGTAAAAAGCTAGTAAAATATGAATTAAGTTTGATTGATTGTTTCACGACAATCACTGAATAATACAATGTATAAATACGATAACAATTGTACTTACTCCATGTAAACAGAAAAATATCCACATATGTAGATCCAACTTCATTGTAAACAAAACATCGATAAGTACCATCATCAGAGGCTGTAATGTTATTTATACTTATAGAAGGTGTTTTTATATTACCACCGATGTATCTACTGCCAAAAATGGTTTTACCATTTCTTGACCAAATAACAGCTTTTAATGGAGGCACAGCTGTGACAATAGTGACCACCATTTCTGCGTTACTCCAAATTTGTGCATTGACAACTGTTTCATTTGCAATTATTACTGGAATATCTGCAATTAATATATAAATTTAAATGAAGAATGCGAAAAAATCAAAGAGTATGGTAATGAATGCTTTTATTGTAAATTATCTGTGATATTTGTTCTTTTAATGATGTGTGCATATTCAGACATTATAATATATATGGACTGCAATATATATATATAAGAAAATGTTGTAAGATGACAAAAGATATGAACATAAAAGGTCATCGTACGGTTTTGAAAAATGAGAAAGCACAATAAGTATAACTAGTAATAAAAGTCCTCTTATGACAAAATGTGACAAAAATATTCTGTATTTAATGTTGAACTGTAAATATAATGGTTCTTACCAGCTGTCTCGCCAGTTATTGAATACAATATATAAATTAGTACTGGAAATATCCCAATCATAGTCAATCAGAATAATAAAGTATCAATGTTTCTCTGAAATATAAAAAAAAAACAAACACGACTTTTCAGTGGAGAAACCAAATATGGCAGAATTAAAAATAAAATTAAAACTAAAGTATATCCAACGTCTTTCTAAATGACTGTTGAAATAAATGTAGTCGATTGGCATACCTTGCAGATATACTATATAACAATCGTGTGATGTGTATGCATGATTCCGTTAGTTATTTTAAAGGTATATAAGTTACATGTAACAAATAAATACTTATCCACTGTACAATTACCGTATATTTGTTTCGGTTGGATGCCGTTCTATTCTTTAACGAGTTGTTTTATATGTGTTTCCTCCTTACTAATTAAAAGAATTACTTTCAGTCTCAATATTATTTTTGAATTTTCTATTATATGAAAAAGTGACGAGTAGAAATATTTCCTTTTTAATTTTATTTCTTAATAAGTGAACCATTCAATCAAGACCTATTGAATGCATGACTTACACAATTCAATTATAAACACATTTACACACACACAATTATGTTATAACAAAAATGAGGACAAAATTCAAACATAAATGTCATTTGTCATGGTAATATGCTACACTCTGTGTTTTAGTTAGATGTATTTCTGCTATGTATATATCCTTCTGATGAGTTAAGCCCTTTTCAACTGAATTTTATAGTTTGTTCTTATGTTGTACTGTTACACCAAGTTAGGACAGGGTTGGCGCCTGATAACTTTTTTATACCACCCGCTACATTCTGTGTGTTGCCGTCCCAAGTCAGGAGCCTGTAACTGAGTGGTTGTCGTTTGCTGCTGTATATCATATTTGTTTTTCGTTCATTATTTTGGACAGAAATCAGGCCGTTAGTTTTATCTTTTGAATTGTTTTACCATTGTCATTTCTGGTCCTTTTAAAGCTGTCTATGCGGTATGCGTTTTACTCATTGTTGAAGGCCGTACGGTTACCTATACTTGTTCATGTCTGTGTCATTTGGTCTCTTCTGGAGAATTGTGCCTTTGGCAATTATATCACATCTTCTTACTCTTAAAATACAATAGCAACTGATTTTTACATTTTGTTCTTATGCTGTGTTGCTTACACCACTGTCCTAAGTCATTATGAGGGGGAGGGGGAGATGGAGCACTCACAAACATGTTTAATCCGGCCACGCCCTTTATGTGACTGTCCCAAATCATCAGCCTTTTGTTCAGTGGTTGTCGTGGGTTCATGTCTGTTATATTTGTTTTTCATACTTTGTTTTGTGAAAAATTATGCCGTTAGTTTTTTCCTTTTAATTGTTTTACATTTTTCATGTCGGAGCCTTTTACAGTAAACAATACGGTATGGTTTTTTTTTTTTTATTTCACTGTTGAAGGCCTTACATTGACCTACAATTAATTATATCTACTTCACATGAACTCTGGTGGATAGTTTTCTCATTGGCAATCATACCACATCTCCTAATTTGTATATATCAATTATATTCCACGTCAACACAAATGTGCTGACTACCATAAATATTCGACACACGCGGCTAATCGTACACACAAAAATAGGGACAAAACACTTACTTGATGTAAGTTGTTTTATTTTTTATCTCTTGGGGACAGTGTTATCGCAACATAGACTGTGTGCATTGTGCTTTATCCGATGATGATTATCGCTTAAATGTTTTGGAAGTTATAAAGAAAGTGTCGGGTTTTTTTTCAAACACTTTAACACAGTCGTTCCTACCTAAGAAGTGTTCTCGGTCATACTTGTAGCCAATATACTAAATTTAAGAATATTTTGCCGAAAAAAAACTGCCTTTTCAATAACTTTAAATCGACCCGCCATCCCGATATACAATTAACTGTTTGTCACTTTTAGTGCTGAATTTTAAGAATATAATTATAATCTGAATTCTTTTTCGGAAAATCTCTTATAAAAAGAATGTACGGTTCATTGCAGAATCTATGTAACAATTTATTTTCTGTAGTGCGTTATGCCTGCAGATACATGTAATGCAATGTAGAGACTAACATAAGTGCTTATTATTGATCTAAGAACGTGTAACTCCAAAATTAAACTCATAGTTTGGTTCATTATCTTTCACATTAGATTTTTTGTGTTTTCAAAAGAAAGAAACTGCTCTAAGTTGCTTTGTATTTCAACCTCAATGTATATGCATATTGATGTATAACATTCAACATTTTTCTGGAAACCGGATTTTGTCCACTCAGTTAAGTCGTAATATGTAAAATCATAGGTACAATGTATTTAAGTTTCAACTATTAACCAATAATTTGTTTCTATAAGTTGAACACAGGCACTTGAGTCTGATTTTTTTTTACCTATATACATTTATATAACCCAAGGTACTGTAGTAAATCTTAGAGGTGCTCCTACTCTCAGGAGAAGTATATATCCTTAGCCGGAAGTGATATCTTCCAATTCGGGGCTTCCTGTTCTAACCCATGGTCTATGTCGGACGTGTGTTACACAGCTCCTACAAGAAGTCTAGATAATATATAGAAGCCACGCTAATCTGACAGTTATTGTTGGTAAGTTATTAGCAAGCCCACACAAACACTTCAGTACTCTACTTGCACTTACGTACATTGATACTAAGTCGATAATTTACGTTATTTTCTATTCAACACCTGTATTTTACAATAAAACGTATTATACCGAATAAATAACCGTAAATTTACATTAATTTATGGCCATTTCATGACACGCCTGTCTTGCTATCGTGACAGGCTTTCAAAAAATAGCCAACAATTTTGTGAAAGTATTATGTACATGTTTTTGTTCCCACAGCACTTCTAACTACATGTAGTTTTATGGTTTTTCAGCAGCAACATCATATAAAACAATGTGTTTGGTTCGTTTTCTCACAACTCCTCGAAATATAGATGTATTATTATAAGAACATTTTTTTCTCAACTGGTTACTTCGAATCATTAAATAGGTAGTTAAATTCTATTGTAACTAGTGATTAAAATTATTCGTAGATTAGTGATAACTGGTCCCAATATATGCAAAATGAATTAGTCCTAGGCGGTAACTCTGTTTGTTTTGACCAATATATAAAAGCCCCAGATAATTGTTGTACTCATTTGAATTATGTTCGTGGAGATGAATAGTCTGTGTACTTGATAGCAGTTGCTTGCTGTTACGCAAAATGTTTGTCAATACATCGATTTTCCTTCTTTTTTTCATTTGCATGACAAAATTTTCAGAGACAACTAGCATAATATATTACATTGTAACTGACATTTTCATTCGATTATTCGACATTATGCATGATCCGAAAAATTACAACAGTTGGTATGTTTATGAAGCAAAGTTATTTCGGAAGAGAGATAAAGAAACAAGAGGCTCCAAAGAGACTCTGTCGCTCACCTCGGTCTATGTGCATATCTAACAAAGGACACTCTCCAACAATGTAGACGAGAATAGAGTTCATAACAAAACTTTCTATTTTTTTTTTTTCATTGTATTGCTGTTTGTTTTGTCTGTTTTTTTTTTTTTTTTTAGTTTCTCATTATCTTGCTTGGTTTTTGGTCAAACACAAAAAAGGGTTAAACAAATCCTCATTTAAGGGCAATCACTCCTATAAAGAATGACAGTCTACTAACTACAGTGGCAAAATTGAACTTTTTATAGATCTCGCCTTGCTAATCATTTTTGTTAATAAAAGTTTCTATCTATCGGTTATATTTTTTAAGATATAAGACAAAAACGCAAAAAAAAAGTAAAAATTGTCTTCAAAGGGCAATAACTCTAATAAAAAGACAACAGACAATTTCGACAATGGAACTTATTTGTAGATCTTATCTTCCTTATCATTTTTGCATTTAAATTTTCTCTGTATCTATTATAGTTTTAGATAATAAACAAAACAGAAACAATTTGACATTTAAGAGGAATAACTCCTATTAGAAGTCCTCGACAATTTTGACGTAAAGAGACATTCTGAACGTTCCTGCCCCAGTCAGATTTTCTCTATTGAAAAAAGTTTTCAAAATAATAAACAAAACTTGCATTTTACCCTTATGTTCTATTTTTAGCCATGTCAGCCATCCTGGTTGGAAGGCGGGGTCATCGGACATATTTTTAAACTGGAGACCCCAATGATAATTTTGGCCAAGTTTGGTTAAATTTTGTCCAGATGTGTCAGAGTTCGACTTGTTTGATGAATGTTTGATTATCTCTATTTGTTTTTTTGGTTCTCCTTTAATTCGTATCTCCATCGGTCTTGTAAAATTGGTCAATTTATTTTGATAAACGATAAGGAGTATTAACAGTCTGTACGAATGTTTGTTGATTGTATGTCATTTGTCTAGTTTTGGGTTTCCTTTTCCTTGACGTTTACCCCACAACTTCATTTATTCATATCTTAGCTAGTCCAAAGTTGTTAAATGAAAAGGAGTTCTAAAAGAGAGGCGGAAGATACCAAAGGGATATTCATGATAAACTGACAACGTCACGGCAAAAAACGAAAATCGACCAAAGGACAAAAACAATTTACTATACACAACACAATAAAATTAAAGACTAAGCAACACGAACCAAAACAAAAACTCCGGAAGGGTTAGCAGATACCATTTGTTTTCTTTTCCGGTGTCTTTTAAAGCCCCCGGAGTAAACTCTTCCACTTTTCTTTGTTCATAAACATCTATTGGTAAACATTAATCTATTTGCATGACACATTTTTCAGTATCGAAATAGGTAAAAGGAAAATATTGTAAAGTTGAATGTTTCCGTACTTGTCTTGTTATAAATTGTACACAACAGACTCGTGCCGATGAGTCTTCATAACTGATCGTGCATTGTCCTGTTTCACACTTTAATAACTGATCGAACATTGTACTGTTTCACAACAGTCCCGAGTGAAAGGTGGAGGGTGTGGAAGGGGTTGAACGATTGCAAACATGCTTGACCTAACACATTCTATATGTTCCTGTTCCTAGTCAAGAACCTATAATTTAGTGGTAACGGTTGTCGTTTGTGACTGTTCGCCATTTATGTTTTTCTCGTTTGAATTGTTTAACAGTTTGTCATGTCGGAGCCTTTTGTAGCTAAGTATTTGGTAGAAATTTTGTTCATTGTTTTAAGGCGACCTAGATGATTATCTGGTGGATGGTTGTCTCAATGGCAATCATACCAAATCTTCTTAGTTTTATAAATATCGACAATTTTGTAGCTTAGTCAATTATTTAATCTTGATATTTAAAGAATAAATATGTATACACTTTTGTCTTCAATTCGCAGACAGGAAGTATGATGCAAAATGTTTTGAATTTTTAAAATATCTATATTCATATATTGTACGTTTATGAGGAATATGCACTTCCATATTATATCAGGTTTGTATTCTAAACAATTCAAGTTTTCTTGATAAATTTAATGAATGTTTTGTACAACTGAAACCAAATGAGGAGATCAAGATATGAGTCAATAATAGATTTCGTTAGATCAATTGCAAGTTCTAGCAAAATAAAAATAAGAGTAAAATACATAGGGCTTTTTGTAAATTTATAGTATTACAGTTAGGAATCTTTATTTCTATTTCCTTCTATTAATATGTATTTTTTTTCGTTTTCGTTTTGTGCCTTAATTATACGAAGTTGATAGTTCAAGTATTCGCTTCGGTTGACCCTTTGCTTTTCTTTTCTTTTTTTATTTAAGAATTGAATGCTTCTTTTTGTAAATTTATTGGGGCGTAAAAGCGTTGACCGAAGTACATTTTGTATGAAGCGCTTCCGCTTCATTCTAAAAATGTGCGCACGGTCAACGCTTTTACAACCCTGTATAATTACTAAAAGAAGAATTCAATACTTATTACATTTTATTGTTGGAATCGTGAAAACACGATTTCTATCAACTTTTTCTTTTATTTATCTGTGCACTTTATTGTGGAAGGTCGTTTCATCATGAATGTTACATTTCATTTTGAAATGAAGGTTAATTTCAGAATGACGCGAGATTTCTGTTAGCCAATTAAAATAACGTATTATAACGAAACATACATGTAATGTAATTATTTACTTTTGAAACGTTTATTTTTATATAGATTAACGACCATTAATGCTAAATTATCTCATTCAAAACATTAGTTCTAAATCATATTAGCCGGATTTTTATGTTTAAGATAAAGAGGATTAGATAGTAAAAATGTTTACTGTCTCGGATATATGTTTAAGTTCTGGTCTTAATGTTTAATCAAAAATGTTTTAATTATAATCTGATTATGTTTAAGCAACGAGGAAATACACTTCTTTTTGTACTTACCATGATCAACACGACAGGGGCCACATGAGGAACAGGATATGTTAACCAATCCGGGGTACGAGATGTCACCCCTAGTTTTTATTTGATCGTGTTGCTCTAGTTTTAGTTTTGTTTATGTAGTGTTTTGTAGATTGTTTGTCGTTTTTAGTTTTTTTGTCAAGGTGTTGTCTGTCTTGTCTGGTGTTTTATATTTATATCCAAAAATGTTCTAGAGTAGAACTGTCCAAAATGTTCCAGGGTAAAAATATCAAAGTTTGTTTTAAAAAGATAGAACTATTCAAAAACAGGTGATGGTAATAAACTAAAAATAAGAAACAACATATAGTTAAACAGAATTCGACCTAGAACAAGTTTTAAAGCAGAAAAAAAAAACGACTATATAAACTAACAGATAGAAGTAAAGACTGTCAAAACGATTAAATGGTTGGGATTTTAACTATTATTAATGACCAGCGTCGTATAATTGACCAAAAGGTTAATGTAATCACATCTTATACTAATATTCTGTTTACTAATTACAATTGCGAACAAAGAGTAAAAAAACAAACGATAACTGTTGCAAACCAATATACATTTATTCGTATTTTATTTCCGGTTCACTAATATCATTGCCACATGTTCGTTCATCCAGTATTTCTCAATTCCCAGTGACACTTTATTCAAGAGATATTCTAATTGTTCAATAGTATATTTGCAGCTTATCCCTTCCGCTTCGTGGACGTACAATCGTTCTCCTTTTTGAAATTTCCGGGTTAAATCTAATTCTCCTATAATATTAATAAAATGAACTCTATAGAAATATTTAAATAATATTTCATAGCTCATGAAACTGCTAAAATAGAACAGTTCATCGACCTTTAAAAAAGAAATTAAAACTATTGATACAAATATAATTGGATGATATAGTTTAGACACTTTAATGCAGACATCACATATATGTCACTATATAATTTCTGATGTTAAAGACATAACATCGACATAGTTGACACAGAATGACCTTTTTGTATTGGTAAAAGGATAGCGTTTTGATTATTGCAGTGACTAAATATATATAATCATCAAAAGATCTCAACATGAGGCTATTTTGGGCAGTTTTTGTAGTTGTAAACAAATATAAGTATGTAAGACAAGATGAAAAATAACTATTAATATCTGACAGACTAATTGTCTTATGCACTTCTGCAGGATGCTATTTGATAGATTATCATAATGGCCTTAAATGCTTCATAATATCTTCTTATTTTACAAAACATTAGAAAATATCGCACAAAGGACGTGCTCTTCTCCTAGAAATCGGAAAAATATCTTCTTTTTTTCTTTGCCATTTAAACGTCCAAAATTTGTTTGCTTCGCTCCACCCGGCAACATTCCTGGCGTTGCGCCCCATCAACCTGCATCCTCTCTGTTGTTCAAATGTTTATATTATATAATATATGCTCAGTATGATTGGAATTAAGAACACTGAAGATTGCCATTCAGGTTTGCCAGAATATATTGTTAATTATATTCATCAATATATAAACACGAATATGATGAATGTAATGCCATTGGTTTACGTTTAGCTTCAAATGTCGTTGACCTAAACACGGCATATAAACAGGGCCTACAAACCTTCGGATTTAAAACCAAAATGATCTGTTAAGTTAAAGCATATAAATATTTGTCATACGGCTCGCTAAAAACTGTAAAAAAGATATGTTTCATTCTTGACGTAAAACGCGTGCATGTCAAATGTGTTTCACAATCCTTCTGATAAAACGATATCGATTTTGCTGGTGCAAACATACAGTTCATATATTGTTGGGGTATATTTAAGAGGGTTAAAACATATACATATAGAGCAATCCCTGCGTAGGTTGCACTTCCGTTAATATAGACAATACAATTTCCCATAGGAACTCCTTTTACGGCTAAAACTGTGCAACGTTTGCTATGAAGTTTCGTAAAAAATTACATCCTAGAATGGAAAGTTGATATGCATCACTATTTCATTCAAAGTTCAAAACATAGGGCTGTGCGGTGTATTTTCAACATATATGCCCCGAACTTCAAGAGTTTAAATTTATACTAAAATTCTGTACTACCCCTCCCTTCACTTTGGGTCTTCCTCAGAATTCAATTTCGCCGCTTGCTAAGTGTATTTATACTGGTAACATTCCAGAGTTATGTCTCTTTGAGATTAAACACAGAGATCATATCTGGGAACCAATACTTAAACAAAACAAAATATCTATGAATATTATATATCTCCCCAAAAGATACATGGTTTGTGAAACAGCTGTATTTACAAAGTGCAACCTATACTAACCTTTGTTCAAAAAGAAAAATCTTGAAAAACACTTTTTCTCACAACAGTATTTATTTATCAGAATCATAGTCTTAAGGAAATCACTGCATATACTCTAACTTTTCTTTTACAGTACATTTTTTACCCCCACCCCTGTTTCAATTTTTAAAGAATTTGAAAACAAGACTTTAATTATTGTCAGCTTACCCTATGTGCATGTTTTCTGACATGAAATATCTAGAACCTTTTTGAAACTATTCTGATAACAAATTGAAAACATTTCAGAATACAATAAATGTTAAGTTTAGTAGTTAATCTTTCCAACATTCAAGATTATATAAAGTATCCAATCCTGCCTCTGTCTCCAGTCCACATCTTACTGTATTTCTATTTTTCAATAAAAGTTCACAATTTCTGCCTCAAATGGTCAGATTAGAAATCGTGTCACACCAATATCCCCCTATAACCATATATCTAACATAATTTCGCTAATATATGAACTAGAAGTGTTTAAACAAAGTCGTATTTGCAAAAGTTGTATGTATGAAGTTACCAGTCTGACTTATGAATTCACTAAAAGTTTTATAGAACTGACTTCTAACATCTGTTTTTTTGCATAACTTCCAATCGCAGTTATTGTTTTCTATACAAAAGACCTTTATGATAATAAAATCATAGTATTTACAGGTTAAATTATCTGTTTGATGACCCAGGGGTTAGGCATTTTTCTGTGTTTTTTTTTTTTTTTGCCACTGGGACCTCAAATTTGCTGAATAATTCTGCTATTTCTGTGAATATGGAATATTTAGTACAAATTTAGGATAGAACACACTGTTGTTAGTTTTACTGAGGTATTTTGGGGTTATCGACGGGACAAAAACACCCAAACAACAATATTAATCAAGGATCTATGAGATTCTATGACCGCGAAGAGTAAATTTAAGCACTTCTGAACAATTTAAATTTCAAATATGCATACATTATGAAATCACTTTGCAAACAAGACTTTAAGTAAAGTATGCATGCTGTAAACTGTAAATTTATGTTGAGTCATCATAGTTAAGGACCAGGATTTTCTCAATCTTCATTATATATTTATAAATAAATTTGGTGTATTTACTGTCTTCTGATTGGTTAAAAGTATTACTTTTATTTTCAATGTTGTCAATTTTTATGGCGCATGCCCACTCTGACGTTGTATATTCATACGCCAACATGTGTGTACGTTGTTATTGTTAATATAAATAATATAAAAAGTTCTTTGAGCCTTATTTTGATAGAAATTTATTTATAATGAATGGCAATAATTTATTTTGAATTTATTGAACCTGTTATGATATTGTAACTATCATATCTATTTAGTTGGCCTAATTTGTTTTGTGTGGCCTAAGAATGTTTACATTATATATTGTGTACAAATTATACACATTGTGTTACAACTATGCAGTTTAGAATTCACTGGAACATTCATTGATACTCATGGAATGATTAGAACTTTCTATTTCACTTACATAACGTTTCCAGAATGATCATAACAAAGATGCGTAATTTATATTTCTAGCGTTGTCTAGAAATTTCTGTTTGAGTATTTAAATGCAGACCCAAAAGTTAGTAAAATATATAGAGATTTAGAAATAGACATAGATAGACTTAGACATCGATAGACATCAACATTCTCAACAGTTGGATTGACACTTTTATTTACAAACTACATCATACTTGATTGTGACCAATTGGATATAATATTCTGTGGATTCCCGTGAAGATTTCCGGATAAAGAAAAGATAAAAGATTGGACTCATATTTTGACAGTTAAGTTGACATTTCTTTTGTGTAATACTTTTGTAAACTAGGGTATAATAAATCTTGTTAAATTTTATTATTGATTTGTGTCTTTTGTTGGCTACAATTAAAAGGCGATTTTCTGGCATAACAGAAATTGGGGGCTCAAGTCCGGGAGAACGTTAATATCTTATTTAAAAAAAAAAAATTGTTTCAGTATTTTTATTTAAGCTAGCCAACAAAATTCTACAAAATGGCATTTGATGCCGGTAAATTTTGAAAACGCCAGACCTGGAGGGTTTGATAATTTAAAGAAAGAGGAATTAGTGTTGCTTGCTAAACATCTGAAATTAGACTTTAGAGTATCTATGAGAAAACAAATTATAAAAATTTGGTAATAGACAAATTAGTTGACGCAGAAATTTTAGGTGAAGAGGCTCTTGATCTTAAGGTCGAAAATGTTGACGCTATCAAATTAAAACAGCTTGAATTAGAACATGAACTCAAAATAAAACAATTGGAAAAGAAGAAAGACAAGCAGAACTTCAAATGAAGGAAAGGTAAGAGATGGAGAAGATGAAAGAAAAGAAAAGAAGATGACTTTAAATTAAAACAGGCAGAACTTGAAATGAGAGAAAGGTTAGAGATTGAAAAATGAAAATTGAAATGGCAAAAGAAGAAAGCAACACTAAATTCCAGTCAAAATCAGAACATCTTAATTTTGATGCAGCAAAAACATACGTTTGGTTCCCAAATTTTGTGAAAAACAGTTGACAAATTTTTCCACAGTTTGAGAAAATTGCTCAAAATTTGAAATGGCCGAAGCCTTTTGGACTACAATGCTGCAAAGTGTTTTTGAGGGCAAGGCCGCTGAAATTTACTCAGCACTTTCATCAGAAAATAGTTCTGATTATGACAAGGTTAAAAAGGAAGTTTTGAAAGCCTATGAGCTAGTGCCAGAAGCATATAGACAGAAATTTAGGTCTTATAAAAAGTTTGATTCACAAACCTATGTTGAATTTGCTAGGGAAAAAGAAGATCTATTTGATAAATGGCTTACGTCAAAGAAAATAGATAAAAATTTTAATAATTTAAGACAATTGATGTTATTAGAAGAGTTCAAGCAGTGTGTTCATTTAGACTTAAAACACATTTAGATGACAAAACTGTTGAGACATTGCAAGATGCAGCTGTTATTTCCGATAATTATACCCTTTCACATAAAAGAAGTTTCAAAGGTCAAAATTTTAATACTTCGAGTGGAAATTACAAGAATCAAAGCACTGAGCGTATTGATAGTAAGCCTGTTGCACAGAATAAGAGCCAGTCTAGTTATAATATGTCTAGTCCAAAATTTGATACTTTTGAGAAGAAGTCACTGACTTGCGCTTATTGTAAGAAGAATGGTCACCTGATGGCTGATTGTTTTAGACTCCAGAAGAAGAATGAAAGAGATAATAAGCCCAAGACCAGTGCTTGTACGACACCCCGTGTTGCCAATATCTTGGAATGTCCTGCGAGTCAGGCTTTTAAGTCCAGTTTTTGTGATTACATGGAGGATTATAAACCTTTATGTCTGATGGGTTTGTTTCTATTGTTGATAATACTACTCCTCAGCCTATTAAGATTTTACGGGACACTGGAGCTTCTCAGTCTTTATTGTTAGAAGGTGTGTTGCCTTTGTCCGAGGAGACTTCTGTTGGTGCCTCCGTTTTGTTACAAGGTGTGGAGTTAGGTTGTATAGATGTTCCTCCATCGTATTTATCTGAATTCAGATTTGATAACTGGACCAGTTGTTGTGGGTGTTCGTCCTAATCTCCCTGTTGAGGGTGTTTCATTATTGCTAGGAAATGATCTAGCTAGGAACAAAGTGGTTGCTGAACCAATTGTTACCAGTGAACCAGTGGTGGATGTTAAATCACCTGAAGATGATGCTGAACTGTATCCAGCTTGTGTCGTTACTAGGGCGAAGGCTAGAAAACAACAAAATGAGGATTTGCAAGAAGACCAGTTTGATTACATGGACCTTTCTGACACCTTTCTAGCCAACATTGAAGGTCTCGGTAGCTCAGAGAAGGCCATAATAAGACTACCTAGCATTAGCAAGAATGTAATTATGCCATGGCCAGACGTAAACAGCCATTCATTAGACCGAAGGAAATTTGTTGAAGAACAAAGTAAAGACCCTGAGGTTCTTCAGCTCTGCAAGAGGGCTCAACCATTGGAGGAAGCAGACAAAGTGGCTGAATGCTATTACCATCAAGACGGTATTTTAATGAGAAAGTGGAGGCCCCTGATGCTACTCCAGAGGAGGAATGGAGAGTGGTATACCAAGTGGTGGTGCCTAAAGTCTATAGGCAAGATATTATTGGTCTTGCCCATGACACCCCTTGGCTGGACACTTAGGCATAAGGAAGACTTGCCTTAAGATCTTGCAGCATTTCTACTGGCCAAGACTAAGAAGTGATGTCGCAGAATACTGTAAATCATGCCATATATGCCAGGTTGTTGGTAAGCCTAACCAGAAAATACCACCAGCACCACTTCTGCCTATTCCAGCCTTTGAAGAACCTTTCAGCCGAGTACTCATTGATTGCGTTGGACCTTTACCGAAGACCAAGACCGGAAATGCGTATTTACTGACAATCATGTGTACCTCCACTGCTTTCCTGAGGCTATTCCGTTAAGGAATATCAAGACACCTACTATTGTCAAAGCTCTGATCAAATTTTTCACGCTAGTAGGACTTCCAAAGTCTATACAGTCCGACCAGGGTTCAAATTTCATGTCAGGTTTATTTCAGCAAGTCGTGTACCAGTTAGGGATTGCTCAGTATAGGTCAAGTGCTTATCATCCCGAATCTCAAGGTGCCTTAGAACGTTTTCATCAAACATTGAAGAACATGATTAGAACTTTTGTCTTCAATTTGACAGGGATTGGGATGATGGTGTTCACTTTTACTTTTGCGGTCCGAGAGGCTGTTCAAGAATCCTTGGTTTTAGTCCCTTTGAGTTGGTATTTGGTCATACTGTAAGGGGACCTTTAAAATTGATAAAGGAAAAGTGGCTTACTGAACACACTGACTTGAATCTTCTAGAATATGTATCTAGATTTAAAGAAAAATTGTATACTGCTTGTCAAATTGCTCAGAACAATTTAAAACTGTTCAGAATAAGATGAAAATATGGTATGATAAAGATGCCAGGGACAGAGTTTTTGAGCCAGGTGATAAGGTACTTGTATTTTGCCAGTCCCTGGACATCCATTACAAGCTAAATATTGTGGTCCTTATACCATTGAGAGTAAAATCAATGATTTGAATTATATTGTAAAACACCAGGTCGGCGTAAACAAAATAGAGTGTGTCACATTAATATGTTAAAACCATATTTTGAGCGTACTAATGGAGGTGAGAGTAAACCAGTTGCCACTTTAGCCATGGTTAAATTGGAGAACAATCATGACAAACCAGATATAATTGAACCTCCTTTAGTTCTAAAACTATGGAAGAGACAGTTAGATTGAAAAATTCAGAAATTTTGTCAAATTTAGATTCAAAACTTGCACATCTGTCTTTTGATCGTAGAGAAAATTAAAAGCCTTGGTATTTTCTTTTAAAAATCTTTTTCCAGATGTGCCAAACAAAACCACTGCTGTTTGTCATGATGTCGATGTTGGTGATGCTTCTCCAATTAAGCAACATCCTTACCGGCTCAATCCACTCAAACTTGAATTTATGAGAAAAGAAATTAAATATATGCTTGACAATGATATTATTGAGCCGAGTAACAGTGAATGGAGCTCTCCTTGTCTGCTTGTGCCCAAACCAGATAAAACCTTTCGTTTCGTAACTGATTTCAGAAAAGTGAATTCTGTTTCAAAATCTGATTCCTATCCGATTCCAAGGATAGACGATTGCATTGATAATATTGGGCAAGCAAAATTTGTGAGCAAATTTGATTTATTGAAAGGTTACTGGCAAGTCCCATTGACACAGAGAGCTCGAGAAATATCAGCTTTTGTCACACCAGACGGCTTATTTCAATATACTGTAATGCCGTTTGGCATGAAAAGTGCTCCAGCTACATTTCAAAGAATGATCAATAATGTTATAAAAGATTTAGACTGTTGTTATGCTTATATTGATGATCTTATTGTATGTAGTGATAGCTGGGAAGAACATTTAACACATTTATATGATACTTTTGATAGATTGTCACAATCAAATTTGACTGTAAATCTTGGTAAAAGTGAATTTTGCCAGGCCACTGTTGATTATTTAGGGCATACCGTTGGCCAGGGTCAAGTGAAACCTATTACGGCTAAAGTGGATGCAATTACTAAATTTCCTCCTCCTACAAATAAAAACAACTTATGAGATATTTAGGCATGATTGATTTTACAGAAAATTTTGTTCAAATTTTGCTACTGTTGTTCAACCATTGACTCATCTTTTACGGAAAGATTCTAAATTCATCTGGAGTGAAAATTGTCAAAACGCTTTTGAAAATAGCAAAACACTTTTAATTAATAATCCAGTTCTGATCACTCCAGACTTTGAAAACAATTTAAACTTGCCGTTGATGCAAGCGATGTAGGAGTTGGAGCTGTTTTATATCAGGAAACAGATGATAATGTTGAGAAACCTATATCATATTTTTCTAAGAAATTAGATAAACATCAGAAAAATTATTCAACTATTGAAAAGAGTGTTTTGCACTGTTGTCTGCACTTCAACATTTTGATGTATATTTAAATCCCACTGTGCATCCTATTCTTGTTTATACTGATCATAATCCTCTCACCTTCATACATAAAATGAGAAACAAGTACCAGAGATTGACTAGGTGGAGTTTATTGTTACAGGAATATGATGTTATTGTAAAACATATTAAAGGTAAAGATAATGTAATAGCAGATGCTTTATCTAGAACTTATTGAAACACTTTGTATATACTATGCATTTTTGTTACACTCAAACTTTTTTAAGGGGAGGTGTTATGATATTGTAACTATCATAGTTGGCCTAATTTGTTTTGTGTGGCCTAAGAATGTTTACATTATATATTGTGTACAAATTATACACATTGTGTTACAACTATGCAGTTTAGAATTCACTGGAACATTCATTGATACTCATGGAATGATTAGAACTTTCTATTTCACTTACATAACGTTTCCAGAATGATCATAACAAAAGATGCGTAATTTATATTTCTAGCGTTGTCTAGAAATTTCTGTTTGAGTATTTAAATGCAGACCCAAAAGTTAGTAAAATATATAGAGATTTAGGAATAGACATAGATAGACTTAGACATCGATAGACATCAACATTCTCAACAGTTGGATTGACACTTTTATTTACAAACTACATCATACTAGATTGTGACCAATTGGATATAATATTCTGTGGATTCCCGTGAAGATTTCGGATAAAGAAAAGATAAAAGATTGGACTCATATTTTGACAGTTAAGTTGACATTTCTTTTGTGTAATACTTTTGTAAACTAGGGTATAATAAATCTTGTTAAATTTTATTATTGATTTGTGTCTTTTGCTGGCTACAATTAAAAGGCGATTTTCTGGCATAACAAACCATAAAATTAATTTTGGACTCTTCATTTTACATAATCCGCTTCGCGGATTATTCAATGTGAAGAGTCAAAAATTAATTTTATGGTTCAATAAATTCAAAATAAATAATAGCCATTCATTAAATAAAACTTTACAATTGAGTTAATTTCATTAAAATTTCTGAAGATAAACCAGATTTGGTGAAATTCTACATGTTCTCTGTTTTCACCCAATATAGTCATTGTCTCGATATCAGAATGTTATTGAAGAGGTATCACTAGATTCTTCACTAAGTATTTGCAACTTCCAATGTTTCGAACATGATTTTAATGTGGAACCCTCTTGAAAAATCATTCCTTTCTGTGTCTCGCGAATCCCGTTGAAGGATTAATATAGATGTGCAAGTGCGAACAAGCATGCAGTCCTTACATTGTTGAGCTTAATTTAAGAGGTAAAAAGTACGCTATTAAAATTATTGTACAGTCGTTGCCTCGTTATAACTTTGTACTTTCTTCATGTAAAATTGTATTCGTGTCAAGAAACTTAGGACAAGTTTGGGTCCTTCTTGAATCCCGATTATCTTTTTTTTTCTTTTCTTTTTGTTTCCAAGTGTTTGTGATATGCAAAGTTCCAAGTAGCAACTTTGATATACACGTTACTGCCGAATTCAAGTTGCGTTTCCTTAAATAAATGAAAACTGTATCCTCTTTGTAGCACCCGTTGGTAAATAAAAACGTATTCCCTTTCAAAAACGTAAACGTTCATGAGCACCTAAGATCACCCCGGTGTTTAAAGGGGTCCGTGTTGTTCAGTTTTTAGTTTTCTATGCTGTGTTTTGTATACTGTTGTTTGTCTTTCTGTCATTTTTCGTGTTTTGCCATGGAGTTGTCAGTTTGTCATCGACTTCTGAGTTTGATTAGACTGGTTCCCTGTCCTTTAACTGTTTGGCTCTGAAAGATATAAGTATGTTGCAAGGGAGAGGACCAGCCTAGAGTTTGAATACCCCTGTGTTATCTTCCGTCTCTCTTTCAGAAATTTTATTGTTCGATGTCGAGTTTCTGGATAAATATTCAGCGAGAACGCTCGAGGATAAAAGTTTGTGAAGTTAAATAAAAAGTATGGACTTATCAAAAGCCAATTATACATGTGGGATTAGCAACCATAAATAATAATTACAATAACAGTTTGTGATAATAAGGATAAACATTTTTTTTTCAATGGTAAATTGAGAAAAAAAAACTATCAAATCTATAAACCGACTTTACTAAACATCATGTCAAGACTAATACAGAGTATATTGAGGTTTTCTGCTGATTTTCAAAAGTTTTTTTACTGAAAAATTGGCGACGACAAACCAAATTTAGTTTCTTTATTTGTTCAGAGGATAACAATTTTGAAAAGATCTGAGGTAAATAACAGAGTCCACAAATAAACTTTCAAAATAAGTTGTCACTGTACATGTCTACTCTTGTACAGTTTATGAGCTTGAGCAGGTACATGGATTTGAGGTTTGCTAACAGTTATAACTTTTTGCACTCTTACACTATTCAATTGTTTAAAATATAGAGCATTGTCGGGTATTTTCGACCGGAGGCAGTTTTCGACCACCTTACATTTCGGGATCTATTTCGTGCACGCGAGGCGTTGTTTCCGCATCCTTTGCACGTGCAGATCTGCAGAAATAAATATTTGTCATGGAAGGCTAGGTTAGCTGCAATTCACGCAAAGAAGTAGTAAGTTACACAATTTATTAGAGTTGTCGTGGAACTTCTCGCCATGATACAAACAAATATTACGACATGTGTTAAAAAATAACTTTCTTTCAACAAATGATTTCCGTAAAAACACCTACTGTTCAAGCATGCAAACCTAATGATTCTGTTCGCTAAACTCCTGAGAATAAAAATGAACACATAAATGAATATAATAAGACGCATTTTAAAAAATATCTTCCCGATAATCAACTACTAACCCTTACATACATATTTCGCCTATTTTCGACCAGTCTTATATTTTTTTGTTACTATGGACGCTTTGTTTGTTTACGTTTTTCAAGGCTAGCGTGACGTCACAATATAAATGACGTAACGAAATCGGGCACCTTGTAGTGACAATGTCATCGTCAGAAGGACAATGTTATCGTAATAGGATACACTGTGATTTTATATTTTTTTACTAGCTGAAATTTATAAGAAAATCGAAACTTTTTTTAAATGAGCTTGAGATTAAAGAAAATTATTTGAGCAATAAGATCAAAATGCAGTCTGCTTTTGAAAGATATTGTATAGTCCAAAATAATTTTGTTTCCTCTCGAAATCATAGCAATATGTCTACGTGTCAATAGAAAAACCGAAAACGCTTATCCTACCTAAAAGGGGGTGGGGTGGGAGGGGGTTTGACAAGGGGTAGCAATTACCGCTTCCCTTCCTTATATATCAACTTGAGGTAAAAATCCCTCCCCTTTACTCCCTGTTCTCACACCCCTAACCCCCCTTTTTTTACTCTCGGTTACTCCCGATTCCAGCCTCCCTTATCCCAGGGATCTACCCCCTGTCCACCGCCTCCTACCTGTTTTCTCTGTTGTGTTTTTTTCGTGGTGCACTTGGGTCACCGTCAAGGTTGTTAAAATTTATATTTTTTTGTTCTCCTTTTTTTACGCTACATGTACATTTTCATGTACATGTACATGTATTAATGTAAATAAGAAGGTGTGGCATGAGTGCCAATGAGACAACTCTCCATATATTGTTTGTTTATATTATATAGTATTTTCAAAAGTGTGTAATCATATTTGTATGTAATTTTATGCCCTCAGTTGCTACGGGTTGATTTTTTTTCTGTCTGTTTTCTTTGCTTCATCTTTGTCCCGTAACATTCCAGATATAGTCCATCATATACTGTATATGATAATTTCCTTCATTTAACTTTTCTTATGAAATACAAAATGACCGGGTCTGCTAATGATTATATCGACCGACATGAAGAAAAAATCTATGATTGTATGTACATGTGCAAAATAAAATCGTATTGATACATGTAACAGATACTTTTAATAGCGATACAAATAGGGTATCGTCAAGTTTAAGTGAATTCCATTTAAACCCAATTTTCGTCCCGTTTGTACATCCGTCACGCCTGGATTAAGTTTCCATATTGTCATAATATACATGGCACTATTATCGCGTCGGCACAATTTCTTGTTTAAGTAAGTCTTTATCTCACCATTTTCTGCTTTCAGATTTTCAAATACAAATGGGAAAACGAAACAAGTACAGAAATTATGCTCTAGAGGATATAAAAAATGCAGTCCAAATGGTTGAAAATAAGTCAATGTCAATTCGATCCGCATCACGACAATACAATGTTCCAAAAACTACTATAATAGACAAACTTAATGGCAGATCTAGTCTTCAAGCAAGATCAGCCCCTAATCCTGTATTATATGATAGTGAGGAAGAAATGCTAGTTCACTGGGTCATAGATATGGCAAAAATCGGTTATGGCCAAACAAAACAGCAACTTCTGTATACGGTGAAGAAAATTTTGGATCATGGTGGTCGGAAAACCCGATTTAAAGATAATTTGCCGGGTAAAGATTGGCTATATGCTTTCATGAAACGCCATCCTGAGATTTCTACTCGCACTCCACAGAAACTTGGTAAGGAACGCGCAGTAATATCTTGGCAAAAAATAAAATGGTGGTTCGAAGATTTTGCAAAGTACCTAACGGAAAATTATGAAGAGGGAATAGATATATTGAAAGATGCTTCCCGCATATATAACGCAGATGAAAGTGGTTTTCCGCAAGATCCAAAATCTGGTAAAATTTTGGCTGCTAAAGGCAGTAAGAATGTGTATTCAACATGTTCAGCTGACAAATCACAGATAACTGTTCTTGCATGTATGAGTGCAACAGCACACTACTTACCACCTATGCTTGTATTTCCAGGGGAGCGTTTCCGGTATAATCCACTCGAAGGATTCACTGAAGCAGTACTTGGTCGGACAAAGACTGGTTGGATGGATTCCGAACTATTTTCCACCTGGGTACGTGACCATTTTATTACTGCAATTAAGGACCGAAAAGTCAAGCGACCGGTTATTTTGCTGGTGGATGGACATACTAGCCATATTAGTCTGGAAACAGCTCAGCTTTGTAAGTCTGAGAATGTTATATTGTACTGTTTGCTCGAACATGCAAGTCATATATTACAGCCTTGTTATGTTACTCTGTTTGGGCCTTTGAAGAAGCACTGGAGAGATTCAGTGAGAGATTACCAGTTCAAAAATCCGGGTGAATTTGTCACAAAAGGTACCTTTGCTTCTGTATTTAAGTCGGCATGGGTGAATGCAACAACAATTGATGTAGCAATTAAAGGTTTCCGTCATACGGGGCTTTATCCATTTTCAGTTGAAAATGTAGATAAATCTAAAGTCGAGCCATCGGCAGTATTTGCAAGGGCAAAATCAGACCAGGATCTCGGTAATGACGACGATATGAATTGTAAAGATGCCCAAGTTGATAGTCGTCCAGTTACCAATAGTTCTGGGACCTACATTCTAGATCCAGAACCCGTACAAATTGCTGATGAGGCGGAGACAGAGATTGCTTTAATGCCATCTGAAATTTGTGACTCTATCTCATGTGAAACATCACATACAATAGTTGAAAAATTGCATGATCAGCCTCCTTGTCTTTATCCAGAAACCATCATACAAGTTAATCCATGCAATGTCAATGTAACACCACACAAAGAAACAAATAAACATTCCCGCGAAAAAGCACCTTCATCATCTTTCGAACTCCTACTTGTTACTCCAAATGAACAAGAGACTCTCAAGAAAAGGAAAACTCGTACTGTACTACCAAAAGCCGTTTCGGGATCGGAAATGATAAAAATTTTAGAGAATCGAAAACAGCAGAAAGAAGATGAACAGGAAATGAAAGAAAAGCGTAAGATTGATAGAGAATTAAAACGCAAACTAAAGGAAGAGGAAAATGCTAAAAAGGAGGAGAAGAAAAACGAGAAAAAGAAAAGAACGGAAGAAAAGAAGAAACGTAAATTATCAAAAAATCAAAAGAAATCGGAGAAATCGACTACTTCCAGGCTTTGTTCCAAGTGTTTACTTGAAACAGACGATGTTTATATATGTTGCGAGATTTGCTCCTCCTTTTATCATGCAAAATGCTCTGGTGTTGATTTTTCTTGTGTGCATATTGACGACATCGTTAGCTTTCCATATGAGTGTGATGATTGCCTCTAAAAAGCGTCAGATATTCTACGTGACAAATTTTTCACAATGAATGTATGACTTGTTACAAATTTTATATATTTATTACTACAGTGCAATGTTTTAAACAAAATAATATAGCAAAATAGTATACTGTACTGCATTATCTGTTGTTATTTTCGATATTTGGAATACATGGTTTTGTTTTGTTTGTTTGTTTGTTTGTTTTTTTTTGGGGGGGGTCGTATTGCACAGTCTTTAGTTTTTTGTACGGGTTTGTGTTGCACAGTCTTTAGTTTTTTGTGGGGTTTGTGTTGCATAGTCTTTAGTTTTTATGGGGTTCGCGTTGCACAGTCTTTAGTTTTTTGTGGGGTTAGTGTTTCACAGTCTTTAGTTTTTTTGTGGGTTTTGTGTTGCTCAGTCTTTAGTTTTCTGTGTTGTGTTTGTGTGGACTGTCGTCGGTCTTTTTTCATTTTTTTTTTTTTTTTTGGCTCTAGAGTTTGATTGTCCCTTTGGTATCTCCGCCTCTATTTTATCTTAGAGGGGCCTGATGGGTTATTTTCGTTCTTCGTGATCGGCGCATTTTCGCTATCGTGATCCGTTTTTCTACAGATTTATACTCTTTTTATATTTTCGTGATCCGTGATCATGGAAATTTATTTTCTGTGAATCGTGATTGACAAAAAAATCAACTCGTGAATCGTGATGAGACCCCCCGCCATCAGGCCCCTCATCTTAGAATACAGAACATTTTAAAAATGATATACATTAGCGTGGCTTCGGCAATTTGTTATAATCGCTTTTCTGCTAAATATATTATTGTCATAAATAATTACTTTGCGTAACTTTACGGAGAAACTATTTTATTTTTATTTGGTTGAGGGGGATAATGTTAGTCCTATAATATAAGCCTTCGTAGGTTCATATCGTCTTCATTCGACGTTTTTTATCGGATATTTTTTACTGGTTCGGCATTGATAGTAAAAAAAAAATATCCGATAAAAAACGTCGAATGAAGACGATATGAACCTACGAAAGCTTATATTATAGGACTAGGGATAATGTGTGTTAGATCAAGATTTTTTCCGTTGAAAGTTCTACCCAGACTTTTATGCGCTTTGAAGCTATCTTGTAATCTGCTCGTGCTGGATGTTTTTACCATGATTGCTGGTCTTGTCTTTTTTTTTATTTCAAGTTCAATCCTAGCATGCATCCAATAATAATCAGCCCAATTTTGACAGTCATATTTGTAATAGGACATTGTCCCATTTATTTTGGAAGACATGATCGAACATCAATCATTTTGATGACCCCTTAGTGCCTTAAAACAAACAAAAATAATGTCCATGGTATACCTAGTGTGCCCCGGCGCGATCCCCATTTCAAAAAATTGAGTTCAATACATGTACAAGTTTGTGTTCTTTATCAATCAACTATGGACCGTAAGTAGGGCACACTGAATGAACAATAGCACGACGTACAACACTATAATTATTCACATAAAGAGCACACAAACTAGTCATTAGGCAGTGGCGGATCCAGAGGGGGCGTAGAGGGCGTACGCCCCCTTTTCACTTTTTTTGTAAATTGATTTATCAGACTAGACTACGCGAACTTTGCATTTCCCGTGTATTTAATTTTTATGCGACAATTCTTTACTTATAAAGATATTTTTCGCTCGTATTAACTGTAATATATTATTGATTATGTCAAAGTCATGTGATTCGCTACGGTGGAGTTGACCAGTACGTCGAAAAAAACGTCACTCAGTCATTTTGAAATTAAAATTACAGTAACACATTGCTTAGGCTGAGGATGACAAGCATGACGCCTTCAAAGCGACAAAGTATTGAGCAAGAACTTATTGACTTCTATTTCACAATTCCACCCAACAGAAAGTAATACTCTATTACACTCTCATGAAAAAAAGTTCCACAGCAATTTTATTTACCTACGAAAACATGTTTAACCCCACACGCCCCAGCCATTACATTGCTGAATAGTGATCCCCAGTCAGTAAGCTCTAGATATAGAGTTAAAGTCTAAGGTACGGATCATTTGATTTGAGGGGGCAGTCTGAGATATTTTAGAGAAAAAATTCTGACCCTGATGTTTGCCTTAAACAAAAATTCTGGCCGTATCTGGATTGAAAACAATAATCTTGTCCACTTTTTTGAAATTAGAAAAAACTATTTTCAACAAAATTATTTAGCATTAAATGAACATGATGAATAAAAAACGGGCATAATTTTTTTTTTTTTTTTTTTTGGGGGGTTGCATGTGAATCCCATATCTGACCGGAATGTCTGTTTTGCCGAACTGATATAATGAATACTTTTTTCAAGGCCCGACTACAACCTGCCTGCTGGGTGTGGCCTATATGTCTCCATGTGTCGACCGTCATTCACAACTTCATTGTCATTTCCGACTCATTCGTAGCCTTTGGTTGATTTGGAACCCCTCACTTCCCTTGTTGGTTGAAACATTTCAACCAAACATTTGGATAAAAATTGCTTGTTTGTCTTTCTTCGTGTCGGTCGCATTGTAAATTACATTGAATAGCCGTATATCTTGTTTACAACAAGAAATCTGTGAGGTTATGCTAACTAACCATACAACAAACGAGAATTTTCCATGTCCATTTTTTACTGACAAATCCCACATCAAATATATTAATTAATACATAGCTTTGGATCCATCCAATCATTTTATAATAGACAATTAATGGAGAGAATACGGCACCAAAAATGTCCAACCCCAAAACTTTAACTATAAAATGCATTTTACACTTATTCTATGTTTTTAGCCAAAAAAAGGTCCAAAAACTTTTTCGACTCGCTCCGCTCGGCGAACTTTTTTTAATACTACGTCCCCCTTTCCAAAATCCTGGATCTTATCAATACAGATCACGACAATTAATTGAAATACGCACGAGTATTCACAAGCCCCCGTGCGAGCAGTTGTAGACGTTCATTTCTTCTTCTGAAATCCGCTTCAAACAGGTCTTTCGAAATTTTCAGAAACTCAACATTGAAATTTTTTTTTTTTGAAGGACTGCCTGAATAATATCAGTCGCTGATCAAAACTTGTAATGTTCGTGTGAAAACCGAAACGGTATCACTTTAAGAAGTAAAATGGCCGTTTATCTCCACTTACGACGGCAAAATTATTATCAATTAACACTTCATGACCAATTGATTCTGGGGTCGAACCATAATATAATGTAATCAGTGATATGACGGAAGGAAATTATAAAGTGGTCGAAAATACCCGACCGTGGTCGAAAATACCCGACCATGGTCGAAAATACCCGAATATTTAACAACGTTAAAATAGTCATTACTAATGCCATTATCAAAAATTATGTATTGTTTCTTCAACGAAAATAATGGCCAATATGTAAAGATGTTTACTTGTAACGTCAAGATGACCATTGTTTTTTCTCTGACGTCATAATCGAATTTACCGTTAAGTGGTCGAAAACTGCCGACATTGCCCTAGTTGTTAGAAAGACGAAAACATCTTTTTCTACAGAAACATGTTTGATTTTGAAGCAGAATAGTTGTTGTTTTCTTTGTTAGATGTTATGCTAGAGAGTGTCATTTTACTTCAAAATAAATTTTGATATCTAATAATTTACAAATGAAAAGAAATGGACATATATTTCCCACCTACGAAACGAAAATTTCAAAGAAATTCGGTTCCAAAAAAAAATATTCCCAACGGCTCTGTGTCATTTGGTCTCTTGTGAAGAGTTGTCTCATTGGCAATCATACCACATCTTCTTTTTTATAAAATCTCAAAAATTTGGTAAAAATGGTAATTTAAGGGCTATAGTGCTTTCAGGTTCATGTAGATTTTGATATTGAACATATTTGCCCTGTTAGATTTTCTCTTTCTAGAATGTTTGGCCAAGTTTGGTTCCAATTTGCCAAGTGGTTTCAGAGGAGGAGATTTTTGTAAACTGGAACCGACGACGGACGGCAGGCGATGGTAGTAAACTAAAACGAAAAACAACATAGAAACACAGAATAAAACCCAGAACAAGTTTTAAAGCAGAAAAAACAATTGTATAAACAGAGAGACGTAAAGACAGCCAAAACGATTTAAATGGTTTGGGATTTTAACTATTGTTAATACCAGCTTCGTAAAATTGACCAAAAGTTTTATGTAATCACATCTTATAACTAATATTCTGTTTACTAATTACAATGCACACAAAGAGTCATAAACATCTTATAACTAATATTCTGTTTACTAATTACAATGCACACAAAGAGTAAAAATAAAAGATAACTAATGCAAACCAATTAACATTCATTGATAATTTATTTCCGGTTCACTATTATCACTGCCACGTGTTCATTCATCCAGTATTTCTCCATTCCTAGTGACGCTTTGTTCAAGATATATTCTACTTGTTCAATAGTATATTTGCAGCTAATCCCGCCCTCTTCGTGGAGATACAATCTTTCTCCTTTTTGAAATTTCCGGTTTAAATCTAATTTTCCTATAATATCAATAAAATGAACTCAATCGAAATATTTGAATGAGAGAGGTATGCTAAGAACTCATAGCTCCTGAAACTGCTGAAATAGAACAATTCATCGACCTTCAAATAAGAAATTTAAACTTTTGATGCAAATCTTATTGGATGATAATGTTTAAACACTTTAATTCAGACATCACAAATATGTCACTAAATAATTTCTGATGTTAAAGATATATAACATCGACATATATGACACAGAATGACGTTTTTGTATCTTGGCAAAATTTATAGTCATTGTCTCCCTATCAGACTATTATAATGAGGTAGTATTATATTCTTTACTAAATATAAGTATACTTCAAATGTTTTGAACATGCTTTCGATATGGAGCCCTCTTCAAAATTATCCCTTTCTTTGTCTCGTGAGATCGAATCCCGTTGAATGATTCATATAAAATGTAGATGCGCAAGTACAAACAAGCAGTCCTTGCATTGTTTGGTTTAATTTCAGAGATAAAAATTGCACTATTAAATTATTGTACAGTCATTGACTCGTTATAAATGTATACTTTCTTCATGTAAAATGATATTCGTGTCAAGAATCTGGGGACAAGTTTGGGCTTTCTTGAATCCTGATTATCTTCTTTTTTTTTTTTTTTTTTTAACTAAGTGTTTGTGATACAATGTATGCAAAGTTTCAAGTAGCAACTTTGAGATACACGTTACTGCAGAATTCAAGATGTGTTCCTTTAAATAAAAGACAACTGTATCCTCTATGCAGCACTCGTTACACTATTCAATCATCTAAAATATAGTTGTTAGAAAGACGAAAAAATCTTTTTCTACAGAAACATTACTGTTTGATTTTGAAGCAAAATAGTTGTTGCTTCCTTTATAAGATGTTATGCTAGAGAGTGTCATTTCACTTCAAAATGAATTTTGAATATCTAATAATTTACAAATGAAAAGAAATGAACATATATGTCACACGTACAAAAACGTCAAAGAACATTGGTTCCAAAAAAAATTGCCAACGGCTCTAGGTTCTAGCTGTCTTTTTATACGATTTCTTTTCAATTAATCTATATTTCACATGAATATAGATTAAGTTACTCAGAAAGATATTTTGCGAATGAATTTGCCGGGACTGCTGACCCTTAGCGAGCAAACGAACTCACTACCGGTTTTTAGTGGGGTTCGTATTGCTTAATGCTTTGTTTTTCTTTGTAGTGGACGTATGTCTTTTAACTCCAGGTTAATAAGCCATCTGTGTGTACAATGTTGTCATATGCTAACACGTTTTGCAAAAAAACGTTGTTCTTCTTTCATGTTGTCTTTTAAAATAGAAATATAAGGCTTTTTTACTAACGCTTTGCAATTGTGTTATTTCCTACTACAAAAACCAAATTCATTCATATAAAAGGTTGAAGCATAGATTATATAAAATCCTATACATTTTTACAAGGCTCATGGTATATACCAATTCATTATAATAGCGATCAGTTGAAAATACTGAATTGTCAACAGTAAACAATTACATTCGGCCAGAAATTTACAATCATTGCACATTCTGATATATCTACTAAATCTCGTCAAATTAACTAGAGCAGATCTTCACTTAGCCTAAGTGATAATTCGCTGGTTGTCGTTGGTTGCTGTCTGTCACATTTTTAATTTTTTATTATTGTTTTGTCATAAATCAGGCCGTAGGTTTGTTCGTTTGAATTTTTTCACATTTAATCATGTTTGGGTCTTTTATAGCTGACTTTACGGTATCGGTCTTGCTCTATTTCCAAAGTTATATGGTGATTATAATACACATCATTTAGACTAAATATTCAAGCTTATAAATAAGGACAAGAGCATGTCAAAAATAGTTTAAGCCATGTACTAAAACGACTGAAAACAGAAACTTGTACTGCCGTGCACACAAAATTAGGTCATACTTATTTTATACAAACCTATGTGAATATCACAATTCTCGATTGCCTCTATCCACACATTCACGTAGCTACAATTATTTGACCTTGAATTCACAACCAATTCATTCTTAATTTTGAACTTTGATATCTCAATATTAGCATTCATTTCCCTGTTCAAGCGATGGATGGAATTCAGATGAAAATTTTCGCAGTATCCTGCACAAAAAATATTTATCACAATCAATTTTGAGAAGATAACTAAAGACTAATACAAAAGTGCATTTAAGATATAACAACTTTCTATATAATTATTTTGTTCTAATATAACAGATTTCATATACACAATACAAGTAGTAGATTGTAGCAAACTGGGCTGTGTTGCCAGTCAAAAAGGGGAAATATTCAACGAGCCAGTGGCGAACGACAATGCTGTATTGTTCCTTTTTTACGAGATTTAAATTAAAATTGAGCAACTTATTTTATATGTCTAGGGACAAATTGTACAAAATCAAAAATGTTACATAGAAAAAAAAATCATAGATTTGACATTTATATATATGTTAGTTTAAACATAATTGTACGTTACGTTTAAGGTAAGCAATATACAATAAAAAGAGGTTGGAAATGAGATGTGATAAGTTTGTGTACTGTCAAACGCATGGAGACTTATATTTTAATTACCTTCCGGATCTAGGTAAGCAAGCTCTATCGTCTGTTTACAAGAAGTGTCTGTGACATCTAATGTAATCAATAATTTGTCATCGACTGCAACAAAATGTAAACAATTAATTTGCATCAGTAGTTCTACGATTGAATGAAATAAGTTGTGTGGTATACGTGAATGAAACAAAATTCCAATAGGCGGGGTACACCCTTCCCCCCTCCCAACAAGGTCCTCTAATTCTTAATTCTCAGGAGCACCCTCTCTAACATCAAATCCTGGATCCGCGGCTGAATACGAATAACCAACGATAAAAAGAGAACTAAACTGTGTACAAGTGTTTATATGTTATGTCAGCCTCTAAATTGTCCAGAGTCTAAAGTAAAAGAGAACTAAACTGTGTACAGGTGTTTATATATTATGTCAGCCTCTAAATTGTCCCGAGTCTAAAGTAAAAGAGAACTAAACTGTGTACAAATGTTTATATATTATGTCAGCTTCTAAATTGTCCCGAGTCTAAAGTAAAAGAGAACTAAACTGTGTACAAGTGTTTATATATTATGTCAGCTTCTAAATTGTCCCGAATCTAAAGTAAAAGAGAACTAAACTGTGTACAAGTGTTTATATATTATGTCAGCCTCTAAATTGTCCAGAGTCTAAAGTAAAAGAGAACTAAACGGTGTAAAAGTGTTTATATATTATGTCAGCCTCTAAATTGTCCCGAGTCTAAAGTAAAAGAGAACTAAACTGTGTACATGTGTTTATATATTATGCCAGCCTCTAAATTGTCCCGAGTCTAAAGTAAAAGAGAACTAAACTGTGTACAGGTGTTTATATATTATGTCAGCTTCTAAATTGTCCCGAGTCTAAAGTAAAGAGAACTAAACTGTCACTGTACAAGTGTTTATATATTATGTCAGCCTCTAAATTGTCCTGAGTCTAAAGTAAAGAGAACTAAACTGTGTACAGGTGTTTATATATTATGCCAGCCTCTAAATTGTCCTGAGTCTAAAGTAAAGAGAACTAAACTGTGTACAGGTGTTTATATATTATGTCAGCCTCTAAATTGTCCTGAGTCTAAAGTAAAGAGAACTAAACTGTGTACAGGTGTTTATATATTATGCCAGCTCTAAATTGTCCCGAGTCTAAAGTAAAAGAGAACTAAACTGTGTACAGGTGTTTATATATTATGTCAGCCTCTAAATTGTCCCGAGTCTAAAGTGAAAGAGAACTAAACTGTGTACAGGTGTTTATATTATATGCCAGCCTCTAAATTGTCCCGAGTCTAAAGTAAAAGAGAACTAAACTGTGTACAGGTGTTTATATATTATGTCAGCTTCTAAATTGTCCCGAGTCTAAAGTAAAAGAGAACTAAACTGTGTACAGGTGTTTATATATTATGTCAGCCTCTAAATTGTCCCGAGTCTAAAGTAAAAGAGAACTAAACTGTGTACAGGTGTTTATATATTATGCCAGCCTCTAAATTGTCCCGAGTCTAAAGTAAAAGAGAACTAAACTGTGTACAGGTGTTTATATATTATGTCAGCCTCTAAATTGTCCCAAGTCTAAAGTAAAAGAGAACTAAACTGTGTACAGGTGTTTATATATTATGCCAGCCTCTAAATTGTCCCGAGTCTAAAGTAAAAGAGAACTAAACTGTGTACAAGTGTTTATATATTATGTCAGCTTCTAAATTGTCCCGAGTCTAAAGTAAAAGAGAACTAAACTGTGTACAAGTGTTTATATATTATGCCAGCCTTTAAATTGTCCCAAGTCTAAAGTAAAAGAAAACTAAACTGTGTACAAGTGTTTATATATTATGCCAGCCTCTAAATTGTCCCGAGTCTAAAGTAAAAGAGAACTAAACTGTGTACAAGTGTTTATATATTATGCCAGCCTCTAAATTGTCCCGAGTCTAAAGTAAAAGAGAACTAAACTGTGTACAGGTGTTTATATATTATGTCAGCCTCTAAATTGTCCCGAGTCTAAAGTAAAAGAGAACTAAACTGTGTACAGGTGTTTATATATTATGTCAGCCTCTAAATTGTCCCGAGTCTAAAGTAAAAGAGAACTAAACTGTGACATGAAAAAGAAATTTACAAAATGATAAAGATGTAATATAAGACACCACTAACGAGGTAAATGATGTAGGACAGGAACATGCATACATGCCCGCTTCCGGGTGCATGATTTTCTCGCTGCGTTGAAGACCCATTTGCGGCTTTAAGCTGTCTTCTGCTCTTTTTTTTTTTTGGAGTTCGTGTTGCTCAGTCTTTAGCTTTCTATGTTGTGTTTGATGTGCTGTTGTTTGTCTTTTGTTCGTTTTTCGTTTTTTGCAATGGCATAGTCAGTTCGTTTTCGACTTATTAATTAAGCTGTGTTAACCTAATTAATCAATATAAAAATAAGGAGATGTGGTTTGATTGTCAATGAGACAACTATCCACCAGAGTTCAAATGACTTGGATATAAGCAATATAAGTCACCATACGGCATGCAACAATGCGAAAAACCTATACCGTATATAGCAGCTATAATAGGCTCCGACATGAAAAATGTGACACAATCCAAACGAGAAAACTAACAGCCTAATTTATAACAATACAATTTACAAAAAACAAATATTACAGAAATGAGTCAACGACAACCACTGAATTACGGGCTCTTGACTGGGGATATGCACATAAAAAGGGTGGTGGTGTTAAAAATAATTGTGAGCGCTTAACTCTCCCGCTAACCTGGGACTCTGTTGTCACTAATTGTTCATTTGCTTGTAGCAAAAGTTTAATGTTTTCTTATCATAGCTAGTACGAAAACGGCGATAAGTCGCATTCGGTTTGTCATATTTGATGACAAAAGATGACTTGAGTGAATACGACAAATGAAATATATTCATGCTCATTTTTAACGCAAATTTTCAAAACGGTCAACCAAATCATGATGGCGTCCGTAAAACTTCGAAGGGATTGTTTCATCTTTATTATTTAAAACCCTTGATACAATAGCTTCATTGTAAGCAGTACATAAACAAGTTAGTAACTTGTTTGTTTTAATTTTAAAGACCTATTAATATAAGATCTAGAATTGAGTGTTGTATTTTGAACATTTATTCGAGATAAAAGCAAGTGACAATCACACTTTGACATTTGTGTACTCCGTTCACATCTATCGGTCTGTTCGATTTCGTCATGCTCACGTATACCTAAATCTAGTGTTTAGTATGACGATAAATTTTCACTTTAAATTTGTTCTCGTACTAGGAACAACAAAATTATTTATTTTGTAAAAATTATTTCCGTACTCCATGTATACCTTACAATAAAATTATTTTTATTTACCTGTGTACGATATTTTACTTGGCGGCATTTTGTCCAAGGTTATGGTTGTCTTTTTGATATTGTTTTACATCCAACCCCCTTGTTTTATTAATTTTGTATTTACATTGTGTCATAGATCAAATTTATTCGTTCAATGTATGTTCACTTGTTTTTGTTAATATGTCTTTCGATTGAGTTAAGCCATTTCAATTGATATTTTATAGTGTGTCTTTCAGTGTTGTGATGTTACACTATTGTATCAGGTAGGGCGAAGGTTGGCGCCTATTAAAACGTTTAAACCCGCTGCATTTGTTTGCACCTGTCCTAAGTCAGGAACCTGATGTTCAGTGGTTGTCGTTTGTTGATGTGGTTCATAAGTATTTCTCGTTTCTTTTATAGATTAAACCGTTGGTTTTCTTGTTTGAATGGTTTTACACTAGTCATTTTGGGGCCCTTTATAGCTTGCTGTTCGGTGTGAGACAAGGCTCCGTGTTGAAGGCCGTACTTTGACCTATAATGGTTTACTTTTACAAATTGTGACTTGGATGGAGAGTTGTCTCATTGGCACTCATACCACATCTTCTTATATCTATTTGCATTTTGCAATAAAGAATTCATTCATTCTATTGAATCAAAATAAAAAAATCGTTATAAGACAAATATCTTCTACTGTTTAATATATTAAGCAAATGTCTCCAACACAAGTGAACACATTTCAGTGGTAGAGGCATATATAGATATAGGAAGATGTGGTGTGAGTGCCAATGAGACAACTCTCCATCCAAATAACAATTTATAAAAGTAAACCATTATAGGTCAATGTACGGCCTTCAACACGGAGCCTTGGCTCACACCGAACAACAAGCTATAAAGGGCCCCAAAAGTACTAGTGTAAAACCATTCAAACGGTAAAACCAACGGTCTAGTCTATATAAAAACGAGAAACGAGAAACACGTATAAATTACATAAACAAACGACAACTACTGTACATCAGATTCCTGACTTAGGACAGGTGCAAACATTTGCAGCGGGATTAAACGTTTTAATGGTACAAAGTGTACGAATTGCAGCTCAGGACTAACCTGGACCAGGAATTCCCTTATATAAAAAATCCAAAAACCAATCGCTGTGTGCATAATTTACGATTCACGTCAAAAGTCATACGAATTTTACTGTTAAGGTGAGGCTGCAATCGTAACGAAGTAAAATGCACCAAACGTTAGCATCAAAGGACATTACAGTTAGATTTTTTATTCAAACAAGAAATTTCATAACACAAATTTTCTATGACGGTTATGAGACTAAAACGGCCGAAAGCATACAGTTTATAGATATAAGAAGATGTGGTATGAATGCCAATGAGACAACTCTGCATCCAAGTCAAAATTTATAAAAGTAAATCATTATAGGTCAAAGTACGGTCTTCAACACGGAGCCTTGGCTCACACCGAACAGTAAGCTATAAAGGGCCCCAAAAATTACTAGTGTAAAACCATTCAAACGGGAAAACCAACGGTCTAATCTATATAAAAAACAAGAAACGAGAAACACTCATGAACCACATCAACAAACGACAACTACTGAACATCAGATTCCTATGCTCATATCAGATTCCTATGCTCATGATTCATATGCTCATATCTAAAACTTATATCCACGACATAGATTTGTGAAGTTTTTTTTACACATGTCTGTACCTTGCATGGTGTTCCGTATTTCCAATAGATAATCTAACTGCTTTCCATACGATAAACTCTGCAAACTTCCAAACCATACAATTATTTTTCTATCTGTCATTGTTCTGTGAATGAAAATGGGGTGGAAATTCCTTTCAACTAAATACAACTAAATAAATTGGGAAGTCGAAAATCAACCAACACATTCAAAAGAAATTTTGGAAAAATATTTAATAAACTTATAACTCAGTCTGAAAAATTTACTGTCATAAAACGTATTATTTCAAGACAATTTTTTTTTTTCAATACCAAAGAGAAACAAGAAATTTTTGTTCAAATAGATGTATTTTTTTATTCTTGCTTCTTAATAATTTTCCCCCCAAAAAAAGATATTTTTATTATCCTTCTGAATTTTTTTTTTTCAATGATAAAAAGTAAATATGATGCCACCCCTCCCCGCACACTAAAGGATGAACGGCTGGTGCCTGTAATATTTATCATTGACAGAATTGTTATTGTTATATTATTTGCAAAGTTGTGAATTCTATATATAATTACCATCTTTGGTTACAAGCGCTTTGGTCATTGTGGAGGGTTGTTTTTGGTAGACCGCGTTCACCGTACTTTTTTGGTAAACAATACAAACAATACGGCGGCTTGAGTATATATCCATGCACGATTCTACATTGTCTGCATTGTCTCTGTGTTAGGAAACAATGAATTAAAGAAATGTCGAAAGACTTCTGTCAGGTCATGAGTGCCAAGCGACGGTCTCCATTTGACAAACTTACTATCTTTAAAAATGTATTATTCATAAAGATAGGTCAATCTTTATTCAACTATTTGTCTCATTCGTAGATTTTCCACTAAAACATTAAAGCAAATAAAGATGCAACATTTCTGAAACAATTAAGATTGTTTCCCAACAGTAAACAGACAGAATCTAACCAGGTTCGTTTTTTTTTTCATTATCATATAAAAATACGTATCTCTGAAAGACCAGTTTTAGTCGATACTCTTTTCAGTGCTATCCATAGACATTTTTTAAGTACAGAATATACAGAAAACTTACTTTATTTTACTCAGTGCTACCATGTATTCCTCTCCGATTGGCTGGATTTCTAATTTATTTCCATATATTGTTTTCAGGTTGGCAGCGGTTTTGTTGAGAAATTCTATGAAATATTGATTCATAATGTTAAATGTATAGAATCTGGCGTGCATTACATTGAATATAAGAAAATTAGGGGGGAGAAATACAGTGTACAGTCACACAGAAAATCCGAGCAGTCGTTTTAAATATTTATTTCTGCAGCTATCGCAGATATCTTCCATTAAAAGAAATATGATAAAATCGTTTGTATCCCAATTTTATTATAGTATTATAAAACAAACAAGTGTACCTTTGTGGTTCAGAATAAATCACCAGGAAAAAAAATGAATGTAAAAGAAGTTGTAATACTATGAATCTAAGTATCTGGCCTAAAATGTAGTATTTTTACTAATCAAGAAATGTTACAGCATAAAAAAAATCGCATTTCTTTTCAAATATTTCTCAAATTTGGAATCCCGCAAATAAAAGAAGATACATATGCTTTCTTAACATGAGATATGCAATTTGTATACCAACCTGTAGAAATATCTACTGGGACGTAAGTTAGAGATCCATGCGTCTTTAAAAGTTTATCTAAGATCAACATTGTCTTGCTTGCATTTCCACTGCCAAGGTCAACAATCATTCTCGAATCTTTCAAATATTCTATTAATTCCTTCAAAATACAACTAAACTAAATAATGAAAATTCTTTTCGAAGAAATTATTATGTTTTTCTTATCTCTAACTCGTATTCCATATCCCTTACACAATTTTATCATCTACCAACTAGATTTTTAATTTATGAAACATTTAAAACATTTAAAACAGAATCCGATTAAAGCAAATGTTATTCAGCCCTACGCTATGTATATGATGACGGAATTAGTAGGGATGGAATGGCAGTCTACAAAAGTATATCTGCCGGGCAATTTTCTTTTTTATTTTATTTTAAATGAGGTTTTTTTTTTACAGATTGTTTATATTATTTTGTAACATCTCTGTCTCATGTGGTTAGGAGTGTTGAGCGGCCACAAACCTGTTGAACCTTGCCACATTGGTTTTGTAACATCACTCTCATGTGGAAAGGAGTGTTGAGCGGCCACAAACCTGTTGAACCCTGCCACATTGGTTTTGTAACATCACTGTCTTATGTGGTTAGGAGTGTTGAGCGGCCACACACCTGTTGAACCCTGCCACATTGGTTTATAACATCACTGTCTCATGTGGTTAGGAGTGTTGAGCGGCCACAAACCTGTTGAACCCTGCCACATTGGTTTTGTAACATCACTGTCTCATGTGGTTAGAAGTGTTCAGCGCTCACAAACCTGTTGAACCCTGCCCATTGGTTTTGTAACATCATTGTCTCATGTGGTTAGAAGTGTTTTGCGCTCACAAACCTGTTGAACCCTGCCACATTGGTTTTGTAACATCACTGTCTCATGTGATAAGGAGTGTTTAGCGCCCACAAACCTGTTGAACCCTGCCACATTGGTTTTGTAACATCATTATCTCATGTTGTTAGGAGAGTTTATATATATAATAAGCGCTAACAAACCTGTTGAGTCCTGCCACATTGGTTTTGTAACATCACTGTCTCATGTGGTTGTTTAGGGCCACAAACCTGTGTTGAGCGCCATGTGGTTAGGAGTGTTGAGCACAAACCTGTTGAACCCTTCCACATTGGTTTTGTAACATGACTGTCTCGTGTGGTTGTGAGTGTTCAGCGGCCACAAACCTGTTGAACCCTGCCACATTGGTTTTGTAACATCACTTTCTGTTGAACCCTGCCATGTGGTCAGGGTCAGTGTTTATATATATATAATTAGCGGCCACAAACCTGTTGCACCTTGTCGCATTGGTTTTGTAACATCACTGTCTCATGTGGTTAGGAGTGTTGAGCGCCCACAAACCTGTTGAACCCTTCCACATTGGTTTTGTAACATGACTGTCTCATGTGGTTGTGAGTGTTCAGCGGCCACAAACCTGTTGAACCCTGCCACATTGGTTTTGTAACATCACTGTCTCATGTGGTCAGGAGTGTTTATATATATATAATTAGCGCCCACAAACCTGTTGCACCCTGCCACATTGGTTTTGTAACATCACTGTCTCATGTGGTTAGGAGTGTTGAGCGGCCCAAACCTGTTGAACCCTGCCACATTGGTTTTGTAACATCACTGTCTCATGTGGTCAGGAGTGTTAATATATATGATTAGCGCACACAAACCTATTGCACCCTGTCGCATTGTTTTTAAAATCACTGTCTCATGTGGTTAGGAGTGTTGAGCGGCCACAAACCTATTGCACCCTGTCGCATTGGTTTTTTAAAATCACTGTCTCATGAGATTAGGAGTGTTGAGCGGCCACAAACCTGTTGAACCCAGCCGGATAAAATGCCACATTGCTTTTGTTACATCACTGTCTCGTGTGGTTAGAAGTGATGAGCGGCCATAAACCTTTTGAATCATGCCACATTGGTTTTGTAACATCACTGTCTCATGTGGTTAGAAGTGTTTTGCGCTAACAAACCTGTTGAACCCTGCCACATTGGTTTTGTAACATCACTGTCTCATGTGGTTAGGAGTGTTGAGCGGCCACAAACCTGTTGAATCCTTCCACATTGGTTTTGTAACATCACTGTCTCATGTGGTTGTGAGTGTTGAGCGGCCACAAACCTGTTGAACCCTGTCACATTGGATTTGTTACATCACTGTCTCATGTGGTTATGAGTGTTGAGCGGCCACAAACCTGTTGAACCCTGTCGTTACATCACTATCTCATGTGGTTATGAGTGTTGAGCGGCCACAAACCTGTTGAACCCTGCCACATTGGATTTGTTACATCACAGTCTCATGTGGTTATGAGTGTTGAGCGCTCACAAACCTGTTGAACCCTGTCACATTGGATTTGTTACATCACTGTCTCATGTGGTTATGAGTGTTGAGCGGCCACAAACCTGTTGAACCCTGTCACATTGGATTTGTTACATCACAGTCTCATGTGGTTATGAGTGTTGAGTGGCCACAAACCTGTTGAACCCTGTCACATTGGATTTGTTACATCACTGTCTCATATGGTTATGAGTGTTGAGCGGCCACAAACCTGTTGAACCCTGTCACATTGGATTTGTAACATCACTGTCTCATGTGGTTATGAGTGTTGAGTGGCCACAAACCTGTTGAACCCTGTCACATTGGATTTGTTACATCACTGTCTCATGTGGTTATGAGTGTTGAGCGGCCACAAACCTGTTGAACCCTGTCACATTGGATTTGTTACATCACAGTCTCATGTGGTTATGAGTGTTGAGCGGCCACAAACCTGTTGAACCCAGCCGGATAAAATGCCACATTGCTTTTGTTACGTCACTATCTCGTGTGGTTAGAAGTGATGAGCGGCCATAAACCTTTTGAATCATGCCACATTGGTTTTGTAACATCACTGTCTCATGTGGTTATGAGTGTTGAGCGACCACAAACCTGTTGAACCCTGCCACATTGGATTTGTTACATCACTGTCTCATGTGGTTGTGAGTGTTGAGCGGCCACAAACCTGTTGAACCCTGCCACATTGGATTTGTTACATCACAGTCTCATGTGGTTATGAGTGTTGAGCGGCCACAAACCTGTTGAACCCTGCCACATTGGATTTGTTACATCACAGTCTCATGTGGTTATGAGTGTTGAGCGGCCACAAACCTGTTGAACCCTGTCACATTGGATTTGTTACATCACAGTCTCATGTGGTTATGAGTGTTGAGCGCCCACAAACCTGTTGAACCCTGCCACATTGGATTTGTTACATCACAGTCTCATGTGGTTATGAGTGTTGAGCGGCCACAAACCTGTTGAACCCTGCCACATTGGATTTGTAACATCACTGTCTCATGTGGTTATGAGTGTTGAGCGGTCACAAACCTGTTGAACCCTGCCACATTGGATTTGTTACATCACAGTCTCATGTGGTTATGAGTGTTGAGCGGCCACAAACCTGTTGAACCCTGCCACATTGGATTTGTTACATCACTGTCTCATGTGGTTATGAGTGTTGAGCGGCCACAAACCTGTTGAACCCTGCCACATTGGATTTGTTACATCACTGTCTCATGTGGTTATGAGTGTTGAGCGGCCACAAACCTGTTGAACCCTGCCACATTGGATTTGTTACATCACTGTCTCATGTGGTTATGAGTGTTGAGCGCCCACAAACCTGTTGAATACTGCCACATTGGTTGCTGTCTGCAATACTTGTTTTTCGTTTATTGTTTTAGTATAATTCAGGCCTTTTGTTTTAGTATTTTAATTGTTTCAAATTTTCTCACCTAGACCTTTGATAGCGTATGTATTAGTTTTGCTTATAGTTGAAGACCGTGCAATTCGCAATAATCAAGTTCTATATCATAGGATGATAGTCTCATTAGAATTATACTACATCTTCCTTTTTTCTTGTAAAAGAACTATTTTTACCGAGACTGATATATACAATAACTAAGAATGTTAAGTTAGGAATCAATGTTGTTATAATTATAATAATTTAATTTGGGATGTAACACGTCTTTTGATTGGCTGAAAGTTTTTTGTCTATCAGCTTATAGACATAATTTTGTCATGTGACCGTGACGTCATCAACGTTTTTTCATGATTTACTCCTTAAAAATGGAATTTAGAATTTAGTTATAAGGAATGACTGTAATATTTTTTCTGTCTATTCGAAATAATCTCAAAAATGTGGTGCACACTTTTAGATAACCCGCTACGCTACGCGGGTTATTCATTGTGCATCACCTTTTTGATGTTATTTCTTCATAGACAGAAAAAATATCACAGTCATTCCTTAAATAATCTGCAATACATTATATAATAAGTTCCATATATGATATATCTATTTCTATTTAAACAACGTGTTTTAGACCCCAAAAAGTCATATTCTATGAGTACGTACTGTTAAAATGTCAATCAGAATTTTCATTTCAAAACGATGAAAGTAGTACCATTTGCACTGCTCCATACAAATATCATTTAACCGAGATCCTTCTTCGTCATAACGGTACCATGCTGGGATATGCATTGGATTTGCTGAAAGTCCTTTAAGTAGTTCTGCTTTAATAAGGTTGTCCATTGTTCAATTTATCTGTTCAATAATAATGGAAAATGTATAAGAAGATGAAGCTTGCATACATGTATATCATAAATCTAGCAAATTTTATTGAACGTTCTCATAACAGCAGGACTACCGGAACTGTCCAAGTAAGGATATCGATGCTCAATGATACGGTCCACTAGACGTTGTGAGGGTATCTGGGGCCCGTTCTTCAACTTGTCGTTAAACGAAGAATCATATGATTTATTTTAACGAGGCATGATTAGTATGTAAAATGATTAAACTGTGTTTTCGACTTAATTAAATCATTGTATTACTCAATATGAAAATAAGGAGATGTGGTATGATTGCCAATAAGACAACTTTCCAACGAAGTTCAAATGAAGCGGATGGAAGCAATTATAGGCAACCGTACGGCGTTCAACAATGAGAAAAACCCATACCGTATAGTCGGCTATAAAAGGCCCCGACAAGAAAAATATGAAACAATTCAATTGTGAAAACTAACGACCTAATTTATAACAAAACAATTTACGAAAAACAAATATGACAGACATGAACCAACGACAACCAATGAACTACAGACTTTGGTCAGGCACATAAAGAATGTGGCGGGGTTAAACATGTTTCTGAGCCGTCTACCCTCCCCCTCAACCTTGGACAGTGTTGTAACTGCACAACATAAGAACAAACTATAAAAATCGGTTGAAAAATGGCTTACCTCATCAGATCGATACAAAGAAAAACATCAAACAAAAACACAGACAGGACGTGGCAGGGTATATATCCATCCCTCATCCCTAACAACAAAAAAGACACTTAAGTACAGATCTGAGAGTACTCGCAGTTACTGACAGCTAGTTCAAAGCCAATAACAACTAATGAAAAAAAATCATTTATCTAAGACTAAAATATCAATCAGTACACATCCAAAATCCAATGGATTTTGTGTAAAGACGTCATTAACAGTCAGAGAAAAACATGACCTAGTGCAATGCCAAAATATAGGTATCGACAGATTGTAGTACCGTGAAAGTACATATGTGTAATATTTAATATGGTTTTAATTTACTGATAATAAAATCAATATTTATACCAATAAAAACAATATTCAAAGATTTAATTACAGTGTTGAATAGGCAACCTTTTAGAATACGTTTATATTAAGGATTGATAAGTTTACCCGGACTCGGTTAACCACATCACCGTAAAATATAGGATGTGCTATTCCGTTTGAAATAAGTTTTCTACAGGTACAGCCAAACTTGCAAACCAAATCTTTGTATCTATGGAAGAAATTAGTAAAGGTTTTAAGTAATTTGTGGTAACGAAATCCCTGACTTAATAATTAACAAGTAAAATATTTTTTTGTGTAGAGTTTCTGGTGTAATACTGAAATGTCTAAATCTAGGAAAGGACAGTCATTGCAGAGAAAGAATTATCTCCCTTTAACTACGGTCTAGTGGTGAATAGCTCTGACGAAAAAATCATACAAAGTGTCTAGTTATAGAAGAGTAAGTCATAAGAACAATGTCCAACAACCAAAACATGATACCAGAACAGCAAAATGAAAATAACAAGCAAGATTCAGATGGTAAACAATCAGAAATTGACAAGTCTCAGTCCGATGGTAGTGACAATACTTCGGCGCCATCTTTTTCCAATGTTGTCAAACATCATAGTGTAAATTATCAGGCCAACAGCGATCCTGAACCAAAGCTAAAAGGAGTAAAACCTATCTTTATTAAAGAATCAGACTTCTTTGGCAACAAAACTCCGCCTAAAGAACTTTGGATAACACACGTAGAAATATACAAAGCACTTGAACATAAAATAAAACCACAGTTTGTAAGAGGCATTCAAAGAATAAAACAAATGTGGAGAATCTACCTAGACAGTGAGGTAGACAGAATGCTGTTGCTAACAGAAGGCTTCACATTAAGAAACAAGTCGGTACCTCTGCATTCCCAGAACCCATATTACAAAAAAGATGAGTACATAACAACGACAGTACGGGTAAAAAACATCCCACTATCAGCAGATGATGGTCAAATTGACAGAGAATTAAGACAAAGAAACATAGAGGTTTTCACTATAGACAGAGAAAGACTCAGGGTTGATAACTTGGTTACCAACTGCTGGACAGGAGACAGAGTAGTCATATGCAAAAAATTTGACAAACCACTCCCAAGGTTTCTTACAATAGATCAATACACAGCAAGAATATATCACTTTGGTCAAATGAAAGATACAGACATGTTCTTGTGCAACAAATGTCAACTGAAAGGTCATAATATAAAAAACTGTCCAAATGAATGGAAATGCAGACTATGCAATGAATATGGTCATAAGATGTTTGACTGCCCTACCTTTTTGGCAAAGAAGATGGGAAAAAATTCTGAAACAGAAAGAGATGAGCAACAAGAAACATCAACAGCTAATGTTGATGAAAATACAAATACTGAAGAAAGACAACAAATTCAAGCTCTTACAGAAAATGACAAAAAAGATGATACTGATGAACAACCTGAACTAACAGATGGAGATGACGAAGACAACCTGACACATTCTATGTCATTGAACAAAGAAATAACAGCAGCAGATGCAAAAAAAAAAGAAAAAAAGAAGGCAAAAATGTCTGCAAAAAAGGAAGGAAACAAAACTTCAAGTGATTCTTCTAAACAACAGACATCAAAACAGGCAGAAACAAAAAGAGATTTTTCAGCTGCACAATCTGACATTTCAAAATTTTTAACCCCAAACAATAAAACAAATGCAGCTAAGGAAAAAACCCCACCTACTCCCAATCAACCAGATGGGAAAAGACAATCAGTGCATCTATAAATTATAGAAACATTTTATGTATAACAAAAAAAAAAAAATATGTATGTTTATATGTCTTGTCTCTCCTTGTATATATGTTTGTGTGTATTTATTATTTATAGAAAGATAATTGAATGGAACAAAGATTCCAAAACAAATGTAACAAGATAAATATCAAAAAAAGAAAAGTGAAATTTTGCACATATTGCATTATAACATATATTTTCATGTATATGATACTATTAACAGAAGTATATTTGATAATATCCAAAACAAAATTGACAGAGATAAAAACACTTAATTAGAAAATTTAACTAGTCTTTTTCTATTTAAAACCTTTTAGGTTTACAACTTTAATCTATAGTAGACGTACACAACAAGATCAAATCAAAAGTAAAGATTTACTCACCTTAATAACTATTCTTAGTACATCTTCACAGCATAAATCCTATAAAGTAACTGAAAATAGAGAAAAGGAAAATATTATGCAAAAAGCAAATAAACAATGTAAAAATGTTATGAAAAACAAAATATCAAAACCAAACAGATCCGTTTCATCAGATTTCGAAATATTTGAAAATGTAACCACATTACTAGCTGAGAAAATTAGAGACAGTATATTAGTTTTTCTCAGTCAAAACCATACATTTGTTTTAGTTTGCACAAAGCAAAAAAAAATGTGTCAATTTGTAATTTTATTAATAGTTCTATGTATATGTTGTGTGATTTGTATTTCAAGTATGCAGTAATTGTTATGAGTATATATCATATGTTTCAAAATTATCATCTCTCAATATTGGACTAACTCATTCGTGAAACAGACTATAACAATATTGTTGCAATCCAATTACACAAAAGAAAATTGATAATCGTAGTCATTTTCACAGGTAACTCCTACGCTAAAAAACGACGATTAAATGTGGGTGAAATAAAGTGTACTTTAAAAACGCGACCCAAACATAAAGTACACTCACTTATTAAAAGTAACATAAAAATCAACTTATTTTTTTAAATTAAAACATGTTAAATAACCTGCACATTTGTACAGCTTATGTTAAAGGACTTCGAGATAAACAAAAGAGATCGAGATTTTACCAATGGATAAAAAATCAGAAATGTAAAATATCTTTTATTCAAGAAACTCACTTCAATACATCTCTAGAAAACGTTCTAACTATTGAATCAGATCATTCTTTTTATTATAGCCATGGGACGACATCAAGCAAAGGGGAAGCTATATTAATTAATAAAAAATTAGACTATAAATTAATAGATGAGCATAAAGATTCAGAAGGTCGAATAATCATGATAAATATCGAATTTGAAAATATAATCTATTCTCTTATAAACATATATGTGTTGTGCTGATTGTTAGGGGTTTTTTCTGTTTTGTATTGTAAGTTACTAAAATAGACAGAAGTTCTATAAGTTAAGAAGTTTATTTTTCTGGTTCCAAAGATCAAGTCTACAACATTGTACATTTAATAAACAATAACAATCAATTAATGAATAAATCATGCAGAATAAATCAATAAACAATGATCAACCTTCATAGTCTCACATACAATTTATTTCAAAGGGGAATAACTCATCAGGGGAATTAACTCTGTAATTTTCAATAGTTATTTCATTAAAAAGGGGGGAACCTAACTCAAGAGCTTAACTTGCATATTTTCATTAATTGCATAACTAAATATATTTATTTGAACATGCCAGATAATTTACAATACTAAATAAATGTTGTTTCTTAATAATTGCCTTTTCATAAATTCAAGTTATCTAATTAAAATATGTGATACTTATATTGAAAAGGGACTCTATATTTCTAATAAAAAATGCTGTATGCGAGACTTGCTAGATTAAAATAAAGGTGACGATATGTATTTTTACTATCAGAGTCAATCTGAATTTGAGCATTCAAAACATTAACATATTAAATCACAATATAGCTATATTATATAATGGATACCTCAGTCTCCAGGCTTCAAACGTTTCTGCAATTTCTACAAGTTAAACCTATTCAAGTAACCAGTAAAATTAGGCTTTTGAAGAACGTGAGTGTTTAGAATCTTTAGCGATATAGGTAGCACGGTAGTATTTGCATTCCGGAATTTAAGTTGCTCTTTTGTGTACCCTACTTAAGTCAATGTATCTGAACAGTGTGATTGGACAAAAATACAGTATCAACTGAACATACTTTCCCAAACTGAGGGATGAATCAGGTGTAGAAAAATATGAAATAATTTTACATACAGGTGAAAATGAATTTTGAGAATTTTTTAATTTTGTATTCACTGCATGATAAAAGACCTAAAAGCACTAGTGGCCTTAGGTTTTAAAAATAGCAAAACAAGTAAACGGTCATGATACATATTCAAATTTATTTCTGATTAGTATAATGAAAGCACTTCAGTTAACTGTGTATGTAGAATTTTTCGCAGTGTTAGAAAGTGGTGAAAATCCTAAAAGGCTATCATTATCCCTTATGGGCCAGGAAATACTACCGTGCCACCTATAAATTTACACTCAAAATTATCTCCCATGAACTACCTAATTATAAAACTTATTCCGGAGTAAATATGATAAATTCTGTAATTTAGTAGTGTTCTCTTTTAAACATTTAACCTTTTAATTATTTTAAAACTGATATCATTCAAACTTATAATAACTCATAATTAACATAAAACTTATTTACAGCTAACTTTAACATTACAAGACTTATTCAAGAGAATAGGTCAATTTTCATTTAAAATATTATATACAATTTGTCCCTTAAGTACGACAGATATTAAGAAATCTTGACTCAAATTAATTATAAATTTAGTTTTAACTTATTTAATTCAAAATCATATATTAAATTAATTGTAACATTAACTCACCTAAAATAGACAGAAGTTCTATAAGTTAAGATGTTTATTTTTCTGGTTCCAAAGATCAAGTGACGCTAAAACATAATTTTGGATATTCCGGCGAAATTTTAGTCACATGACCTTTGGATTTAAGAACTTCTTCTATTTTCTCCAATCAAATGCCAAATAGTAATTAAAACTTCTTCCCATAATTAATTTCATTGGTCATCAATTACCTGCTGACCATCTAAGCTATTGTCAATCATTCCGACTTAATTCTTAGCGTCCCTAGTAAATGGATTATCTAACTTTTACCTATGAACAAAGAAGATAAATAATTCTCTTTGTTCCTTCAAATTTCAATACTTCCCAAACACAATTGACATTTTTACTTAGATTTATCTATTAACTTTATAAAAGTATTTATTAGCTAAAAGTATTTGACATCTAGTACTTACAAAAGAGACTAAATTAACATGTTCTTTGTTATAAAACTTTACACAATACTATGTACAAAATATCTGTGAAATTATATAATTAACTTTTAATTCTATTTACAAGTTTCCAGTTTCAAGTTATATCTGAAATTATATTCTTTATCATAAATCTTTCTTATAGGGTAAAATAAATTTTATTCATTTCTCTTATTATTTTGTTTAAATACTAAGTATTATAATTTCACTTTCTTATAAAATCTTTACTATTCTATTTTATCATGTTTATCAAAAATAATCGTACTTTGTCTTAAATTTAATGGAGATATAAAATTTCCATATTTTGTCTATTTTTCTCTCACTATATATGCCCCAAATATAGAATCTGAACGAAATAGCTTTTACAAAAATTAAATGACTTTATAAAGAAAAACGCAATAGGTACAATAATTTTAGGAGGAGACATGAATGATGCCCTTAAAAATGTAGATAGGAAAAATTCAAATACTCGTAAAAAGTTAGTAAACCAGTCAATAGCCTAAAAAATTTAATAAAATCAAATGACTTAATAGATATATGGAGACACGTTAACCCCCAAAAGATCCAATATACATGGAGACGTAAAAATCCAGTCCAGTCTAGTCGAATTGACATGTTCCTAGTCAAAAAATATTTCGTGTTAACGTTAAGTCGTGTGATATTAGCCTATTCTTATTAAAAGCACTGACCACCAAGCAGTTTCCATACAATTACAATCTGTCTCAACTGAAACTAGAGGCCCGGGTTACTGGAAAATTAATAACGGTATCCTCGACGAGCAAGATTATGAAAGCAATATACGTAAAATAATACAAAAACATAGTAATAAGATAGAAAAAAATGAAATAGATCCAAGACTTCTGTGGGACTCCTTCAAATTGGAAATAAAGGAATATATATAGCTTGTTGTTCGGTGTGAGCCAAGGCTCCGCGTTGAAGGCCGTACATTGACTTATAATGGTTTACTTTTATAAATTGTTATTTGGATGGAGAGTTGTCTCATTGGCACTCACACCACATCTTCCTATATCTATATAGTATTAAGTATAGTAAAATTAAAGCAAAAAATAGGAAAAATGTAACACGTAATTTAGAATCACAAACTAAAAATATAATATGAGAAATCAAATAATGAGGAAAATGATTTTATAAAAGAAAAAAATATCCACATTAGAAAAAGAGCTAGAAAACCAATATGAATACAAAGCTAAAGGAGCTCAAATAAGATCAAAACAAGAGTGGGTAGAAAAAGGAGAACAAAATAACGCGTATTTCCTAGGTCTTGAAAAATCTAAACAAACGAAAAAGACAATACTTAAACTGAGAAACAATAATGTGGAAATAGTAACAGATCAAGATGAAATATTAAAGCTTGAAAGGGATTTTTATGCTAATTTAAACGACACTATACAAAAACCGGATATATATAGATGTTCAAAAATACATTACTGAAACAAAACTAAATTTTAAATTATCAGAAGAAGAAAGTAAATCTTGTGACGGATACGTAACGCTAGAAGAATTAACTATTGCAGTCAATAATCTAAAATTAAACAAAAGTCCAGGAATGGACGGGATAAGCATTAACTTTATAAAAATTTTGGGGACTTCTTGGACCTCTACTTGTAATCATTTTAATAAGGTAAAACAAAAGTATAAGAGGCATAGAATTAAAATTGATAGTAAAACACATAGCTTGAAAATCACGCAAGTTGCTGATGAATCAACTCTATTCCTCAAATCGAAAGAAGAAATCCGAACAGCATTAAATATAATTGAAATTTTTGGAAATTTTTCCGGACTACAACTAAATAAAAATAAAACAGAAGGAATCTGGATTGGTAAACTCAAACATTGTAGGGATAAAGTAGGTGAAATTAATTTCACGGATAAACCCGTAAAAGTGCTGGGAATATATTTCGGCATTAATAAAAAAGATTGTGAAAAATTGAATTGGGATACTAGATATGAAAAGAGTCGAAATCTAATTACATCGTGGAAAAAAAGAAACTTAACAATCTTAGGTAAAATTCTAATAGTTAAAACCCTCATTATACCACAATTTACTTTTTTAGCGAACGTTACAGTTTTAAGTAACTCAAATATACTTGAACAAAAAAGAGAAATCTTTAGTTTTATATGGGATGGTAAAAAAGATTAAGTCAAAAGATATACATTGGTAGCAGATTACAACCAGGAAGGGCTAAATATGATCAACATAAAAAGCTACTTCTCCTCTCTTAAAATAAGATGGGTCTCTAGGTTGCTACAGGCAAAACAAGAAAATTGGACATTGATCCCAAAGCTATTTTTGATAAATTAGGGAAAATTTCCTTATTTTTAGAATGAACTTAAATAACCAAATGTGGCACCGTTAAAGTCCACAATTCCTCTAAAGTCCACAACACCGCTAAAGTCCACAACAAATTTCCGCTAAAGTCCATAACGCCGCTAAAGTCCACAAACTTTCCGCTAAAGTCCACAAAATGACCTCCGCTAAAGTCCACAAAAACGCCGTTAAAGTCCACAAGAACAAGTTCCGCTAAAGTCCACAAAAACGCCGTTAAAGTCCACACAGCTCTTTTCTTTGTTATTGAAAAAATAATTCTTTTCTTTTTATCCCGGTATTATAGTAAAAAGCATGGACTTTTGTTCTTGGCAGTTTTTTCTTATCGATCTGATTTATATATTTAATAAATGAAGATTACATGTATCTGCAGAAGATTTTGATCCTCATAATTTGATCTATCATGTATTGTGAATTTTGTGAATCAACATTTATGATTTTGAAAAAGAGCAGTCTAATGTCGCTACAAGGCAGCACTCGCACCCGCAAAGTGGAAAGGAATTAATATAAGTAGCAAACTTGTTTTCAATCCACTATGAATAAATTTGTATAAACTACCATTTATGAAAAGTTATCTGGTTCTATCTATAAACATAAGATCGAAACCCATTCAGTTTCTGTCATGCTTCCCAGCAGCAAAACGGTCCATAAGCCTCAAAGATAGACTTCAAACCATAATGTTCACGTTTGAAATCACAATGATAATAAATTTTAAAATTCCACAATTGCAGAATATTTTGTGGTGCTAAGCAGATTTCGTTCACTGATTGGTTTGTATGTTTGTTTGGTTTGCTACAAGAAATAGATATTTGTTTGAGAATGTGTTGAAGACGATTTGAAAAAAAAAATGTGTGGATGCTCTTCATTGTGTTTTACCAATGACGAGTAATAGAATTAAAGGTTTTATTTCAACCATGATATATGTATATGTTGTAGGGTACTGTGAAAACAATTTAAAGTTGTTAGTTTGATTAAAACACAGCCCTAATGGAAATCGGTTAAACTTGCATAAACTAGATTTAAGATTTAGATGTGAAATTCATCAGACTATAATACCAATCATTTTTATAGAGTCCTTTACACAGGAATTGAACCTGTCCCAAGTCAGGAATTCAGTGGTGTCGTGTGTTATGTGTAACATATTTGTTTTTCGTTCATTTTTTGTACATAAATCAGGCCGTTAGTTTTCTCGTTTGAATTGTTTTACATTTGTCATTCGGGGCCTTTTATAGTTGACTATGCGGTATGGGCTTTGCTTATTGTCGAAGGCCGTACGGTGACCTATGGTTGTTAATTTCTGTGTCATTTGGTCCCCTTGTGAAGAGTTAAATCATTGGCAATCATACCACTTCTTCTTTTTTTTGATATTGAACAACAACTTTACTTTCGGTTAACCAGTTAAAGAGTTCGAACGATGATCCGAGTAACCTGATGAGCAAAACTGTTGAATTGACAACACGAAAATATAGTATCAATGACAGGAAAGGTGATCAACATAATTTTTTGTGTTTTATGAGAATTGATAATAAACAAAAACGTAAGAAATCAAAATTTAATAAACGACAGGAAATTCTGTACAATATATACATAGATCTTAAACGTTTTAAACCTCGGGAAGCATGTGATCTTAAGGTTGTATCGCTCCCTGACATAAATAAGATTTAAGAAAACACATGATAGTTTAAAGTTTTCTAAACTTTAGAGCTCCAGTGCTCGGGCCTCTTGGACATGCATTTCTTTCAACAAAAAATTCACACCCACCCTACTGAGGGTTAGTACAAAAGTTTTAATTATCTTTTGCAAAATATTTCTAGCAATGGTGGTCATCTTGGATGCTATTGGATACGAATCTAAAAGGAGATTATATTAAAAGAGTGATTCAAATTGTCGTATTGTTTTATCGAACGTATTTTGAAGGAAGACACACCCCCCTCCTTTTCAGAGGATTTTTTTTTCAAAACAGAAAAAAATACGACGAACTGATGTTTATACGTCGACAATGACGGTCGCTCAGTGTTGGCAAAACTCACATGTATAAGCAAAAGAAAAATGATATTTTAGTCCATCGAAACAAAATACATTTGGTAGTTAACCAGACTCAATTTTGAAAGAGCAGCAATCGTAGACTTATATAAAAGTTTGGTCAAAATAGAAAAAAATGTTTTAGAGGAGGAGATGTGCTATTTGTGAACAAATGAACAACGGAGGCAGTAATGGCAAACGCTTACATGACCAGGTCATATATATGACTTGACTTTCTACCGTAAAATAATGGCTTCGATACAATTCTTTACTTATAATCTTATACCGAAATCTAACTAAATGTTTAAGACATTTTCAGTCAAAGAATAATGTACCTCATTATAGAAAAAAAAGGAAAATCAAAATTAAATTAGATGTACAAATACTCAGACTTCTTATCTAACTATTTCATTCCTGAAAAAAAGCAAACACTGCCTTATATAATAACTAGTGATTAACTGACAGAAAGACATTCTGCATCAAATAAATGAAAATATAACTTCTTCCTCTTATTGTAAAAATCAACATAACTGTGTAATATACAATTTAATATATTCAGGTTTCTTTTTCTGAATTTTTATGTAGTTTACATAATAATTTATAATTCTTTTATCCAATTGCTATGTACAGATGATCCAGACCATATGCGCATTTTGTCCATACGCGTACGGTCAGAACCGTAGTCGTATTTTTTCAAAATACTATATTTTCAAAATACTATACGGTCGGACCGTTCTGCCCAAAATTAAGAAATGAAATAAAACTTATTTTAACAATAAAAGTAATGTTACATTGTAACTTAATATGTCAATATATCCTGTATCCAACTTGTCAGTAATACATGAAATGAGTTAAAAGCTTAAATTCAAGTTGAATGAAAGAAATCTAATATTTAAAGATAAGCTTATAGAATAATAAGTAACTTTACTACAAAACCGCCAAACCAGCTGTTTACTCGTGAAAAGACATAGAATTACTAATGGAAAACTTGATAAATGAAATAAAAATATATCCTTTGTTTTGTCAAATTGTACAAACAGTCCCTGTTCCAAGAAAATAACCTGTTCTATTGTTTTAATATCCTTTTGATAATTTTTGACAAAATGATTTCTTCATTATAGAATTTAAAAACATATAAGTTCCATACGTAAATGCACGCATGCCCAAATTTGCTTTGAATCATCGATATCTAAGCTATGATGTACATGATTACAACACTTTAAGTTTATGGTTCAACAGAAGTAAACAAAATAATGTTTCCATTACTGTACTGTAGTAACATATAAGTTCAAAATTGCTCAGAATTACCTTAAGGATGTACTTAGGTGAGATTAGGTGAAAATTAATAAATTAAGAAGTTAAAATTGATACTATAAGCTGGTAGATCATCAATTAAGGATAAAATAAGCTAAAAATATTGATAGGTCATGGACCTCCTTTTCGAGATATTTGAGATTTAAAATATGGCGGAAAAAGCTGACTCGGACTTTTACCTTAAAGGAGTAGGTCCGGTAAGGGCTTATTTTGGCCTCAAATTTCAGGATCATCTGACGAAAGATTTTGGACACTTTTAAACACTTAAGTGTCTATTTCAGTTGATTCAATTAGTATATGTGAAAGATTTTAACTGATTGAGTCATCAAAACGCTCTGATTCAAGCTTAAATATGAAAATCTATCAAAATGCCCACAAATGTCACTTTTCAAATTGTTTTTGTCAAAAATGAAAGTGGCCGCATCCGTGTTCGTCCCAAACCTTTATATATGTTATGTATTATCATCAAATACAGCTTACATTTCAATATTAAGAATGAACACAAATGCGGCCACTTTCATTTCAGACGGAATCCGTCTGAATTTAACTAAAATGCTAAAATTGTGAAGATTTCAGTAATTTAGCATGACTTAATGATGTCAGTACCCGATACATGTGCATTGTATTGTCAAAACAGCCCATATCTATGTAGCAGAAGTATTCTACTTTCCAATGAATAACTAAAACTTTTCATTTAAAAATTTTTGTAAAATTTCTATATTTTGGGGCCAAAAAGGGGTCTTACTGGACCTACTCCTTTGCATTGGTGTTATTAGGTTTCAAAACAAAAGAAAGAAAAATAAGAATCTTCTAAAATTTTGGTAAATGACCTTTCATGAGCTATTAAGTCCTATATGAAAATATAAATGGGTGTTATGGGGCAAAATATTTTACATTGTATTGTATGGAAAAACACCAAGGAGTCCGAACATTTGACACAAATTCCAAAACCTCACCTAAGTACATCCTTAAGAACTATATATAAATGTAGTTTTACGGGTAAATAAGTCACACCGAGCATATAAATCATTATGGTGTTCTATTTACGTCTTGACCACCAAATATTCTTTATTTCGAACCATCGATTGTCTCGTTGTATTAGAAAAAGCCATGCGTTTATCCATGATGGGTCCCGAATAATTTCGCGAATAGCCAAAATCAAACCACTACCACACCCAGAAGCTCTTAAAATTCGCCTGACGTTTACAGGGTTTGGTACATTCAGAAGAACAGAAATTCCGATGTACAGTCTTGGAACAGGGACTGTTTGTACAACTTGACGAAAAAAAGAGTTAACTCGTATTAAGACATATCTTGATGACGGATTTTGACGGAGACACAAATTGATAATTATAAATTGAATTTCTCTGGGTAGAGTCTCTCCACGTTCAATGTTGTTACTATGGGGTACACAATGCTTTTTTTTTTCTCATTACCTCCACTTGATGACGGAGGCTTATGGGGGATTCTGTGTCATGGTTTTCATTGTATATAACGCCTGTGTCGTGGTGTACATCACCTGTTATGTCGTGTTCATCACCTGTTATGTTGTGTTCATCACCTGTTATGTTGTGTTCATCACCTGTTATGTCGTGTTCATAACCTGTTATGTCGTGTTCATCATCTGTCATGTCGTGTTCATCACCTGTTATGTTGTGTTCATCACCTGTTATGTCGTGTTCATCACCTGTTAGGTCGTGTTCATCACCTGTTATGTCGTGTTCATCACCTGTTATGTTGTGTTCATCACCTGTAATGTCGTGTTATGTCGTGTTCATCACCAGTTATGTCGTGTTCATCACCTGTTATGTTGTGTTCATCACCTGTTATCACCTGTTATGTGTTCATCACCTGTTATGTCGTGTTCATCACCTGTTATGTTGTGTTCATCACCTGTCATGTTATCACCTGTTATGTTGTGTTCATCACCTGTTATGTTGTGTTCATCACCTGTTATGTCGTGTTCATCACCTGTTATGTTGTGTTCATCACCTGTAATGTCGTGTACATCACCTGTTATGTTGTGTTCATTACCTGTTATGTCGTGTTCATCGACTGTTATGATGTGTTCATCGCATGTATCGTAATTTTCATACCATGTTATGTTGTGTTCATCGTCCGTGTCGTCGTATTTATCGTCTGTGTCTGTATCGTCCGTGTCTTTGTGTCCATCGTCTGTGTCGTGGTGTTTATCGTCTGTGTCGTCGTGTCCAGAGCCTGTGTCGTCGTGTCCATCGCTTCTGTCGTCGTGTTCGTCGTCTGTGTCGTCGTAGCCCCAATGAATTTGTGAACTGTCTTCTGCAATTCTGCGTACGGCATTGTGATTGTATGTCAATGATAGATAATGTTCACCATGTCCTTCGGGATAATGTCCAATCGTTATAATAGGAAGGTGTCTTGTTATAATATTACTTCCATCGGGCCTTAATAAAGTAGTCCCGTGGTTTAATGTGGAAACAATAACAATTTGAACATTAAACATATCGGATATAGCCTGTAAGGTGATCTGATCACCAAACTCTGTGTCTCTTGCCATTCTCAGTAAGTAGTCGGACCTCGATTCTATTATCATATTTGACCAAAGAACTCTATTATCAGCGCTGCCTAAACGTGATGTTTGCCCAAGATAAGTAATGACCTCGCGTCGTAATGTTTCTGCCGATCGATAAATACCGAGTCTTTGCAACTGATGCGAAATGGCTGCAAACTGACAATTACCATCACCAGGTGGATTAAAAGCAACTGTTAATCTAAAATCAGATATAAGATTGTAAGTTTTATCTTTTGGGGTTAAAATCATGTAGTAAGGTGATTTATAATTTGAGTGTTTTTCTGTCTTTGTTCTGGGTTAGAACTATTTTGCCTCAGACAAACTTGATCCAGTAATATCAGATACATAGAACCACTGTTTCTTATTACACTTCGAATAAGGCGGTACAAAGGAGACTTGATATTTATGGTTTCTCTTCTCAGCTTTTATGACAGTACCTAATAAAGCCCATGCCTTATTTGGAACTCGATTGTTATTTCGAGTTCTGTATCGCACTAGAACTTGTTGTCCGACTTCATAAATCGGTGTTTTACTTTTCTTCATCCAGGCCTTGTTTTTTCTATCGTTACAGTGCCTCGTTGCTTTCTGTGCTAAATTTCTGTTATGTTTTACATGATCCTCCCAAACTTGTGGGGACTTAAAAGACTTTCTCAGATGACTTTGGCGAGTTCTTCCATAATATATTTCAAACGGACACTTCCACGCTAAACATTCCTTGGGACCATCATTTATTTTCCTCTCATATTTTTGTAATTGTCTAACCCAGTTAACTCCTACTTGTTTCATTTTTAATAAGTCAAATGCTATTTTTTTTTTCAAAATTAAATGCATTCTTTCCACTTTTCCCTGACTCTGCGGGTGGTATGGACGGCTCTTTATCTGCTTGATTTTTTTCTTTTTCAGAAAAATCCGAACTTCCCCTTCAAATTCCTTCCCACAATCATGCTGAATTACTTTTGGTTCTCCAAATTCCTCAAACAAACTTTTCAATTCACGTTTAACAGTCGCTGAATTTTTGTTCTGCAACGGACGAAGCCAAACATATCTACTAAAACATCCAAAACACTCAAAACGTACTTATAAATTTTCTTTCTATGTGTGACTTTATGTCTTTGCATGTCCACTAAATCTATTTGCAAAATGTGATGTACACCTTGACTTACCACTGGTCTGTATGGAGCTTTATTTTTAAACCTAGCTGTTAGGGATTTGTAATATAATTCTTTATTCATTTCTTTACATATCAATTTTTCGGACAATCCAGAGAATCTGTTCTTCAACTGATGAAACATGCGCCTCGGTCCAATGCCTTTTCTTGTGTGTACTGCTTTTTATCAAACGTGGACACTCGTCTTTCTTAAGAACAGGCTTATTATCAAAATATAACCGTGGTGGTTGCCCTTGTATAGTGTATAAATCTTTACGTTTGTAATATGTTGATATTGCATTATTCTGTTCCAATGTTCTTTCCTTTACTGGAATGTCAAACGTTCCTTCAATGGTTCTGAATATAGCATCATATGCAGCTTCACTTTTTGGTGAGCATGATCTATGCACTGTTCTTGTTGTGAAAACCAAATTGATCAGAAATAGAAGACACGTTATCTTAAAGCTGAAAAAGAAGAGATAAACATAATCAGCAGATAATACTGGGTTAGCCATGTCATTTTTACTGACTGGTTTCATGATATAATTGTTTTAGCCATTTAATAGCATTACATAGGGTTCTGTATAAAGTCATCTTGTACGATGGTCAGGGTCTGTAATCATTATTTAACAATGAACCAATAAGAACAAGTTCTGTAATGCTTGCTTTTCATTGACCAGACTAAAGCTCGCAACCCCTTTTAGCAGCCAAACAAGATAAGAACAATTGTTTTCACGGCTTGTAGGGATTTTCAAAGGATTTAAGTCCGTTTTGAATATCATTAATGATAACATACACTTTTCGGGTCACTATTTGTTTAATAAAAATTGCACAACGTACAGTTTAAATATAAATGTTCGTTCTTTTTTTCGTTTCTGATTCCTTCTGTGACGCCCCGGTCACACCTTACCGGATAACGCGAACGGACGCTGAACGAATATTTTTTTTCAATCCGTTCATGTCTGTAAGACGTCCATTATTTATCCGTTAGACGTCCGTACATATCTGTTTCATGCCCGTTAAGCGTCTGCTTTATCTGTCGACGTCCGTTCTGTATGTTAGAACATTTTCAGCATAAAAGTACCCGTTGAACATCCGGTAGTCGTCCGTTCCGTTTTCGTTTTATCCGTTACTTTTCCGTTATATATTCGTTGAAGGTACGATAAACCAGATAACCAACGGACTTCTACCGGACGTATAATGGATAAAACAGACGACGAATGGATTTGAAACGAACATGAACGGAAGGTTAACGTAAAAAACGAATAAATTCCTATTGAACATTTCACGTCAGAAATCACAATATTATTGGTATGTCAAATTTCTTGAGTGTCCTACATGTTTACCACTGCTTATCTTGTTCGTTTGTTTTATCCGTAACAATTCCGTAAGGTGTCCGTTTTATGCGGTTCTCTTCAATTATATGTTCGTACGACATCTAATCGGTTCGGTATGTTTCCGTTTCTAAAACGCAAACGGAAAACCTTTTTTGTTCTCACTCTTAAGGTGACCGGTCGAAATATCTAGTATGAAGCTGTGGTCACACCTTAATCGGACAGCACGAACGAACCCTAACGGTTGAAAAAAACAGTTTTTCGTTTACAAAATTGTTATCCGTACGTTGATATACTGGCCAAATAAAACGGACGCGTAACGAATGCATAACAGACACACACAGGATATGCAACGTACGAGAAAAGGAAACGTACCGGACAGAACGGATGTCGAAAATACATTAAACGGACGAGACTCGCTTAAAAAGGACACCTTAAGCTGTTGTCACACCTTACCAGATAGCTCAAACAGACACCAAACGGATGAAAATAAAGTGTTCTGTCGACAAACATTTTTATCCGTTAGAAGTTCATTGATGATCTTACCAAATATAACAGACGAGTAACGAATACCTAACGGACACCCGACGGATATGAAATGGACGAAAAACGGACGAGTACCGCATAAAACGTACACATAACGGAGGCGTACTGGATAAAACGGACGAACAAGATAAAAAGAAAATTGAAGGCGGCAATAATTATACATGTAAATCACATAAGCCTCTGTCCGGTGGAAAATTTTGAGCATGTTCAAAACTTTGAACGGACGTCCAATGAATGAAATGTCCGTTGAACGTACGGTAGGCGTCCGTTTTGTACGGTACTCGTACATTCCGTTACTGTTTTTCATCCGTTACGTTCACATTATACATCCGTTGGAGGTCTGGCAGATAAATCCACCGAAGGCCTTCTAACGGACGTCTAACGGATAAAATGAATGTTGAACGAATGTGAAACGGATTTCTACCGGACGTATAACGGATAAAACGGATGATGAACGGATCTGAAACGGATAAATGCCAATATAAAAATTCGCGTCAGAAATGCCAATTAGATTTTTTTAAGGGTCATGAAATCTTATTATTCATAATCGATCTTAGAGTAAGGACGCGTCTTCACAATCAAGCAGCTCTTATTCAGGCCAGATACTGCCATTTTGGCGGCATTTTGAAGAACAGACCAAAACCATTTACTCGGAAACATTTTGAATATTTATGCGATTTACATGTATTATTATTGTCGCCTTTAATTTTTCCGTATATCTTGTTCATCCGTTTTATCCGGTACGCTTCCGTTAGGTGTCCGTTTTATGCGGTAGTCGTCCGTTGGATGTACGTTCGACATCCGTTATGTACGTTACGTTTCCGTTTCCCGTACGTTGCATATCCGGTGTGTGTCCGTTATGCATTCGTTACGCGTCCGTTTTATGTGGTCAGTACATCAACGGACTCCCAACAGATAACAATTTTGTCAACGGACAACTTTTATTTTCATCCGTTAGGCGTCCGTTCGTGCTATCCGGTAAGGTGTGACCGAGGCTTAACGGATAACTTTTTTCAATCCGTAAATGTCCGTTAGACGTCCGTCCATATCCGTTGCATGTCCGTTTAGCGTACGAATGAAAATGAAAGTTGTCCGTTGACAAAATTGTTATCCGTTGGGAGTCCGTTGATGTACTGACCAAATAAAACGGACGCGTAACGAATGCATAACGGACACATACCGGATATGCAACGTTCGAGAAACGGAAACGTACCGGACATAACGGATGTCGAACGTTCATCCAACGGACGAGTACCGCATAAGACGAACACCTTTCTAAGGCGTACCGGATAAACCGGATGAACAAGATATACGGAAAATTAAAGGCGAAAATAAAATACATATAAATCGCATAAATATTCAAAAAGTTTTTGTGTAACTGGTTTTGGTTTGCTCTTCAAAATGCACCGAAAGGGTAGTGTCTGGCCTGAATAAGAACTGCTTGATAGTGAAGAAATGCCCTTACATTATGATATATTATGATTAATAGAAATTCATGAAGCTCAAGAAATCTGACAAACCAATAATTGGCATTTCTGACGCAAAATTTCGATTGACATTTATCCGTTTCAGACCCGTTCATCATCCGTTTTATCCGTTTTACGTCCGGTAGAAGCTCGTTTCACATTTTTTTAACATCCATAATATCCATTAAGCGTCCGGTAGAAGTCCGTTGGTGAATTTGTCTACCAGACCTCCAACGGATGTACTACGGACAAGTAACGGATACAAAACGGAAACGAAACGGACGAGTACCGTAAAAAACGGACGCCTACCGGACGTTCAACGGACACTTCATCCTTTGGACGTCCTTTCAAAGTTTTGAAAATGCTTAAAATTTCCAACGGACAGAAATGATGTCGGCGGATAAAACGTACGTCAAGTTACGGATTTGAAACGGATATGGACGGACGTTTAACGGATAATAACGAACGTCTAACGACATGAACGGATTGAAAAGGTTTTGCGTTCGGCATCCATTCAAGCTATCCGTTAATGTGTGACCGATGCTTTACCGGATTTATCACGAACGAACGCCTAACGGATGAAAACAAGTTTTCTGTCGACAAAATTGTTATCCGTTGGGATTCAGTTGATGTACTGACAAACAAAACGGACGCAAAATGAATGCATTAAGCCTCGGTCACACCTTACCGGATAGCACGAACGGACGTCTAACGGATGAAAATAAAAGTTGTCCGTTGACAAAATTGTTATCCGTTAGAGTCCATTGATGTACTGACCAAATAAAACGGATGTGTAACGAATGCATAACGGACACAAACCGGATATGCAACGTACGAAAAACGGAAACGTACCGTACAGAACGGATGTCGAACGTACACCCAACGGACGAGTACCGCATGAAACGGACACATAACGGAAACGTACCGGATAAAACGGACGAACAAGATATACGGAAAAATTAAAGGCGACAATAATAATACATGTAAATCGCATAAATATTAAAAATGTTTCCGTGTAACTGGTTTTGGTTTGTTCTTCCAAATGCCGCCAAAGGGCAGTGTCTGGCCTGAATAAGAGGTGATTGATTGTGAAGACGTGTCTTAACTCTTAAAATCGATTATGAATAATAAGAATTCATGAACCTAAAGAAATCTGACATATCAATAATTGGCATTTCTGACGCGAAATTTTCAATTGGCATTTATCCGTTTCAGATCCATTCATCATCCGTTTTATCCGTAATACGTCCGGTAGAAGTCCGTTTCTCATTCGTTCAACATCCGTTTTATCCGTTAAACGTCCGGTAGAAGTCCGTTGGTGAATTCATCTTCCACACCTCCAACGGATGTATAACGGACACGTAACGGATGCACAACGGAAACAAATCAGACGAGTACCGTACAAATCTGACGCCTAACGGACGTTCAACGGACATTTTATCCGTTGGACGTCCGTTCAAAGTTTTGAACATGCTCAAAATTTTCCACCGGACAGAACGGACGTCGACGGATAAAACGTACGCTTAACGGACATGCAACGGATATGGACGGACGTCTAACGGATAAGAACGGACGTCTAACGGATAAGAACGGACGTCTAACGGACATGAACGGATTAAAATAAAAGTTGTCCGTTGACAAAATTGTTATCCGTTGTGAGTCCGTTGATGTACTGACCGAATAAAACGGACGTGTAACGAATACATAACGGACACACACCGGATATGCAACGTACGAGAAACGGACACGTACCTGACAGAACGGATGTCGAACGTACATCCAACGGACGAGTACCGCATAAAACGGACACCTAGCGGAAGCGTACCGGATAAAACGGATGAACAAGATATACGGAAAAATTAAAGGCGACAATAATAATACATGTAAATCGCATAAATATTCAAAATGTTTCTGTGTTACTGGTTTTGTTTTGTTCTTCAAAATGCCGCCAAAGGGCAGTGTATAGCCTGAAAAAGAGTTGCTTGATTGTGGAGACGTGCTCTTACTCTAAGATCGATTATGAATAATAAGAATTCATGAACCTTAAGAAATCTGACCTACCAATAATTGGCATTTCTGACTCGAAATTTTCAATTGGCATTTATCCGTTTCAGATCCGTTCATCAACCGTTTTATCCGTTATACGTCCGGTAGAAGTCCATTTCTCATTTGTTCAACATTTGTTTTATCCATTAAACGTCCGGAAGTCCGTTGGTGAATTCATCTTCCAGACCTCCAACGGATGAATAACGGACACGTAACGGATACAATACGGTAACGAAACGGACGAGTACCGTACAAAATGGACGCCTACCGGACGTTCAACGGACATTTCATTCGTTGGACGTCCGTTCAAATTTTGAACATGCACACAAATTTCCACCGGAAAAATGGACGTCGACGGATAAAACGTACGCTAAACGGACATGCAACGGATATGGACGGACATCTAACGGATAAGAACGGACGTCTAACAGACATGAACGGATTAAAAAAAAATTATCCGTTAGGCATCCGTTCGAGCTATCCGTTAAGGTGTGACCGAGGCCTAACGGAAACGCAATGGACGAGAAACGGAAACGTACCGGTGTTTCTCGGACAGAACGGATGTCGAACGTACACCCAACGGACGAGTTCTGCATAAAACGGACACCTAATGGAAGCGTACCGGGTAAATCGCGGATGAACAAGATATGCGGAAAAATTAAAGGCGACAATAATAATACATGTCAGTCGCATAAATATTCAAAAAGTTTCTGTGTAATTGGTTTTGGTTTCAAAAGTCCGCTAAATGGTAGGGTTCAGCCTGAATCACAACTGCTTGATAGTGAAGACGAGCGTTTACTCTAAGATCAATAATGGATAATAAGCATTCGTGAACCTCAAGAAATCTAAAATACCAATAATTCGCATTACTCACTCAAAATTTTCAATAGGTATTTATCCGTTTCACATCTGTTCATCGTCCGGTTTACCCGTTATACGTCTGGTAGAAGTCCGTCTACCACCCGTTTTATCCGTTATACGCGCGGTAGAAGTCCGTTGGTGAATCCGTTCGCGCTTTCCGTTAAGGTGTGACTGGGGCTTAACGGACCTCTAATGGATGTATAACGGACAAGTAATGGATACATAACGGAAAGGGAACTGACGAATACGGTAAAAAACGGACGCATACCGGACGTTCAACGGACACTTCATCTGTAGGACCTCTGTTCAAAGTTTTGAACATGTTCAAAATTTTCCACCGGACCGAACGGACGTCGACGGATAAAACAATCGATAAACGGACATGAAACGGATATGGGCGGACATCCCACGGATAACAACGTACGTCTTACGAACATGAACGGATTGAAAAAAGGTTATCCGTTCGACGTCCGTTCGCGCTATCCGGTAAGGTGAGACTGAGGCTTTATTAACAATGGTAGTTGTACTATGACTTTCTTTTAAATTTCTAGTCATACATTGTTTCTGTATATTATTGTCATAAGAAATCAGAAACGAGACAAACAGTGTCCTCTGAAAAAAGTGGCTGCTATCAGTATTGGTATTTAAAACAGACTGAAATCCTTTAAGAATCACTACAAGCCGTGAAGTTGTCGGATTCGGCCGATAATTAGATTTCATAAAGATTTGAGATTTTGGTAATCTTGGAGTCTGATACAGCTTTTGTGTGTTTAGACAAGTTGTCAAAATTGCCTGCTGGAAAAGTGGCTGCTATCTTTATTGGCTGCTGAAAGTGCCAATCTGGTTTTAAATTGGCTCACTAGTCACCTAACACAATAGTGAAATTCGATCATTTCAACATAATTTTAACATAATTAAGGTATCTACTTGATTATCAAGTTTCTTTTATGGGTGACCATTTCAGGCATGTTACAATCTCATAGTTGAAGATCGTTTTGCGACCTCTAGATATAATATAATATAATATAAATTCTTTACAAATTCTTTATTATAAACTACTCATATTGTTAAATCGCATTATTCAGACCTTAAATACAATGAAAGTTGAAATATGAAAGAATATTGTCAATTACATTAATTTATATGTAACGTATCTTCTCATTGGCTGACAGGATTTTGTTTATCATCTCAGAGACACAATTCTGTCATGTGCCTGTGACGTCATTAACGTTTTTTTCTTCCATGATTTACGCCAGTGTAAATTCAAATTTAGAAATGACTAATATTTTTTCTGTCCATTCAAAATAACATAAAAAAAATGTGGCACCCACTTAATAATAACAAGGGTGCACCACTTTTTTATGTTATTTCTTCATAAACAGAAGAAATATTACTGTCATTTCTTATAATTAATTCTTAATTTGATTTTTTTATTACAGTCATTCCTTAAATAGAACAAAAGATGAAAAGAGGTTCGACTCCACATGTGCCTGTGCCTTTTCTTTTTTCTCTATTATAATTGCCCTCCCCCTTTTTTCTCTCATTTAGATGAAAGACGACCCGTCGCTTGGTTTCAATTGTATGTTGTATCAGAGGAAAATTTCTTGCAGATTCATGTTTTAGTTTTGTAAGATTTATATCAGAAACACTTACCATATTCGAATCCACATATTTGTCGTTGGATAAGTTGCAAAATACTGCATGTTTGGAATAGTAGAACTATAATCGAAATGCTGTGAAGACTTGCTTTGATTCCGGAAAAGGGCCCGGAAAATGATGAAAATGCGTTCACGATACTATCAAACTGCGTTTGTGAGATCCCGTAATTATCACAGTATATTAAGCAAATTTGCAAAATCACGGAAAATATATATTTCGCAAATCACAAATTAAACCCGCTGCAAGTTCTTTCACGTTTTCAAGGTCTATATTCAAAAGTCACGCCTAGACCCTTTCCAAAATATTCTGACTTTGATCTCATTTTCATGGTTCATTGGTTAATGTTAACTTGTTCTTGTTTCGTCTGTTCTTCGGTTACTTGAAGAAAAGGAGAACTTGTAAGGTCTAAATATTTGTCTTGAAGATGTCATCTTACTTGGCTTGTTCATGGTTTATTGCATTGATCAATGTTAAATTCAACTGATTTGGTACATGGGGACAGGACATTTGTTTTAGCTCTCCAACAAATGGAAGTTTTCGTTTTTTTCAAAAATCTGTTATTTTTTCCATTAATTTCAATTATTTCGTGTTTCAATGTATAATATAATTCAACATACATTTAACTGTACTAGAAATAACTTGTATTTGCTATTTGCTATCAATTCCAAGTTTACTATCCGCAGCGGTCACTGATATATGATATATACCTCTATGATTTGATCTGTGTGTTTAGATACTATAAGTATGCATGTACTTTATTTTATTTGGTGTATGGCATACTTGTTAGTGAATTATATTTCAAATTGGTTTATCGCATACTTGTATTTGTCCGCACGGCAGGTGTCCTTGGACATTAACCATGTGTATAGAGCTCTATATAATATATCAGTGACCGCTGCAGATAACAGATTTTGGAAAGAGGAGGACCAAAACAAATGTCCTGTCCCCAATACCTATAGTTTGCTGTGTTTTAGATACATGTCCTTACTTTAAGGATAGTGAATTATATTTGGTGTATGGTATATTTGTAATTATAACCTAAAGGAGATGTGGTATAATTGCCAATGAGACAACTCTCCACAAGAGACCATAATGACAAAGGAATTAACAACTATAGGCCACAGTACGGCCTTCAACAATGCACAAACCCATACCGCATAGTCAGATACCAAACGCCCCGAAATGACGATGTAAAACAATTCAAACGAGAAAACTAACAGCCTTATTCATGTACAAAAAATGGACGAAAAAAACAAATATGAAACACGTAAACAAACGACAACCACTGAATTACAGGCTTGGGACAGGCACATACATACAGAATGTGGCGGGGTTAAAGATGTTGGCGGGATCCTAACCCTACACCAATCTGGGACAGTGGTATAACAGAACAACATGAGAACGAACTATAAAAATCAGTTGAAAAACGCTTAACTCATCAGATGGACGAAAATACATTGCAAGTGGACGTGGCCGGGTATTTGTACATCCCAACAACAAAAGGACGTTGGGTACAGATCAGAGAGATCCGAACTCGCAGTTAACTGACAGCTAGTCCAAAGCCACTAACAACTACCAACTAATAAAAAAACATGCATTTGAGATTAAATTATCAATCCGTAAACATCCAACATCCAATGGATTTAGTGTAAATACGTCATAGTCAGTCAAGACAAAGTATTTGTAATGCTTATTTGTCCGTTTGTCGTGTGTCAGTTGTTCATAAAATTATTTCTTTTTTAATATATAGTTTGGAGAATTTCTCAGATACTATAAAAAAAATTGAAAACAACACGTTTAATAATTTCTTGCGTCCGAAGCGCTTTTCTGGATTTACCTTCATCAGGAACGCTCAAAGCCAAACATTTGAAATCCGAAGATGTATATAAGTGGTAGTAAAGTCATGTATACATGGTATGCATGACTGTCTGCCTGGACGGTGTCATCTTTCCTTGACCTTTTTAATTTGTCACAGGTTTTTTTTCGTGATGGTGCTTGCTTCTGAGATACTTTAAACAAGAAGTTTACTTAATTTGATGTATGGAATTAATTTTGTGCGGCCTCCATATCTGTCTGAAAAGATTTATCTAACCTTGACTTCATGCAAATTGATAATTGAAATGTTAATTTGTTGAAATGCTTGAAGTAAAATCTCTCTGTTTGAAATTCAATAATAAACACTAAGTCTAACACATGCAAAACATTAAGTGTGTTAAGTCTTGTTATAATACGTTCAATATACAGATTCCTCAGGACGTTATTCCGATAGCAATAATCAATACAAAAGTATTTGATCTAGAATTGTCTCATTCACACTCAGTCTACATCTCTGATTTACACCTGTTGCAGGTACATTGGGTCAAGATGATGTTACTGTTCACCCCTTTTAATTTTTCCGAGGCAATACTGTTTACAAAATTCTAATTGGAAGTTATTTTTTATATAGATAACTTCTAACTATCTATTCCGTGCCATCTTAAGTCAAAATTTTAGCTTTTTTTTTGTTATGTTGGCAAACTATATTAAGTCGAAAAAAAAATAGCTGGAGGGAGGGCATGATACATCACCATGACCCAATCTTCCTATGCTTATGTTAAGTAACAATTTAATTAAATCTAAAAAATCTTCTTCATACATTCTTTGTCGAATTTGTTGTATTGGCATGTCTTTCAACAGCAACATCAAAAAAATGTGTGGACTTTAACGGTGTTTTTTTGTGGACTTTAGCGGAACTTTTTCTTGTGGACTTTAGCGGAGGTCATTTTGTGGACTTTAGCGGAAAGTTTGTGGACTTTAGCGGCGTTATGGACTTTAGCGGAAATTTGTTGTGGACTTTAGCGGTGTTGTGGACTTTAGAGGAATTGTGGACTTTAACGGTGCCACAACAAAGAATACACTACAGTCCGAGTGTTTCAAAATTTAATCTAAAGAACAGAAATTTGTTTTCTTCAAAAAACAAAACATTTTATGATATTTTTAAGCAGACAGATTTCTTAACTATTAAAATGAATAAATTACTCACCTAATAAGTTTAAAATCCAAGTATAAAGATATAAAATCGGCAAATTCCACAATAAATACCCATTAAAAGGAAATGCTCTCACCTTTAAAAAGGTAAATCATCCGATCAAGAAAATCGATATTCCAAACACTTAAATCATGTAATTGATAAACGAGATGACAGTAGATAATTAATTTCGGATTAGTGTATCATATTATTATTGAACATAGTATTTAATTGTAAAAAAAAAAACAGTAGATAATTAATTTCGGATTAGTGTGTCATATTATTATTGAACATTGTATTTAATTGTACTATTACTAATATGAAATATAAGAAAATACTACTTATCTATATGAAACCCTGTTCTTATAGATATTGACAATATCAGGGTACCTTACAGTTAAAGCTGTAGCGGTAAGGTCATTGTTAACAGCTTAAGTGCAATAAATCTATATTCAAGTGTTAAAAAACAGGACAGTTATTGCTGTTGATATTTGAATTATTTAAAGTAAGTTTCTTCGGGTAAATTTCAACAGTATATTTAGAAATTTTTTATTATTTAACGAAAAAATATCATAAGATAACGGTAATTAGCAGGTGTTTACCACATTGTAAATGTAAATGAGGGCCTATCATTTCCTTTTCAGCTTTCAAATAATTTTTTTTATGACCTTCTTCTTCTAGTAGATTTTTGGTGCAAAATATGATTGAAAATGGTATCTTTAAACATCTATATATTCTTTCATAGAAACAAATGCATTTTTCGATAAATTCAAATTGTCTATTTGAGGAGTTCAAAATTCAAAAGTGCTTAAAAGGTAAAAGAATGTCAGTAAATGTGCAAATTAATGTATTCTTTTGACCAAATACATTTCACCCATGATTAGGACCAGAGATTTTTTTGTATATATATTTTTTTTCTGAAATAAGGGGGTCAGTCGGTCGAAGAAGAAGTAGAAGAAAAAATCAAATTGCATTCAATGAGTTAAATTTTGTATCTCAAACTAGTTTGAACATGCAACATGTGTCTGTTCCATGTCGGAAATCCTGTCAGTGTTTGTTATTTGGACTTTTCTTTATGTTTTTGGTTTCATTATGGAATTTGATATTGATGACAGATGATTGGTCACTGTGTCTAAAGTACCTAGACATAAAATGTTTGGACTCGATAGTCCAGTACTATGACGGACCACCTACAGACATAGAAACGGTAGGATTTCTGTTTATCTATTTCTTATTTGTATTAAATTGCAGAATATAAATACAAATATAACTATATTCGATTGTGAACTGTAATATTTTCTACATCCGTTCTAGAAGTAAAAATACACGGCAAAATGATAAATAGAGTGAACCTTTCACCGACTTTGTTTAATTTATCATTAAATTGTGCACATTGTATTAAAATAAAACGTACGAAAAGAAATATATTAATATTATGTACATGGAGATTGTAAGATTAGTCACTTTTTGCACCTCAAATGGAACGATAGAAATTAGTCTTGTTAAAATGAAAGGACCCGGTCTTGAATATATATATACATCCTAGTTTTATCTTTTTTCTTTCCGTACGTTTTTTTTTATATATGTATATACATTGTGCTCTATTTAATGAGATTTTTTTTTCTAAATCAATGAAAGGTTCACTTTATCAATTTGCCGTGTATTTTTACTTTTTTCTCCATTAATTAAGGAATGACTGTAACATTTTTTCTGTCTATGAAGAAATAACCTCAAAAATGTGGTGCACACTGAATAACCCGCGTATCGTGTTATTTAAAAGTGTGCACCACATTTTTGAGGTTATTTCGAATAGACAGAAAAAATATTACAGTCATTCCTTATAATTTAATTCTATATTCCATTTTTGAGGAGTAAATCATAAAAAAAACGTTGATGACATCACGGTCACATGACAAACTTATGTCTATGAGCTGATAGACATAAACCTTTCAGCCAATCAGAAGACGTGTTACATCCAAAATTAAATTATTCTAGAATGGATTTAGAACATATAACATATCACAAACTGAAAATAGTTATATATGTATTTATACTCTACAATTTCATACAAATAAGAAATAGATAAACAACAAATAAGAAATAGATTAACAAAAATCTTACCGTGTCTATGTCTATAGGTGGTCCGTCATCGTACTGGATATAGTATACTACATTTTTGCCTCAGTATTTTGAACACATTGTTGGTAATCTCTGTTATCATGTATATCATAAAATTTGAATTTGAAGACATCCAGACGAAACAAAGAATTTATTATCTCCCCGTAGAAACACAACTGTTTAAAACTTAGGTCCTTAATACGCATGTAATATGAGCCACTTGACATTAGCGAATACTGAACTATCAATAATTAAAATATATGCATCTTGTTTCATTGAAGAACAAATGATACATATTTAAACAGGCTGTTGTTTATATTGAATTCACCCATCACATGTATATGCACTTATTCTAAGCATCAATTTATGAATATTATGTTTATCATCGGAATGACCGTTTCTTAACTTGAGATGTGTATTTTCTACAGTGTAATTCCGGTAAACGTGCAGTATAGTGGGAGTCAGAACAGCCATTTAACGAACGTATGAACGGCCATCGAAGTGACTATGAATATAAGCCTGACTTTCCTGTCATTTGAGAACCCCCTGACCACACTAAAGCAGATCTCCATTTACTGACTATTTCCATCAGTTACCACATCGTTACTTGGTCTAGGGAGGAAAGTATCATGCGGGATAGATTTTGGATTCGCAAATTAAAAACGTTGGTACCATATGGGATCAATGAAAAGGTGTAGTTCATATCGCACAATGCTAACCATTTCGGACGCAAATCTACGCAGCCTGTGTTGTTTATACCTAATCTGCATTTTAGAATTATACAAGCGTGGTTCGGTTTTTAATTTGAATTACATTCAAGATTTTCATACTAGGAAAACCAGCATATATTGATAAGATTTATTTTACATTATAATGATGAGGGATATCGGTTAACCGAAACATTTATTGATACTTTTATAAAAAAAAAATGTGTTGTTGTGTTCACATTTTTAGGCGTATATATATAATATATAAATTATTTTCAATTTGACAAATATTCCGGCACAACAAATGACCTTCTTCAGTGTTAATGACTCTATCAAATGTGATTTATTTATACGTTTGAAGTATTAATTAAAGGGGCATTAGCTGTCAAATTCATGTTCACCAATTTGACTCAGATTCTCATATTTGATTTATAACATACTAAAACCTATATCCAAACTACAAAGAGTCTAAAACAAACGATTAACAATGCATAGACTCAATAATATGTATCAACATTTCGTGTGTATTTTTGTCTAGACGCCATCTAATTAACCATCGAGATGACCTCCGAAGAATGCCGACGGTCATATAACCCGATATAAACATAAATATAAATATTAACAGATAGTGACCACGTGTAATTGGATTTTTCTTTGTCGTTTGATTTCATGTATAGGTTAGATAATACTTGGTCATGTTTTATGAATATTTAAAGACAGAGGCGTAGCCGAGGGTTGCAAATGTTTATAAAACATGACCAAGTATTGTCTGACCAATTTAGAACATATTCACACCTTCGAGTGACATAACAAAATTAACCTCTCCCATTGTAATAATCAAACCTTAATATGAGCTCACTTTTAAAAGTGTTAACATGATTGGTAAAAGGGATGTTAATAATATTTAATGGTCATTTCAACAGATGGAATGAAATAGCAATGAGATAGTTTTGTGATAACAAAAAAAGGAGATTTTACAAAAAAAGGAGATTTTGTCTGCTTCAGGTGCAATTTGATACTTATAAATTTAAAATTCCTTCATTTTAAAAAGCATGCAATGTTATATAAATAAGCTTTTCTAAAATTGTATAAATTTTTAAATCACAATTATTTCAACATCACATATTACTTTTTTTTTATTGATGAATGTATTGGTTTTCAAGAACTTCCTTTGATTTTTTATCAACCTGAGTCATTGTTTCTTAAAAAACATTGATTTTAAGGTCTCACATAATAAATAGATAAAATATTATTTTGTCTACAACTTTGCCCCTTTTCAATTCTTTTTTTTTTTTTTTTGGGGGGTTCTATATATGTACCATTTTATAATGTTTACAATGTTGAAATCTCAACTTAAAAAGCTTTTATAGTTCTATTCTCCTGTTTTCATCTATAATAATTAGATAAACAACAGTACTCATGATTTATTTTCTTTTGTTCTTTTCCGATAGAAATTGCCTCAGGGGATTGTGCACTTCGTTAGTGCAGTTGTTAAGAGTTCACTTTCATAATCTACGAAGAAAAGTCATTCATGTAGAGCATTTTATATTGCATGGAAAGCCATGTATTATGAAAAATAGAAGGGAAAATACTGATTTTTCCATTAGACGAGAATGGGTGAGTATGTTCTAAATTAAAAAGTATGTTTATCATCATTTTTACCTGTATAAGAATCATTTTTTGGTGGATCGAATTAGTGAATTAAATAGTTCATCCTTGTTTCAATTTCAGTGTTGACATTCTTTTCCTTTTAATAGCTGAAAACATGCGTAACCCATGTCCAGCTAAGGGGTTGAATTGAAGGTCACATGAATACGGCTTCAATGAGGTCGAACTATTCACTTGCAAGTGAATAATTCATCAGCGATTTTCTTAGCTTATTTTGACAAAATTGAACCAATTTGGCTGCTAAAAGCGAATTATTATTTCACTATTTCACTTTCATTAATGACTGAACAATATCATATTTTATTTTTTTTTTATATCTCGTAGCTAATGCCCCTTTAAGACATAGTTCAAATGAACGGCATACTTTTCGGTGATACTTTGAAGTTTTTACAAGTGGGATTTATTTTGAAATTGATCACGTTCTGAAACATGCAAAAAACAGAAAGAATATTTCTTAAAATAAAAATAATCAAACAAAATTATCAAACAAATATCTTACTTTAACACCTATTGTAGAACTAGACATATTATGAAATTAATCAATGCAGACACTTACTGTATGATTATGTCGACAGGTTTAGATAGGTCTGTGTATTAACCTTTAAACATTGGAAGTTAAATATATTTTGCAACACTGTCCGTGCAGATTTCATTGTTATTCAACACAAAACGACCTTAGTTCATAAAATTTCTTTCTTTGTATATGTAAGAGAATGATAATCCCTTTCTTCATGATTAAGTACGAGCGTTAGCGAGTACTTATCATGAAGTAAGGGATTATCATTCTCTTACAAACTTAGAATATTGTAAAGTGCTCAAGGCTCAAATGATCTATTCAAGAATTAGTTTCATTGTCAGTGCAATGTTTATAATTGATGCATGACTTCCTTTTTCGGCATGTCATTTATGGATTAGTTTTAGTGATGTAAGGACTTTCTTATCATTTGGGAAATATTTTTTAAAAATGCGTTATAGATATTAGGTGACACAAAAGTAGAAAGAAAAGGTAGAAATTGTATATGTTTCCTGTTTGTGAGTATGAATGTAAATCATGTAATATTTTAGTGAGGAATTATCCTTTTTTTATTTACAGTTTAAATCAATTAATGCATTTGAGTTACAACTAAATTTTATTTCATAGCAAATATTTTGGTCTGGCTTTTTACATCAAATACTTTTTCATTATGTCAGGAAAATGTTCAAAAATAATGCCTTTAAAAGTTTTGAACATGTTCAAAATTAAATTCCTGTTTTTTTTATTGGAATATTAGAAATAACTATTCTTCCCAATCGCTGATCAAGTAATCTACATTTTGGAAAGCTCAAGATTTAGGTTACATGTATTTTTTATCTGAAAGATTTTTTTTTCTTTTTTTGCATTGCTTTGGTATTGTTTATTTTTTTTAAGTAATTTGAAGTTATTAATATTTTCATAATAACATTCACGGTACCAATTTTACCGCACCAGTAAACTTCCACTTATTTTGAGTTTTTTGTTTGTTTCACAATTCAACTTTTAGTGAGTTTCAATCACTGTGTGATAAATCCTTTCAATCTGATAAATGTGCTTCGGGGCAGTTGTAACTCATTTATAGAAACTCTTTGTTTTGAACTGTAAATAGACCCAAATAATAGGATAATCCCTTACTAAGAACATGATTTATATTCATTCTTCACAATTAAGAGGCATCCAATCCTACAATTTCATTGGTCGAGAGCACTTTGCTATATTCTAATTACTTGCTATACCGCGAACTTATTGAAATGGAGTAGACTTTTAAATGGAAGTTCGATTTACTAAACTTTAATCGGACATAACTAATTATAGTACGGCGACAAGTAAGGTCAATTTAAAAATTTAATGGACCGAAATACTTCACGGCTAATTGTGGTCTTATTTTGAAGATCAATATAATGTCCTTTGATTAATGCTGTCGTAGAGTGCCAAAGTGGTGCAGATTTTCTAAAACTGTGATCAAAGGTCAGAAGTGGGGATTTAAAAAAAACTCAATCTTTGACATTTTGGACTCGCACTGCATGAAAAGGTTGGTTTGCATTTCTTTACTCGTGTATATAAAGGCAAGGCAAAGATAGGCACTTTGTTGCACCATACATTTGTATATCTCAATACCCATTATTTGGTGAATAAATACATGATAAATTTGCATTCGTACACTATATATGCAAAGAAATTGCAAAAATTATGCTAATCTTTCCTAAACTTTCAAACAACGTTAAATGTAAGTAAAGTCAACGGTCTTATTTACTTACATTTATAAAGTACTAAAACGTATTTAAATGTTAACCTTAATTGGTTGTTTTGTCGTCCTATATAAATATATGAAAGGCCGCCTTTTACATTGAATTTACAACATCGTCAAACATAAGCAAAGAAGACACTTGTATTTGCGTTCTATTCGCATAGTGTGTTAGATATAGGCAAAGCTTTCCATATCTTTGCAAATGTTCATATAGCTTCCGAAATATATTGAAATATGAATCTAAAATAGTTGTTTTGTCGTCCTATTTAAAGATATGAAAGGCCGTCTTTTACATTAAATTTACAAACATCGTAAAACATAAACAAAGTAGACACTTGTATTTGCGTTCTATTCGCATAGTGTGTTAGATATATGCAAAGCTTTCCCATATATTTGCAAATGTTCATATAGCTTCCGAAATATATTTAAGTATGAATCTAAATTAGTTGTTTTGTCGTCCTATTTAAAGATATGAAAGGCCGCCTTTTACATTAAATTTACAAACATCGTAAAACATAAACAAAGTAGACACTTGTATTTGCGTTCTATTCGCATAGTGTGTTAGATGTATGCAAAGCTTTCCCATATCTTTGCAAATGTTCATATAGCTTACGAAATATATTTAATTATTAACCTAAAGTAGTTGTTTTGTCGTCCTATTTGATGATATGAAAGACCGTCTTTTACATTAAGTTTACAAACATAATCAAACACAAACAAAGTATATATCGTATTTGCATAAACTTTAAAACTCGGGTAAAATGTATAAAAAGGTTTCCCATGTCTTTGCATATATATACGTATTGATGAATTTATACGCAAATTTGCGGCCGATAGATATAAAGCATTATGACTTTAAAAATACAGACATATTTTACATACATAAATAAACATAATCAAATGTTTTGCAAGTCTTTGCATAGCTTTGCTTTGTAAAGTTTTCCTATTTTTTGCAACCATTCGTATTTGTAAGAATTGATAATATGTAATACTGCATCATCAGATCCGATAAATATGACCTTTAAATATATGACAGACCGCCTTATGAACGAGAGTGTGGATGGGGTTTACAGAATAGAGATTAATGGACAAAATGTGCGGAATAAAGGGCCAAAAACATAAAGAATAGAGAAAAAATGGCCAAAACATAAAGAATAGTGAAAAAAAATGGCAAAAAAAAATAAAGAATAGAGAAAAAAATGGCAAAAAAATATACAAAATAGAGAATAATGAGGTGTTAAAATATAAAGAATAGAGAATAACAGGCAAAATTTATAAAGCATAGAGAAAAATGGCATAAAAAATATCCGCAATGAAGACCCCCCATCCAAACCTTTATAATGTTTTATCTAATAATATCTAAATAATCTAAATCGTATGCAAGTAAATAATACATATTGGCATTTAAGCCAAATACGTGTAAAGTTTTCCAGTTTGGTTGCATGTTTTAAGTACTAACTGATATTCACTGAGGCCAATGACCGAAGTGAATATCATTTTCAAAGGTAATTAAACCTGGCACATACTTATTGAAACAAAGGCAATAATTCTTTTATTCCGTCTTCTGATAGAAAAATGTATTGTATGAAAATTATCTACCAAAACCAATTGTACATCAAACATTTCCCATAATTATACATGAAATTGACGTTTAGCGCGACGAAGTTCACTTTTCTTCAAATGAATATGCTGTTTTATTCAAAATCCATTACATATAGAAAAACGTACTTTAATAATACCAATTTGGAATAATCTATTATCAATTTTCTTTTCTTTATTTTTCTCTTTCTTTTCGTCGATTACTCACTATTATGTACCTATACATGTTCAGTAGTTGTCGGTGCCGTTGGTTTTCCCGTTTGAATGGTTTTACACTAGTAATTTTTGGGGTCCTTTTTAGCTTGCTGTTCGGTGTAAGCCAAGGCTCCGTGTTGAAGACCGTACTTTGACCTACAATGGTTTACTTTTACAGTTGTGACTTGGATGGAGAGTTTTCTCATTGGCATTCATACCACATCTTTTATATCTAATGACTTTTTATTAGATGTAATACTTTTGGTGTTCGTTCTATTTCATGGTTTCCAAGGATTGCCGTGCATTTCGACATGGGAGTATTATATTGACTTTTAATTTACTTCCATGATTTGAATAAATGGTATTTACTCCCAAAATACACATTGCAGAGAAAACATTTTGACAATATTATAATAAGAGCAATAAAATAGGGTTAACTATTAAGACAAAACTTACTATAATTTTGTATAAATTCACTTGTTTTGAGTTTTATTTACATAATATAAAGAACCTAAAGGTATCAAGATTTCGTAAAAGAAAAAAATACAAGATATTTTTAATTGATAAATCCGGGAACCAACTCACTACTTGGTCATCTAATTTTAATGTTCACACGTTCTAAGCAGTTTTGTATTGTTTATTTAATAATAGCAAGTCAAGAATAATTTTTACATGTAGGACAAATGTAAAATCACAACAAATATAGGAAGATATATATTTATAATGGAGACTTTAAAATCTTGTATTTTCGTTTGTTGTGTCCATAAAACCATTTGTATTTTTCAGTCATTGGCAATGTCATTACGTAACCAGACGATGTGATTTTACTGATTTTTTCACACGGGTGTTAATTGTAGAGCGTCTCAGCATGTTCTGATAAAATGCTGTCTTAAGTTTCTGATGTTAGTATATAACAGTGGGATATTACTTTCTTGTTTTATGAAATTCACACCTCTTTGTGCACAATATTGTACGATTTAGAAGTTAACAAAAATATTAACATAATCATACGAAAAATCTTAATTGAACCATGGAACTATTATAGTCAAATTATAATGCTTCAATGATTGAACTTACTTGTCCTGCTGTGTAGAAAATATGGACGAAAGAATACGAGAATACAAAAGTTGGAAATAAAAATGAACTTGATAAGACGTTGTAATCTCCCTGTAATGTATTTCCATACATGTTTTCTAAAACTACATTGAAAAAGAAACTCAAGTAAAAAGTAACCAATGCCGTGCTTTTGAGAACCCTCGTTTATATATGTGAGACATGAAACTGATCAGAGTGAATGTTACCATAAAATAAAAATTCATAGAATACATTGGCGTTTCAAATGATATGAATATAGATTTCATACAGCTTAAAACTTTTATATAGAATAAATACTTGATAATGTTCAGTGCTAAAAATCAGACAGGTTTCCCTTAACACACACCACATTATTATATATAATAAGTATTTTATAACACTCGTTTTATTGCGTAAATCAACATAATATATTCTAAAGGAGTAGCGCCAAATTCCCCTGATTTTATTTACACAACTGCCATTCTCAAAGTCTTTCAATCTTCACTTAAATTCATAAAATCAAAGCCCAAGGTATGAACTTTAAGGTTCTTACACTGTTATGGCTTATTCCTGAACAGGCATCAAAACGCCGGACACAAATGTTTAGCATTTTTTCCCAAAAATGTATAAATGTTAACCACTATAAAAAATATGTTGGAAGTAAAGGTATCTATTGACTCTTGGATACACATATTATATTTGTTATGGATAGTGATGTCTTTCGATCGGCGCTTTGCCGATGATTTGCGTCAATCGGTATTTCATTTGCGCCAAAAATAATAGGTGAAATTAAAAAAATTAGAATTTTAGATTGATACCATAAGTTGGAAAAGTTTTTAAGGAACAAAATAAGCTAAAAATATTGATAGGTTATGGAGCTCCTTTTCGAGATATTTATTTTTTTTTTAAATGGCATGAAAAGGCTGACTCGGACTTTTACCTTATATTTGCTTTGGTTTTAATTTTGGTCTCAAATCGAAAAAAAAGAAATCTAGAATCTGCTTAAATTTTGGTAAATATGAAAAGTAAAATGGGTGTTATGGGGCAAAATATTTTACCCTGTATCGTAGGAAAAAAAAACAAGGAGTCCGAACATCTGACACAAATTCCCGAACCTGACCTAAGTACATCCTTAAAACAATATCTACAGCTTTTGATGCATCATAAAACTATGTGCATCTTAATCTGTTGTCGCAAAAATTCTTTTTGGCAGCTATTGTATACAAATAAGGAGATGTGGTATGATTGCCAACGAGTCAACTATCCACCAAAATTCAAATTCAATTTGATGTAAGCAATTAAAGGCAACCGTACGGCCTTCAACAATAAGAAAACCCCATACTGTATAGTCGGCTATAAAAGCATGTGCATAGACTCTTTAATATTCAATTACCAGCAGAATTTGACAGCTTGTAGATTTTGACCTTTTAAGTGATTTGGTCGTATCAAATTGTTATTATTCTTATTCATCAACTTGTAAACATGTGTATTGAGGGATGATCTTTTCAAATCATTTGATATATTCGGATTTGGCCCGATTTCACGGTATACTGAACATGGACGTAAGAGAGTACGAGTTGGCCATGATGTTATATGGACAGATATATTTAATGAACATGTAGTTTTATTCTAGTGTGAAAAGGCTTATTTGATCGAAGTTCATTTTTATGAAGCAAAGGAAGAGCTTAAAATGTGCTTTTACAACCCTAAAGAACTACGAAACTGTCGGTTTTAATCCTTTATTACATTTAAATGCTGAAACAGGGAAAGAATATTCTGACTAATTGACGAAAGGTTGCAATGGAGAGAACGTGCAATTATGGAAGTATACATTTATTATATACCTAATCACAATAAAATACGACGTGGTTGTTTACATGCCACTTGAATGATGAAATTCATATGAAACATCTATGTACTCTCAAATTGTAATATGAATCTTAGACCTGATTCCTGTACAAGCTGAACACTCTGGTCCACAGTATGTGCATTTTAGATCACAGTTAAGGGAGCAACCATTTAACTTCAAAAGGGGGGAGGCGGGTTTCTGAGTCAGAAAATTTTAGTTTTTCGACGCTATCAATCAAATTATTTTTTCTGAATTTAACACTAACTATAAGGTATTGGGATATCTGCATTCAGATTTTTTTTTTTTCATCTGCTTGACCAGAATATTTTTTTTCATCAAATTGGGAATCAGAATATTTTTTTATGAAAAAACCATAACCTCCCCACTCCCCTTGAAGTTAAATGGTCGTTCCCTATAGCTAACGTAACAATTTCATCTGGAAGACAATTTACCCTGCTCAACACTTCAGTTAGTTTTCAGTCTACTGTTGCTATTAAAAAAGAAACAAAAACAAAAACGGAGAAGCAGCAAATACACACCACAAAATGTGTTGGTTTAACCTCGATTTTGTTCATTCTGGACCAATATATAGATTTATCATATTTGTTTCACAGTAAGTCTAATGTTATTATGTCCTAACATTTTTCTTCTCAGAATATATTTATTTTTTTATGTTGATTGTTAAAGTATTTACATTTGTACTTGATAATATATGTGTGTCGTCAAATGCATTTAAATTAAATCTTTAGTATCAGTCTACCCAGAATGTCGAATCTTATCTTATTAAACTGAACTTTGATTGAAATGAGGACAATATAAAAATAAGAAGATGTGGTATGATTGCCAATGAGACAGCTCTCCACAAGAGACAAAATGACAGACACAGAAACTATAGGTCACCGTACGGCCTTCAACAATGAGTAAAACCCATACTGCATAGTCAGATGAACATTGCCTGAGCAGACATGTACACCTTACAATCATTCCATACGCAAAATATGGTTGACCTACTGGTAAAAAGGTCAGAAGAAAACTGTCTGACGGACATGTAGAATTTACAAAGTTTGCAGACTAAATATGTGAACAGTTATCCAATTACTTTGTTTGTTAGTTGAATCATGAAAATTTGATCAAATGTTAACATGACAGACGGAAAAGTCGTAAAATAGGGCATCGATATACAAGGTATGAAGCATCCATTTCATATGTGCATTAAGTGTTAGGGCTAATCAATGTGGTTCTATTCCTAATACAAACTTATTGGTCTCAGTATTTAACAAAGATGGGTGTGACATAAACAAATATAATTGGACGGACTTGCTGCTATTTTGACATCCATGTAGTCGCCTCTCTGTACATTTTCTTTAATTGGATTTAGAGAACAAAGTACTGTATAATATTACAATACTAAAGTGTGCGACCCTACCCCATATGCGTCTAAAACTTAGATATTCACAGATAAAAAATACAAATTATTTTTTTTATGCTATTGGGTTGTTAGCTCTTTGGCACACTCACCAAATTTGACATAACGCATATAATACATGAATGTTAAATAGTTATTTAGTATAGTTTGTCAAATCGAACAATTTTATCTAACCGCTTAATCGGATAATCTTTCGACCGATTAACCGAATAATCGATATCAAAGTTGATATTCATAGACTATGTCTACAGTATACTTAACGAATCTATTTAGATTTGTCATGACATTCTTTACTAGATCATTCTGTATGTAAATGGAACGATTGATCGATTGATTATTTGGCTTTACGTCCAGTGGCAAATATATCATATAAAAATAAGAACGGATGTGGTATAGTTGCCAACGAGACAACTCTTCACCAGAGACCAAATGACATAGAAGTTAACAGCTATAGGTCACCGTACGATCTTCAACAATGAACAAAACCCATACCGCATAGTCAGCTATAAAAGGTCCCGAAATGACAAATGTAAAACAATTCAAACGAGAAAGCTAACGGCCTGATTTATGTACAAAATAATGAAAGAAAAACAAATATAATATACAGCAACAAACGACAACCACTGAATCACAGGCTCCTGACTTGCGACAGGCGCATACAGAATGTTACGGGTTAAACATGTTTGAAGGCGCTAACCCTCCCTGACTTTGGACAGTGATGTAATGACACAAACCAAGAAAAACTATGCAAACCAATTAACGAAAAAATATGAGAAACAGCAAAAAACGACAACCACTCAATTACAGGCTCCTGACTTTGGACAGGCACACATAGAATGTGGCGGGGTTAAACTAGTTTGAAGACGCCAATCCTCTCCCTAATCTGGGACAGTGGTGTAACAGTACAACATAAGAACACACTATAAAATCATTTGAAAAGGGCTTAAATCATCAGAATAATACAAAGCAGAAATACATCCAACAAAAACACAGACCGGACATGGCAGGGTAGTTAACATGTCACCCCCACAACAAAAAAAGACCCGAAGTACAGACAACATTCGAATGGCAATACGTATTACAGATAGAAAAAAAAAAAGAAATCAGAGCATCATATTGTCAAACTTCTAGTAAACGGTTACCGTTGGGAAATTTTGGCGTCGGGATTTTCTGGCGTTATTCTCTCGAAAGGCATGTGTTTTATTTTGGTGTGTATAATTTTGGTGCTTCGTTTAATTGATAACAACAGTAGTTAGCAAGATCATTCATATTTGATAATTTTCAAATCCCCAAATTTCCGAACCATAAAGAAGGATAGGTAAAACTATCTTATCAAACATGTCTAACTGACATTCTATAGTTAAACTGTTTTGTCTACATTTTTTAATATACCATACATTGTTTTAGTAGCTTGTTCACAAATATATTTTCGGGTCTTTAAAATGAACCACTTCTAGCAAAAACTATACCCAGGTATTTATAATCAGTTACGATTTCTAATTCTCTATTCTGTATAAAAATCTTATATTTTTGGGTTGTCTCCCTTTGGAAAATATAAGAATTTTTGTCTTATTAATATTTATTTTGAGTTGCCATTTTTCACAATAATCACAGAATTCATTTAACATGTTTTGTAGATCTTCACTACTCTCGGAAAACATCACAGTGTCATCCGCATATAATAACATAAATATTTTTAAAATACTGTCAACTCGTGTTCAAGGTCATCACTAATAGAGTTAACACCAAGTACATCTTTGCCTTCAAAAAAATGCTGTAAATCATTTAAAAATATTGCAAAAAGAGCAGGGGAAAGATTTTCTCCCTGTCTTACACCCATTTCACAAGCAAATAACTCTGATTTCTCACCATTAAATATAATTCGTGATTTTACATTTTCGTACATATTTTGTATAATACGGAAAAATTTGCCATTTATATTATTCTCTAAAAGTTTAAATAATAAAAAATTTCTTTGTATAAAATCAAAGGCCTTTTCAAAGTCGACAAAGGCACAGTAAAGTTTTTTCTTCCTTAATCTAAGTAACTCAAATAGTGCATATAATGAAAATAAATGATCAGTAGTTGAATATCCATGTCTGAAACCGGCTTGATTTTCTAGTAAAATAGAATATTCATCAAGATAATCACATAATCTAGTGTTCAAAATAGAAGTAAAAATCTTACCAAGACATGACAAAAGAGTAATAGGACGGTAATTTTGTGGTTCAGTAGAACTACCTTTGTTCTTAAAGATTGGTATGACGTTACCTATAATAATAATATTAAATATATACACATAAATATCAATCATACAATCAATAGACGAGGAAATGTATTCATTTACAATCATATCGTCACCCGACGATTTGTTATTTTAATATGTTTTATAGCTTTCAATATTTCTTCAGCTGTTATACTTTCATTTAAGGGCATACGATACAGTTACAGAGGAGGTAATGACGTTGCTAACGTAAATTGTTATTTTCGCGACGTCAAACTATGACTTATCGGGAAAAGATTCAGTTTTCGGCTGATTTTATCATTCAAACTTATTTAACTTGAAAACGAGTTCATGGACCCTCTTTTTAAAATGCCATTTGGTTTGATTATGCGAAAAGATTATGTGTGCCAATTTTCATGAAAACGTAAATAGTGCAATTTTTAAATTTGATAAATATACAGCAAAAGTGATGTTTTTTCTACATTCATGAACATTTGATAAATATGAGTTATTTCTGAATAAAAATGTATAAATTTTAGGATACTTATAAAATACAGAAATTACCAATTATTTAACAAAAACAATTTGTGTTTATCTTTTAAAACAAAAGTTATGTCTTTCTTTCGAAAGGAAAATACGGCCACAAATCCGAATTTTGAGCAAATATACCAAATTTCGACTTCATTTTACTCAAAAGTAGCACATGAAGGTATATTTTTATTACATATTTGATTTAATCAGGTAAAAATAGTCTATATTGAAATTTTATCAAAATGTAAATACGGGATAAAACTGTATCGTATGCCCTTAACATAGAATTTGAAGATTCTTGACTAACATCATTATTAATATCATAAGTATCTCCTTCATAATTATTTTTGTTTATATCTTTAAAAAGTTAAACAATGACTCAGTGGTGATATTACAATTGTTTTACGCTTTACTTTATTCCAAATTTTCCAAAATTCCTTGGGTTTTGAATCGCATATTTCTCATCTTAGTGCGCAAGTTTTCGTTATATAGTTTGATATTCTCGTCCATGACTTTTTGTAATGTTTTTCTGACTGTCGAATTCTTTCTTTAAATAAATTAGATCCATAGTGTTTATAAAGTCCTCTGTTTTTCGAAATTCTTGTCTAACTTTTTACAGTCTTTATTAAACCAATCTTTGTTTGAAAAGTTCCCTTTCCTGCAAGTGTTTTAGAATTTTTAGTAAATACCCCAAATGTGTCTTTTGCAGCACTCAATAGTACAGTCGTAATATCACTTACAATACCATCTACAGTATCTTGATCAACTGAACTAATATCATCATATTTAGACATTACATTTAACAATAATTCGTTTACTTTATCAACATCAATGTTGTTTTTGTATTCAATTGTCTTTTCATGTTTCCATTTACATATGTATACATTATTGTCATTAATTACTTCACTTTCACCTTGTGTATTATTAAAACCATTTACAGTTAAAGACAAGCACAAAGGAGGTGTATATCTGAGAATAAATTACAAAAATCAGAAACTTCGAAATTATCTATTTTGCATAAAATATTAGCAGTACATAATATATAATCTACAGTAACTACACTAATACTTCGGCTTGTAGGTTTACCAAGTACTCGGTCTTTACCGACTCTTCCATTTAAAATATACATGTGATTATTTTTACAAAATTGAATTAATTTTCTTCCATATGTATTAATAACAGTATCAGAACTATTACGTATTCTTGGTATATTAAGATCGTCTAAGACATGAATGTCATTAAACTCATTTACATCTATAAAATCAGTTAAATGTTCTTCGAAATCAGATATATCGAAAAAATCTTGTTCATTTGCAGTACGACTATTGAAATCACCAAGAAGAAAAATACAGTTACTATTCTTTTGTAATTCAAGAAATTCTATTTCAATTTCTGACATCGCATTTTCAGACGTATAACGAGTATTTTCAGGCGGGATATACACTATACCCATTATTATATCATCTTCTGTTCTTAATAATGTACGATCTACTCTAAACCATAAAACAAAAGGACAATCTGTTTCTATACAATGAATAAATTTTGCATATTGTGATCTATAGCCTAAAGCTATCCCACCTGATCTAAAGCTAGTAAATTTTTCCTGTTTTTATAATGAAAGGTAAAATCTTCAAAACTAATTTCATCTAAATCGTCCAATTTTGTTTCAGTAAGACATAATAAATCATTACAGTTTAATAAATCCCTAAATTCTTGATACAGTAGTTTCCGTTTTAATCCACAAACATTTAATGATAATAAATGAACAATATCTTTATTTACATGATTAGAATTAATACCAGTGTTAGTGTGAGAGCCAGTTCCATCTGAGTGATTTAAACTGTCATTTAAATTGTCCGTTAAACCTCCACGGTTTACCTATCTTCGTCTTCCACGTCTGTGAGGGCTCCACAGGTACGGTCGTTGTTCTGTTGAGGACCTCGGCGGGATGGTTCTTTCTGTCGTACGCCTTCTGTTTCATGTCGTTGTCTATTGTCTGTTTCCATGTGACGATCAGTAGGGGGTCCAATTTCTTCGCCGTTAATAAACAATTTGTCTCGTTTAAAGTGCGTTTTCTGTCCTTGTTTTTTAGCCTCCTTGTAATATGGCCAAAGAAGTTTGCGGCGGTCATTTACCTCTTTTGGGAACTGTTCATTCACCCCAAATTTGGTACCTTTGAGATGGCGAGCAAAGATCTGACCAATTCGCGATCTTTGAAATTTTAAATCTGCACACTATTGGCCTGGTCGTATAAGTGTCTCTGTCGTCGATTTTAATTTGTGATTTTTTCCAAACCTATGTGCGCGCTGAAAGTCGACTATCATATCCATTTTCATTTCTGTTTTCATAAAGTCTTTTATAATGTCTTCAGTTTGCTCTGATGTTTCATTTTCGGAAAATTCTGGTATACCGAGAACACAAGGTTTTCCTCATAGACCTTATTTGTAAATCTACATGTCGCTCATGTAATTCGTCTATATCAGCCCTCAGACAATCGAAACCGTTAACCATTTCATCGTGTTCACTTTAATTTCCGTGATAGTTGTTTTAAGATATTCACTCTCAGATTTACTACTTTCAAAATTTTGGTTCATAAACTCCATACTTTTTCAACTTCATCAATTCGTTTTGAAGCTTTCTCAACAGTTTTTGTCAAATTATTTACACTAGTTTCAAAATTTCCAATCTTTTTGGTTAATTCATCAATACATGACAGTTTTTTAAATATTTCGTCAACTTTCTGAACCAAAAAGTCTATTTTATCACCAGATTCGCTGCCTTGATTTAAAGTGGATTGCATAATTGGCGGGGCATCGAGTGACTCGGGCTCTGAGAGGGTACAGGATAATATCCTGACATAGGAGACATCTGTTGAAAAACCGGAGATGAGAAATTTTGTTGAGGCTGAATAAAGTGCTGCATATTTTGTTTTCCCTGTATCATTTGACAAGAGTCATAAGAGGTCATAGTAGAAGTTAATATAGGATTAATTTTGTTATGTACTGCTACCGATTGTTTATTTACATTTTAACGTTGTGAGTACTACTCTTTTGTGTTTGTTTTGTGGTTTCTCACCGCTGACATTTTGATCCTTCGAATTCTTCCTTTTCGAGTCCCTTTTCCATCCTTTTTGAATTCATACAGTATAACAAGTCAGTTCATTTGTATATTCACTAGAATTAATTCTCACAATATAATTTTAAAGTTCATTTTATAAATTTCGTTAATTTTTAACAAGCCAAAAAATTACGTCCATACTGTTCACACATGCGCATTATCTATGTGTGAATAAAATTCATGTTGTGACTTCTTAACAATTTCAGAAAATTGACAATTAAGTAAAATTATATAGTGTTGTTGTCCAATTATACCAGGTATTTATTTGCAGATTTGGCTATGTATAGAATTGTAGGGAATATACGGAAGATAAAATAACATAAAATATTTTCCCCAAAAATTAACATTAAGATATTGTCGTACCGGTACTCGATTTTGGCGTTTCAATTTTTAGTGTTTGTTTAATTTTCGTGTGTTTAATTTTGGCACTTTCATTGGAGGTATCAAATAAACCAAAATAAAACTACAACCTTACGGTATAAGCAGGGTTACAGAAAAATCTAGATTTCATACAAAACATGATTTTTGTGTGCAAGACGTCGTTTGTCAAATTTTAGTGAATATTCAAAACGGAAAAATAATGCATTTAAGGAACAACCCTTTCATTTAAAGGGGAGGGGGTATGATATTTTGATGAAGAAAAAAATAATAATTTCTAAGGGAAGAAAAATAAATAAGCTGTCGTAGCATTTGCCACACTATTCTAATATAACAAATTGCTGCCACACAACTTCAAAGAAAACAACATTTCAAAACCAGGCATTGCATGATATTTATAATTTGTTTAATACGGTAATTTTAGCATTTGAATGCATGCAGCGTTTACTTACAATCAAACTTGTGGGCGGGTATCAAATTGTGTGAACATAATACGTCAATTTGATTGGCTAAAATGAATTACAGATAAATATGTTGACAAGCCGAGGGTGATTTAAAATAGGCATTCTTTTAATAACTGTCGAATAGTACCGCATGAGTCCGACTTAGACGTCATGTTAGAACACACAGTATCTGTTAAGAACGTTAAACATCGCTAACCGACGTCGAACTGTTGAATACCAACAACCAGGAACCATTTTCCATCGAGTTGTGTAATCGCTCTGATGTGGATCAAAACGGATAATATTTTATGTGGCTTGTTATTGATGACGGAATGATATTTTTTTTGGATCATATTTGTAGATAATACAAGGATTTGAAAAATTGATAGTCCTTGGTTTTAATATTAAATAACATGAATTATAAAACTTTCAAGAAGTCAAAAAAGTAGCCGAGGAAGAAACATAAACAAACCAGAACATTTCCTTTGGTCTTTTTTACTTTTCGCGTGTCGCTTATTGCAGCTGAACAAGTAGTAATAATAATTATAAGAGTAGGAATTTTCGTATTTAAAAACACGATTGACGTGTTACCAGTGTTTTCAGTGAGATGAGATAGCAGTCACTTCATGGAAATATTTGTATTATGTATTAAATTAATTTAATAAATCATGACTATACGCATATCATGTATAATCAAACGACATCATAGTTATAAAATCTTTAATTTTCAAAACTGCGAGCCGCTATTACCCAACAGCAATATGTACACCAAACAAGTATTTATACAGAAAAAAAGGAATGAACTAAATGCAAATATATATAACTATAAATTTACAGTTCATTTCAATAATATAAATGATTGCAAACAACAACCTTTCAAATCATTTGCACACCACATAAACGGTCTGGCATGTTAATGTTTCCTATATATTTACAAAGGTTTTGCATATATGCAAATTTCCATAATGCCGTTATCTTTGGATAGCTTAAAAATTATTCACAAATGATAAGGATGCCCATTACTTTATGTTGGTTTGAAATATGCAAATACTTAGATATTTGCCTTATCGGGTCACCAGGTTCAAACATAAGATGCCTAACCATATTTGCATATGTATGCAAATGAAATACTGCTTATACCTATAGAAATTTGAAAATTTAACTTTGACACAAAACCTGTAAAATTAAAACAAAATATCAATATTAAAGAAACATTTAGTGCATGTAAAAGATAAACGAAATATCTACTTTTAATTGATATTTCCTCAAGCTATAAATCATTTTAAAAAGTCATATTTGCATGCACTTAAAATATAAGCATTTACATACCATTGCAAATTTAACTATTTCCATACAATACCACACGCTAGAAAAATTTAGCTCATGGTCACGTTTAATGATGGTGTGATCTTTTTGTATTTGTATTGAATTCAAAACGATTGCTCAGGATAGAGAATCGTACCGAGTTCACACAATTTACCCACGTTTTATATGATATGTAAAAGGCGGCCGCGCTACCTGCAACACCATGGATGTTTATGGGGAAATATTAAGATTTATTGTCAACAAAAATAGCACAAACATATTTACAGCCTATTAAAGTTTATCTAAATATGTGCCTTTATTTATATTTATCATATATCTACATACATATGTAAATCGACCTTTTCATGCAGTGTCGGTGATCCCTCATGATAACTGAGAGAAAAAAAATCTATGGAATCATGCTCTGGAAATGTTGCATAAATTCAGCTTGTCATATTTATGCCTGATTGCAAGAGATTTATAACGTATACCCCCGCTTCCAACATGTAAGAAAATGAAACATTAAAATTTTATCTTTATCTACGGAAATTATCGACAAAAAATATTTATATTTAATATTTAGCTATGCAAGAATATATGAAAACGTATAAAGACATTTTGGAAAAGTTTTGTCAACATGCCACAAAGAACATAGGAAAAATAAGTACTGTAAAGTTAACACCCGGTCCATGATTCAATGACGGGATGTTATAGCCCAAGACTTGAAATACCACCCCGCTTGTCTTGTAGCTCTATATAATAAAGAAGGAGCCGTGAAAAAAAAAGACAAAAGAACAGGCACAGATTGATACCGATGCGGAAAAAGAAGCAGGAGATGTTGCCTTGGCTGAATTGGTTAATTATGTATTTGAAACTCAAAGAAATAGTGATGGGGCCAATGCATTTAGACTCGCAGACCTTTCAAATATGTATGAAAAAAGAGTTCAGCAATTAAGTGAGGGTACAATTCCAATACACAGGACACGACTGAAAGAAATGCTTCTTGCAAAGATACCAGATCTTCAAGCATATACGAAAGGTAGGGATGTGTTATTGGTTTTTGAAAAAGATGTTGGTCCAGCAATAGCATTAGCATGTAATTACGACGACACCATACATATTGGAAAAACTGCAGAAATTATTAGGACATAAATTAAGGAACATAAAACAAAATTTTCTGGTTCATTTTCTGTCGAAGATACCCAATCAAGCGTTCCAACATCACTGCTAGAACTAGTGTGCATGATTGAACATTGCCCTGATATTCATTCCCAATTAGAGAACAGTGTATGCAAGTCTGATCTAGCAATTGCTCAGTTGCTTATGTACAATTATCATGCAAAAACACCAAAAGTATCAGAACAACAACGGCATGCAGTAGATCGTGAACCTCCTTTTTGTATCTATATTGGACTTTTAATTTTTGCAAGGACTAGGAAGCGTCACTTGATCGATATTTTATTTCAATATGGGTTATGTATTTCATATCACCGGGTATTAGAAATATCAACACAACTGGGAGATGCTGTGGTTGAACGATTTTTGTCCGAAGGTTTAGTATGTCCACCTGTTTTGAAAAAAGGGCTTTTCACTACAGCTGCTGTTGACAATATTGATCACAACCCTAGTTCAACAACTGCAAAAACATCATTTCATGGGACGGGAATTTCTATTTTTCAGCACCCGTCAGATGACATAAGTGGGATTGAACGTGGAGACTTAATACTTGGAAATAGATCAAATTCAAGACAAGTATCTTCACTTCCAGATACATACGCAAATGTTAGACCTGCCTACTTAAAGACTAAACCTAAACCTCCAAATAGCCCCGATACCATACTCAAGTTACCAGATCATGATTATCTTAAACAAAGCCTCCAGTGTGAATTTGAATGGCTAAACGAGGTTCATCTAACAGATGAGGATTTGGGTTTCGAACACATATCTTGGTCGTCATTTCATTCCTCCAAAAAACGAGGCCCTTCTGTACAAGTAAGTTTATCCTCTTTGATGCCACTGTTTGAAGAACAAGCCCATTCAGTTGCAATGATAAAACATTCTATGGATAAAGTGAAGGAAGTGGTTAACTTTCTTAATCCAGGACAAACACCAATTATAACTGCAGATCAACCACTTTTTGTTTTGGCAAAGCAAAATCAGTAGGAATGGCCAGATTTGTATGGAGAAGATAAGTTTGTCGTCATGTTTGGTGGATTGCACATTGAAATGGCTTGTTTTAAAATTCTTGGTGATATTTTGCGTGATAGTGGATGGACTAGTGCCCTCACTGAAGCCGATATTGCAACATCTGGCACGGCAGATTCCTTCCTTGTATGTTTAAATGTACCTAGGACTAGACACGCACATCAAATAACTGCCTGTGTTTTGTTTGAATGCTAATGTCGGCTTATGAAAGCATAAACGCAGAAAATATAGCTGATGACTCTATGACGTTCGATAATTTGGTGGACTGGTGTAAAGAAAGAGAGTGAACTAGACCGCAGTTTAATTTCTGGCGTTCAATTATGAATTTAGAACTTCTTGTGTTATCTGTAATACGATCATTTCGTGGGTCAGATTTTTTACTTTACAAACAGTCCTTATCAAGCATGATACCGTATTTTTTTGAACTTGATTGTGTAAATTATGCTCGATGGTTACCGATCCATCTCCGCGATATGGCTTCCCTTCACGAACATCACCCACAGGTGGCAATGGAATTTGCCAATGGTAATTTCACTGTTCGTAAGACCAACAAGTTGTTTTCTAATATCGCAATTGATCAGGCACATGAACAGAACAATGCAATTGTGAAGGGCGATGGTGGTGCCATAGGTTTAACTGAGGATCCCTCAGCTTTGAGGCGATGGATGGTAGCTGGACCAGAAGTCAGTAGATTGGTAGAAGAATTTGAAATATCTAGTGGTTTGAGTCATACTACAACAGACGAACGGCACCATGACGACTCAACTAAAACCCAAAGGGATTTCTTCGAAAGAGTGCAACGGCTTTCTAAAGTGATGACTGAGTTTGGCAATCCTTTTCTAGAGGAGTCATCAGATTTATACAAAATTGACTCTAAGGAAATTGTTGAATCGGAGGCTGGTAATATATGTAAACTCGAAGATATTGGATCGAAACAATACGAAAATCTATTACAAAAAATGCAAAACGAAGGAGAATCTTCTTTTTATGACCCGATAAAAAAGAACAATTTCCCGTTATTCAGCCGTAAAACGAAACCGGAAACGTCTTTATCAAAAACAAAGCTTAAGAACCTTAAAAGTGATTGCGATCTCTTTTCTAGACTTTTCATTTCGTGTCAAAGTAGACAGTGTGACTTAGAAGATTTCTTTAGTCATGAAAACCAAACTGCCCCACCGTCTTTGTCTCAGGATGGCACTTTCAACAGTGGAAATAAATCGCAGCTAATGGATATACTTGAATCCTTCTGCGATTTGCCACCAACTGATCCACACTCTGACGCATTTATCGTTGATGGGGCAGCAATGGTTAATTCCAGACCACCACGTGGGGCAAAAACATTTGATGAATATGCAAATGATGTTATACTGCCTTACATAAAATCTTGCACAGATGATTATTCAAGAGTAGACATTGTATTTGACGTTTACTTGAAGAATAGTTTGAAGGCTGGAACGAGAAGAAAGCGAGGTGCTGGTGCAAGACGGAAAGTTGTTGGTTCAGGTAGAACGACAAGGGTTTAGAGTAGTTTTCTCCGTGAGGATGACAACAAAACTGAATTGTTCCAGTTTCTTGCCGACAGAATTGCTCGTTTACAGACTGATAGAAAAATTGTTTATGTGACGCAAGGTGAAAATGTTCTTTGTAATGTCAATACGAATATCTCCCAGCTATCTCCTTGTAACCACGAAGAAGCCGATACACGAATGTTTGTCCATGTTTAGCATGCTGCTGCAAATGGTTGTAAAAAAGTGATTATAATTAGTAATGACACGTATGTGTTAGTGTTAGGAGTTGCAGCATTTGAAAAATTAGGTGTGGAAAAATTGTGGATCGGTTTTGGAAGGAATAAAGACTTTCGATGGCTTCCAGTACATGACTTATCAAATGCGTTAGGTCCTCGCGTAGCTGCTCTTCCTTTCTTCCATGCATTCAGTGGGTGTGACACTGTGTCGGCATTTCGTGGAAAAGGGAAGAAATCAGCTTGGCAGACATGGGAAGTATTTCCGGATGTAACAGACGTTTTCGCCCGCTTGAGTATGAGACCAAACTCTATTGAAGACACAGACATGGACCTCATAGAAGCATTTGTTTGCATTATGTATGACAGATCAACAGCAACATTTGCAGTGAACGAGGCACGGTTTGAATTGTTTGCGAGGAAACAGCGGCCTTATGATGCTATTCCGCCTACTAGAGGTGCCCTTCTGGAACACACAAAAAGAGCAGCATTCCAAGACGGACATGTTTGGGCCCAAACGGACGTATGCATTCAACAGGTACCAAGTCCTGAACACTGGGGATGGACGAAAGAAAACGACATCGACAATTGGAAACCAAAATGGACTTCGTTACCTGCAGTTGCATCGTCGTGTCAGGAACTTGTGAAATGCGGATGCAAGAAACCCAGCTGTGTTGGTAATTGTAAATGCTACCGTTCTGGCCTTCCTTGTACGGGTTTGTGTACATGCAACTGTCAGTTTGATAATTTTTAGATACACACAATGTTTTTTAACCAAACTAGGCAAGAAAACTGAAAACAATCAGTAACATCCCTTGTGAAGTTGCTTGAAAGTATAAAAATTGACATTTTTGACTTTTTTGCCGGCATTTTAAAACCGGAAGTCACCTTTTGTTTCATTTATGTATTGTCTAGTCGTAATTTAGGATCTGTTATCTACTTTTTATCAAAACTAACATTGGATTTTTCGTATAACACACCTTTCAAAGGATAAACGCAGTATTGCCAATTTATAATGACGCCATTTCCAAAATGAGTGGTGGCCATCTTGAAAAAATGAATTTTTTTTATGGCCAGCAGCGGATTTTTTTTAGTATCATTTAGTCATCCTTTATACCAAATTTCATGCTTATATCACGATTTGCACAATTATGTCCATAATATCTCTCACTAATTTAAACCCAAAAGAATGTTGGATCTATAAAAACTATTCTTGATGCATAAATGTCAACATGAACATGATAGTATATGAAGTTTTTTTATGCAAATAGGTCAATCAGTACAAGAGTAATATCATATTGAAAACTTGTGTCCCCCTTTTTATAAAACAACACAAGCAATGGAATATAAAGCAGACTTGACTCAAACCGCTTTTAAAGCCCACTATATATGTGATTTCTAAACAAACACGATTCACAGAGATTACGATACAAAGGAAGCTGTCTATGAATATATTACACTAGCACTAGACTCAGTATGAACGTACATTAGAAAAGGTAACGGAATACTACGAAAAAAATATGTCGATGTCATGGTATGGAATACTTCCGAAAGATTTGATACAAAAATATCTCCAGTTGGTTTGAAAGCTCACCAACCGCGTCAAGATCGGCGAGATCACGGGCAGGTTTGTTTGTTTGTTTGTTTGTTTTGGTTTTTTTCTTTTTTGTAAGAGAGAGAGTCGGAGGCCACTAGTAGCAAAAAATCATGAAATACTGGGCATTGTGATAAATAGTTCAATCATCATCCTTATAGTAGCAATCTTCTAAAACAGTATGACGAGTAGTCTCACTAAGAAAGCATCCTTAGACTCCCTCTTGGGTTTATTGAGATCATCATGTACTGATTGAGCATTGCTTCTGGGGTCATATAGATCAGCGATAAATTGACTTTCCACTGCAACAGAGGTGTCAATATTAGAACCAGCTAGATTGACAAACTTTGATTCAATGCATGGGTTTTATTTTGACGCCTTATAAACTGTCTTGCCAATTTAAAAAAGACGTGTCGCATCCTGTAAGAGCGTGAGCAGCTGGTAGAGTTCCAGACATCACTGGTCCAATAACTTTGCACATGTCGTGAACATGTATTGACCGTCTTGCGTCTTTTGTTAAAGAAACGCATCCAGTCTGAAACCACAAAAAAATCTTCATGTTTGACATCTGTGGAAAAGAAGTAATTCATAAGTGTCTGGTTATTTTATTACAATGCGACCCCTGGAATTACTGTTTATCATCTGGTCATTAGCAAATATAGACGGCAGAATAATTCGTGTATCTGCCTCTTTCTGTTTATACTGAACAACTGATTACAGTCACTTACAGTTCCGGCAAAATTGGCCCACAGTCTCTCGATTTTAAATAGATCCCGCTACGAATATTTCGTAATGGTCTTGCAAATCAAATTCATTGTTGTGCGGGAGTGCATAGTCACCTAAATTTTTTATCAACCCCTGTTTATTTCCGGGTGCACATAGACATTTCTTTCAATCTCTAATTAATCTGCCTTCAATGACATGAAGAACCTTGATCTACCACCATTTGAAATATTCTTATTCTTTCTGCTGATCAGAAACGTCCATGGCACACTAGAAGTTTTCAAAACAAGCTATTACGGTTTTAAAGTAGTCCTTGACCAAATCTACCAAACTATTGTACCTTTTTACATAAAGACTTTATGCTTTAGTATACATTATCGTTTAGGGGTCAGCTGAAGCCCTCCGGGTGCGGGATTTTCCCGCTGCGTTGAAGATCCATCGGTGGACTTAGGCTGAATTCTGTTCCAATTCGTACAATACCCATACTATCTGTGATCAGGGGTATGCTGGTTTTTAATGCAGGGATATCACACACTCAGCTAAAGATATACATTTCCGTACAGCATCAAATGAAAGTGCATTGTAATCATTCTCTATATGAAAAGAATTGTCTACTTACCAGGCAAAAATATTTATCAGAGAGGTAGGAATAAATTTTTAAGCTGTAGGAATACAAACTTAGGACAGAGGTGGATAGTAATCATTTGAAATTTTGAAGATCGTAAACTGTTTTCAAACGTTTTTTCCGCATCATGAAGGTTCTGATTTTCATATATTTTCAAAACTTGTTTCTATCTCTGAAAATTTTAATTCCGCTTTCATACAACTGGCAGCGCGAATAGCCTTGAAAACACTAAATGAGCTACTGAAAATCATACTAGATCTTCTTTCTAGTTTTTGCTGTAGTTTAGCAGTTGTATACTTATTTCATATTTCTTCTGGAAGAAAGGAACAATATGTATCTAGCAAATTATACGACAACGAAAATGCTTTTTTCACAAACGGATCATCGTGTAGACTTTCTGTTAGTTTTTGGAAAGCAACGTCATGCTACGACTCATTTGAAGCATCAGAAGCAAGTTCAATATTTCATTTCAGCAAGTAGTTAATAATGCATGCTGAATGATTCAGCGCCTTGTCCTTGAAGTAATCTATAGAGAGTAAACATACCATGGAATCAGGACTACCCATCATTTCCGAATTAATTCGGATCTGTTCCAATGTGGTTTAAAATTAGTCTATTCGAATTAAAAACAAACACCTCAAAAGTTACTAAACCTTACAACTGTACTAAATCAAACATCTTGACACAAACATTGAAACAAATCTATATTCTTATTTACAAAATTAAGAAAATGCATAAATTAATTCATTGTGAAAAACACAGTAAATCATAAGTCAGGAAAAAATAGGAAATGGGAGCGCAACTTATTGAGGTGAAAATTGAAAAGCAAAACGGCTTTATGCTGAGTATTATAAAATAGCTTGTAAAAGTTGATTTGTATGTTCTCTCAAAGTTTGATATATTAAAACTTCTTAGGAATACACCAGTTTCACATTTAACTGCGCGTGTCTGACCTAATTAGCCAAACAATGAAATCACGCGATAATTCCCGGGAATTCATCGACTTGGGCTTACGGTTGATAAGCAGACCTGGAAAAACAATCACCTGATTAAGTGTTTGCGTTACATGTACATGCAACACGAGCATCATTTGAATCAAAATATATATGGACGAGACAACTTCATTAACAATGACTCGCTAAAAGATTTTAACACGGACTACTATTGTGTTGTTGGTTGCAGTAATAGACGATCTGATATCCCGCCTGACTTTGTGCCTTTGATTGTTACGAAGAAATGCTTGGATTCATGCAGAGGTCGTTCACTTAGCGGTAAGAATAAATTAGATAAATAAACGGGGGTCACTTCATATCCATATATATATATATATATATAATCCTAGTTTTACAATCTCACCAGGTGACAAATGATAAAAACGTACCCTTTTCTACATAGAGTTACTGCAAAGAAGCCAGAAGGATTTTTTTCGGAAAAATATTCATCTTCATCTGTTGCTAACCTGGGAATGGTATACTGTCAATATTAAATGTCCCAGTTGCTACGCATGCTTTTTTTTTTTTGCTGCGCGAAATTTTTTTTAACTTTTGTACACAATTATTTCCTCCATTTTGTGTTGCAGATTATTCTTTCCCATCATGCCTTGAGCAAAATTATTTATTTTCAGCTCTTACTAGGCCAGGATATTCATTTTCTAAAACCGCCCCCACCCCACCCCCCGAAAATCAAATGGTCATCTCCTTGAAACAGATGTTAAAAATGTTAACCCTGTTTCTGTTTAAGATACACTGTACCTAATTTACACTGAGATATTACTGGATAGATTTTAATAATTTCAGAGGGGGAGTAATTCAGCACTTTGATCTTATTTTATGGTAAAGCGTGGTAAATACAGGATATTCAATTACAATTAATGACATCTTGTTGTAAATTCATTCATTATTAATAAAAAAATAAGTAAACATATAATTTTACAATAACAAGGATTTTACTAGTACATTTTTTAAGTAGACGTCCTCCTAAACAAATCCGTTACAATACCACGAATGCTGTCTCTTTTTAAATTATGAGGGGTTTTTTTTTAAATTTAAACTTGAAATGTATCCTTTTACAAATTATGTTAAGATATGCATTATATAGAATTTGCAAAAGTTGAAAATATGTAGAAAATTAGTCTGGTCGTTGGCACTGCACCACTGCTTAGACGAAGTCTATCATCATATCATCATAGAAAGAATAAATGTTCCCATGGGAAGAAAAATAGTTCCCATGGGAAGATAAATTGTTCCCATAGGAAAAGTTAAATTCTCATGGGAATTTTTTGTATTCTTGTTTTCCCATGGGAACTTTAAAATTCCCATTGGAAAATTACTTTTTCCAATGGGAACTTTAAATTTTCCTATGGGAACTTCTAATATTCCCATGGGAATTTTTAAATTTCCCATGGGAAATGTACTTTAATCAGCTGTAGTGACACCAGTGACAACAGTGACAGTTGTGACATATGGGGAAATTTATATTTTTTTAATTATCTATCACTTGGCCAACAAATATTTTTGTCATCTTGTAAAACAACAAAGTCAGATTTGCCAATTCTGGAATTGCAAATTTGTCCCGCACAGTGTTTTAACGTAGCCTAGAAATTATAATGGTATTGCATTCATTGTATAAATATCTGATGTTTGAAAATTGAAGATTAACCTGTATTTCTGATACTTATTTTAAAACTGCCTTATATCTCACTTCATTGTCATGACCGTCTAAAAATATCACTAAAGCAGAGTACATATTTGAAATAAATGTAAATGTCTACTACAATTTATAGGAAAGTTTTCTATTTTATGTTATATGCCATGTATGCTTTTATCAGGACTTTTATTTGTCTCGTAAGTTCTTAGACGGACCAGTAATCTTTGCCGTAGTTTGGCTTTGGGTTGGAATGTCTTGGCTGTTAAGAATAGAAACAAAATTTCTAATGTGATTTTAATTTGCCTCAACACCGAAGTGCTTAGCATTGGGCGACACAGGTTTATATAGTACTTTCGTTAGCAATAAATTGAGGCTCATTTCAGTTATTCGTTTATGATTTCTGCTAAAAGATTATTATAATTTCTTGTCTAATTTCCTTCTTTCCTCCTCACATTTTTGTTATTGTAAAAACATAACTGACCGCTATTTGATCTACATGGTCATCGTTTATTTTGTTTGATTTCTTATGTAATTATTTGTAACAGGATAAAGTTCAATCCATATATCAATTGAATTATGTGTGTATTCGATATGACCGAAGAAAAGTTGCATAACGAACTTATAAAGTATTTATCTTAGCTTAAGGCTTAACATGTTATTTTGACCTTTACTATGATTAATCTAAAGTGACCGTTATAAATTAACCAACTTTATTAAGTATATTTACCAATGAATTTAATCAATTCTTTACAACTTTAATTTAAAGTAGCTTTACTGTAAAATATTTGTTAATTATAGATTGTCCGTTTTAACCAAAATAAAGTAAAATTTATTTCCTCACACTTAAGCAGGATAAAACGCACGGTGACCCATTTTTTCTTTTGGTATTCTAAAAGCATTTCATAAGAGCTATATCTTCTCACATCTTATTTTAAAATTCTATCATTTAGTTTACTTTTAAATATTCATATAATGATGCCTTTTCTCGGTATAATCCATACACAATGTTTCATATTTACATAGCCGGGAGCTTGAAAAAAAGCTCGGTGACCTATCAATTTTTTATATATATTTTGAACGTATCACAATATATACTACATCTTTGGCAAAGTATATAAGGAAAAATTCTATCATTTTTCGTTTATACTTCCATAATACCTTAAGTGGAAATTTCGATTATTTAGTAGCTACATTCTTAACTGCCAGTAACTGGTCCTCGTACCCATAAAATTTCACGTAGAAGTCTCCATAACAGTTACGGGCTTTCTTTTAAAAGATTAAAAGTTCGAGTCTATGGTACTAAACCTAACTGTAGGCCGTAACCCTTATATGTCACAACAAGATGTAAAAATATATTTCAGAAAAACTGAGAATTGTTTACGGTAACTCACACAGGGCGAATTGATACTGGAACGGAACTGATATTAAATGTATTTCTGATGTATAGATTGTTTTCTTTTTAACAAAATGTTTTTCTCTTTTCACAAATAACTTGTCAAACTGACATACAGCTACCGTAAGCAAAAGATAGCAACTGCAATATTTGTACTTTTGTTTAAAACAATTTCATTTATAAATACAACTGTTATGAACTCTTTACGTCAACAAGAAGAAGACTTACTTTCTCGTTTGAATTGTTTTGTGTCGGGACGTTTTATAGCTTACTATTCGGTACGATTTTTCTCATTGTTGAGGGCCGTATGGTGACCTATGGTTGCTTTCATCTATGTCATTTGGTCTCTGGTGGATGGTTGTCTCGTTAGCAATCATACCACATCTTCCTATTTTAAATTTGTTATTCTGATTTTTTTTCTCAATAAGCATGATTTTGAATATTCGTATTCTGTATAAACAGTCATACTATTTATTTTGAACATATAAAATAAACGATTATTAATAACTTAAAATTAAATAATCTGGGACCAATTTATAAATGTATTCGTCCCAATCATAATGCAGTTACATTTGTTAATATACAATTGTTTAATGTCAGCAATTACAAAAGATATGATAGCTATTATATCTATGATGTTAGTGACAACTTCTCAAATAACTACGATCTCCGTGACAAAAATACTGTTATTGGTAAGTGGTATCATCTGTTCACCTGCCTCACGCACACACCAAGAGTTACAGCCCAACTCCTTTGTTCTTACTGGGTTGATCTGAGTCGGATCACCCCTACTAGATCACCCTACCTTGAGTTTCTTTGTTCTGCATGCTTTCTTTTGTTCTGTAACATTTTGGTGGGAATGTCGAACACACAATGAAACTTAGAAATATTTAATCGAAAAAAAGACTAACTTTCAAAATTATGTCGAAAAAATCCACTAAATTTCCAGTGTCTAAGCGGGGAATCGAACTCAATACTTTTATCATATGAAGCCACGATTCATACCCCTACACCAGGACGACTGGATACAAACACACTATTAATTTAACATATTTAAACGTTGTATCCGGGGCTCATAAAGGGTATATACTATACAGTAATATATAAAGTATATTATAATTATTGTATTCTGAACTAGATGTTATGAAGCGTAAATGGTTTTTTTTTTTTCACATAGTCTAGAAGAGCTGGAATGTAAAATAGTTATCCCACTCGGACTTGGTGTGTTAGTGTAAGATCACCCTCCGGCCTCCGGCCGTCGGGGTGATCTTACACTGACATACCGCGTCCAGATTGGATAACTATTACAGAGAGACGTTTATTATCGGTGAATTTATTATTGTGTTGCCAAATATTAGGGTCAATCGAATAGCCCCTGTCACGTATGATATCGTTAATTATCGCGAGATTTAAACTCATGATCAGGGGGGTATAAGTCGCTTATGTGAAACTGGTGTATTGGTTGTTTTAGTTTTTTTGTCGAAATCGACTACGGGTGGTGTATGTAATAGATTTGATAAACTTTGACAGAAGGTAAGATTGAAAAAATGTCACATGCATTGAAATTCTCCAAATTCACTCGAAACGTATTTTCATGTGATATTCAAGTTTGATATCAAATGAAAGCTGATACTTTACTCTTTCATTTTATAGCCTTGTTGATATCTTTATTCGGGAATTAATTATAAGCGTTCCCGTGTTATATAATGAAAAGAAAAAAATCGGAAAGTCATGCTTTATCACGATTTTACAAAAAACTGCACCGCGAGAAAACTCTACGTCAGGGCTAAAATAGTAGTATAATGTTTACTCTATCATCATGTGGATTTTCAGCCGTGAGGTATGTCGGTGCATTAAACTCTAAAAATCAGCGACTTTTTCTTGATTTGTCACTCCGCTATTGAACAAGCCCACACAAAACCAGACACTCCACTAAAGGATATAGAAACTACGGCAAGCAAAATTTCATGATTTACAATTTTAAAGATATTTAACCAGTAAGACCTCGTCAAGGATACAAGATTTGATTTTGATTTTGGTGTTTAACGCCACTTTTAACACCGCTTTTGGGCTATTTCGTGGCGGCCAGTTTTATTGGTGGAGGAAGCCGGAGTGCCCGGAAAACCACCGACCTTCGATAGGAAAACTGACAATCCTAGTCAATTAAGACTGAGTCGAGTGCACCCGCACGAGCGGGTTCGAACTCATCAGTGTTGACTGGCTAGTGATTACAGTAGTAACACCTTAACCACTCGGTCACCGAGGCCCTCAAGGATACAAGATATAAGAATTACAATCCATTGTGTTGTGTTGATCAATTGTAACACAAATAGGTTCTGTTAATAATAATGATTATCAATTTCTATATTATACTGACTTTTTTAATGACAAAACATATTAATATCGTCAATATATGATAATGTTTCCCTCTATGTATCATAATGTTCATAATTATAGCCAAAAACGCAACATGGGTAAAATCGTTAGTGAAGGCAAAACCCTACAGTGTATAAGAAGTCACAAGACGATTTCGGTGAATTTGGCTTAGTTTTTTTTTTTTTGTCTCCTTTATTTTGTCCCCAAAACATCACATAAATTGGTAAACAACGCCATTGAAAGGCATTATTTCCTATAAGAAATCAAATGTTGATTTCAGACATTGAATTTGTTAGTAGATCTAATAGACATTGGGCGTTCCTGGTGCAGATGGATCCTTAGGTGCGATTCGGACGCAAGAGGATTTTACGATGTTGTTTCCATTTTGTTAACCCTTGTATGATTAATTTACTTAATTTGTACTTTATCGAGAACGTGATTAGTATAGACGGTATATATATATATGTACTGTCAACGATATAAACTTTTATATCGGCGTCTTTGTCAATCTACCATCAACTACAAAAACTGTTTTATTTTTGTATTTATTTGAATATTTTATTCAGTTGTGTTGTATGTCTGTTATGTATGTTTACACAGTTTTGGCTGCTGGATCTCAATCATAGTCACATTAACCTATTATGTCTTTTGGGTTACTCATCCATTTTGTCAATATAACGGAACTATAAACAACTGTCATACAAGTGGTAGGTTTAGCTTGCTATATAACCAGGATAAACCCACAGTTTTCTGTGTAAAGAAAGCATGTGCCAAGTCAGGATTATGACTTTTTTTTCACTCGTTCCTTTGGTTGATAACGTTTGATTTTGTCAGTTTTTATGGACTTCCTCCCTTTTTGAAATTGCCTTGGAGTTCGGTATTTGTGTTATACTTTTGATTTTGCTGATCACTTTTGATTTTTACGAATTCTCTCCGAAAACGCAAAATGGGTAGAAATCGTAATTGACAGGCGATAACTTCTAAATAGAGTTGACAACCCTTGACCCTTCCCCCATATATTTGGTTCGCCATTGTATACTTTTTTTTCAAAAACGAGTTCATTTCAAAGTTTTGTTGATAACAGAGTTCCATAAAAAGTGATTAACTAGTGTTCATACGATAAGGCAAAGTGTAATCCGAACGAAAACAAAAGTGATGAGTAGCTTATTGATTGATTCATTCGCCCATTTCCCACGAGATCGTCCTGAACATGCATGAAATATTTACCACTGGACGTAAAGCAACCAACAACCAATCAATCAATCCAACGAGTTAAACAACATTACCTCTATGTTGCAATATTGGGCATTTTAGCACAATCGTATACATGAATAAAAGGATAGATTATGACAACTATTAATATTTCTTTAAGATTTTTATATTTCTATATTATTACTTGATTATTTCTTTATTTATTTAGATATTCAAAGTTATGTATTTGTTTTATTCTTTGTGTATTTATACGTCTGTCTATATAGGTAAAATGTATTTATATTATTTCAAACAAAGTATACAGTATATCGTCGTTACTTTTACAATTATAAAAAATAGATCCTTACTATTTTTCTTTGTATATTTTTGTTTTATTTTTTCCTTGTTTATTAGTTTTATGAACTGTACGTTGTTATTAGGTAAAATTACAAAAATACCTATAGAATTACAAAAAAACCAGCTTTTCCACTGAAAGAAGAAATTAGTTATTCAAGCCTGAAAGATCTTTTTGTTCTATATAAAAAGAACAGAAATATTTCAATATCATTAGATTTGCAATAACCTAATATTACTTTTTTCATTTCAAGTTTGGGGAATTGCAAATAATGATATGATAGAAAATGTACAGATTCAGTTTTTTAAACGAGTAGTGTGTGTTATAACAAATACGCAAAACTTTATGGTCTTTGGTGAAACAGGCCGGATATCCTTTAGATATCAAGATAAAAGCAAGACTATTAAACTTTTGGTCGTTTTTTTTAATAAGAATAAATTGTGTGGTATGATGTATCAAATATTGAATAATATGGAACGCCACAGCTGTCTTATGTGGAACTCTGATATTACTTTATGTTGTTTTATTATTACTTGATGATATTTTGTCTTTACTTAATATGGTTTTGACATTACGTAATGATGTTTTGATATAACTCAATATGGAATAGTCATTACTTAATGATATTTCGATATTACACGATATGGTTTCGTATTGACTTGATATAATTTTGTCATTACTCAATATGGTTTTGTCATTACTCGATGTGGTTTCACCATTATTTAATGTGGTTGTGTCATTAGTCAATGTGGTTTTAACATTACTTGATGTGAATGTGACTTAACGTTATGTAGTTGTTTCATTACATGTTGTGGTTTTGTTATTTCGTAATGATGATTTGCCTATTCTTTATATGGTTTTAACATTACGCAATGATGTTTCAAAATTTGACGATTTTACACTACATGATGTGTTTGTTTCATTATTTGATGTGGTCTTGTCATTCTTTGATGTGGTTATTCCATTACTTGATGAGGTAAAACCACGTGACCAATTCGGAAAAAATATGTTCTATTTTAAACAGATTTCAATATATCGTTTGTTTAATATGCTTTGGATGGGTATCGCTATCCATTGAGTTAAAGTTCAAATTAAAGTTCGAGTGGTTGTTCAGAGTTATTTGGTATGAAAAGGGAACGGCAGATAATAAGAAGAAAAAAGTATTAAAAGTTTATAGTATTTCGGACATAATTGGGATATCCCCAAACCACTTGGTCCTGTTGTTTTATCCTAAGTTCTCAAACGGAAGCAGTATTTTGTAATAAATTTGTAAAATATTCCACGGAACCCTGTGTCTCGCCTGATATTGCTGCTGTAAGTGTAAAAGCGTCATGTTGATCGGCTGTACATTTATCTATACATTGATCGGTAAAAAAAAAAAAAATGTTTTTCTGTAGATGCTTTTCTTGAAATTGAGGAATAACTCCTATACAAGTTTTAAAACACTTCATGGAGGTTTACAAATTTATCATGTCAAAACAGTTTACATGTAATTCGGTTTTATTTAACTAAAACAAAACTGTATAGTTTTCAACAATGAGCAAAACCCATACCATATAGTAAGCTATAAAAGGTCCCGAAATGAAAATGTAAAAACTAGAAACCTAACGATCTATAGATAGATAGATACTTTATTCTCTAAAACTAAATACAAGTTTACAGAGAAACATACAATATAAATACAGATACAATAGTCGAGGTAAACAAATCCAGTATGATGTTCTAAAAGTAATATGCATGGCATACATTTTAGTAACATGTATAATGACAGGTTAAACTCAATAGAAATAAAAAATGGAGATGGAGACGCCGACGCCACTATCGACGACGAAATATAGGTTTGTTGTGTCTACATTGATGTCGCAGGCTCGACACAAATCAAAAGACTTGAACTTTGTTGTTAACAAATGAAACACTTCAAATCAACTCACACTGAAGTTACAGGAAACGGGGAGGGGCTCGGACTAAGCGACAAAGCTTCAATACTATAAAACAAGAATTCTACGATTTTTTTAGCGTAAATGATCATTTGAACTTATACGAATATCAATCTTTTATTTGTAATCAATTGAATTCCCTGATCTACCTCGCACTAATTGAAAAATAAACTTTTTGGAATATCTGTTTCATATGTGACGACGGACATGTTCCAGTGGTCGTAACCATAAAACCGTCATCTTTTCCTTGAATGTAAACTACAAAATAAAACCAAATCACTGGGTTTGTACTTTCTCGAATAACACGACGGGTGCCTTTCTGGAGCATCCGAGATCACCCCGATGGATTTATATTACCCAGTTATACCGATCTATTGAAACAGCCAAATGAAACTGTTTTGTATGCCACCGCAACTGAAAGTTGGGGGCGGGGGGGATATTGTTTTGCCCCTGTCCGTCCTTCCGTCCGTCCGTCCGTCCGTCTGTCTGTCCGTCCGTCCGTCTGTCCGTCCCATTATGGGTATATAGTTATTCCGCATAACTCCTCCTACAGTTTGAATCCTAGGAAGTTTTCTCTTTACTGTCTGTTTGTACATATATTGAAGGTGTGCATGTGGTCAGGGTTTTTATTTTAATTATCTTTTGCTCTATTGGGAGATAAATGAACATTTTTTTGTCATTTTTGGGGTATAAGCGGTTAAATGAGTTGAGTGCGGGGGCATCACTTTGTCTAGTTTACATTTTGTTCTCGTGTTGTGCTGTTACACAACTGTAACAGTCCGATGTAAGGTTAGGATTTAGCGCTCACATACATGTTAAACTCCGCCACGTGCACTTTCTTTATGTACCTGCCCCAAGTCAGGAGCATGAAGTTCAATTGTTGTCGTTGTATAAATGTGTGTCATTTCTTTTTTGTAGATTGTTCATTTATAAATAAGACCGTTTGTTTTTCGTTTGAATTTTTCACATGTTGCATGGTGGCCTTTTGTAGCTGACTATACGGTGTGTTGAAGGCTGTACGGTTGCCTATATATGATTTCTTACATCCACTGCATTTAAACTCTGGATAGTTGTCTCATTGTCAATCACACCACATCTAACTTTATTTCAACTTCTATGTTGCGTTTTGTATACTGTAACATTGTTTATCTTTTGTACGCATACCCCGGAGCCCTCTTTTCGGAAGCCCGAGCAAAAGTCCTTGTTCCGCGATAGAAAATTTAATTACGAACTCATATAAGATAGCTCGAATTTCAACTCAAAATCTTAATTAATCTAAATGAGACTTAAATTCGAATCTTACTCAAACTCTACCTCAAAAAATGACTCAAATTTAATGTTGTAACTAGAACTCTACCTCAGTTAAATGTGACTCAAACTCGATGTCCAACTCGAAACTCAATGCTAACTAAAACTTTAATTCTAATAATGACTTGAATTCGAAATCGAAGACTAACTCAAAGTTTAACTCAAACAGTAACCCGAACTTTAATTTGAACTCTAATTCGATGGATGGCCACACTCATCCAAGGCACATACAACATGGAAATCTATCTAAAAATAGAACAGGTTTTCCGAATTGGTCACGTGATTTTATCTCATCAAGTAATGGGATAACCACATCAAAGAATGACAGGACCACATCAAATAATGGAACAAACACATCATGTAGTGTAAAATCGTCAAATTTTGAAACATCATTACGTAATGTTAAAACCATATGAAGAATAGGCAAATCATCATTACAAAATAACAAAACCACATCATGTAATGAAACAACTACATAACGTTAAGTCACATTCACATCAAGTAATGTTAAAACCACATTGACTAATGACACAACCACATTAAATAATGGTGAAACCACATCGAGTAATGACAAAACCATATTGAGTAATGACAAAACTATATCAAGTCAATACGAAACCATATCGTGTAATATCGAAATATCATTAAGTAATGACTATTCCATATTGAGTTATATCAAAACATCATGACGTAATGTCAAAACCATATTAAGTAAAGACAAAATATCATCAAGTAATAATAAAACAACGTAAAGTAATATCAGAGTTCCACATAAGACAGCTGTGGCGTTCCATAGAATAATTTACATTACCTGAATTTATGTGATTCTAAATTGATAGGTTGTATCATGTCACTTTTAGATAATGAAGGTTTAAACTATGCATGGAACAGTCGGAGCCCTTTGACAGCTTTAAATACAATCATTTTTATTTGGAAAATTCGTTGTGATCAATTTATTCAGAAATAGAATAGCGAGATAGACAATTCATCTAGAGATCAATTTTTCACAGCTTTTAAAACAGTGGAATATAATTTATATTTCTAAATAACGATGTTCGCGGATCAGATATCAAATTTTCTATGGAAATTAGCAGATGGATTAACATTACTAGGGGAGAGCGATATTGAATTTACAGTTCTTTGTCAACATACATATATCAAAATACATATAGCAAATTATATAAGAGAAAATCCTTAATATGATCAAATGAAAGGAATGATAATAAAATCCTCAACAATTTGTCAACTTTTCTTCTGAAAATCGTTAGATATTTATGAAAATACTTAATACCAAAATTTTACTCTTATGCACGCACTGATCCAGTGTACACCCTATATCAATTCCGTTACAAAGGTTAATTTAGTGTGAAATGTCAAAATTATAAATCAGATAATCTCAGGTAGTCTCTGAGAAAATGATATTCTCATTGGGAAATCAAAGATTATTTTTACATGTAATTGTTAAATGAACTGTACTATTATCTTTCCAAGGAACAAATGTTTTTTTTTTTTAAACGACTAACAGAAATATTAAAACTTAGTTTTGTCCACTATATCAAAAAATAATCGAAAAAAATAAGACGCAATCGATTGATTACAGTGTAGCAGGAATGATTAACTCTCGAAATTGAAGTCTTCAGGCAAATTCAAACGAAATTATTCCGATTGAACATTTATACATCGAGAAGACGGGAAATGTATGTTCACAAATCGAAACGACTTATATTTTATACCTATTTGTTTTAATAGTCAAATGTAAAATTAAGTCGACAGTAGTTTACGGCTGTTCAAATCTCGTAAATCGATTAAGAACAGACAAATCAAGGTAACGAACAAAAATGGAGAAAATCGCTCGAACTCTAAAGGGAAGAGGACCGGTTGCAACGATAGGGTAAGTATTTCCTGCTATGCATGCCGCCATGCAAATCCACACTCAGTCATAATGTCACAATCAGGAGTAAAACACAATCGGTAAAATTACAGATCAGACGACTATACTGATATCTAAAGATCCGTGACTGCAAAAATATTTCGCTAGTAAGTTGAGAAACCGACACATCGTCTCGGTCAACTAAATTCGTGATTGTAACCGAAATATTTATGTAGTGTTGATTTCAGTCGTTCTTCAAAACACCGTTGAAGCAGGTTTTGTGTAAGATGTACACCCCTGTTAATGAAGTCCGCATAGTGTGAACATGCACGAGTGTAGCGTATTAACTGAGATATGTTAACCCCATACGATGGGGCTGAGGGTATTTTGCATATACTGCTGAGAAATGGGAAGTTGACAATAGGAAAGTTAAAATCATCACGTTTGTCATAGATTGTAGTTTTTCAAGACGCCTGTTAAAACCAGTAGTGGGGCGGCTTAGTACCGAAATTTGACAGTATGTTGAACTCTAGATGTCTTTTTATGCTTTTTTGGTTATTGTCTCATTGACATATAGCCAACTTCTAATTTTATTCATATGATGCATATTAGAACGGTGGTGTGAATGAAGCTTTAACTTGTGTACATATCGTCTTCTTTATTCTGTATGTTTGTGTTTTCTTGTGCATTTGTGTATTATGTCAGATGTATTCATGTACTAGTTTTATCTGTACATGTGTCTATGTTTGTGACTTTTATTTTTAGATGTGGTGGATAAACTCATAAAATGTCCATAATATGTTTAGAGTAAGAGGAAGCTCTCAGAAAAAAACGGGAAACACTCACCGAAAAGGAAAAGAACTGCCCTGGAAGATTAACCAATGTGAGGAGAGATACATGTAGTTTGCACCCATTGGCCTTGATATGTTGCTCCACTTTCTGTTTGTTGGACATGCAATATACAGTTTGCACAAGAAAGTTTGTTGCAAATCCATATAACGAAACAACATGATGAACAGGAAGTTCCTAATCAATATATTAAAGCATTACACGGTAACAGATGGGTAGATCTGATGACTGATAAACCTCTCCATTAATTATTCAATTACAGGAATCATATTCCCTTACCTAAGTTTTTTATACCCCCCTCCTTAAATACATTAAATCTATTTTTGATTGTTGATTACTAAAACTGAATCTGTTTACGAGAAAGACATTGATCTTCTCATCTTTTTCCAATAGGTAAACAGGTATTGCTTCTCATAGATAATCATTTTCATCTAAGCTAATATCTTAAAGAGACTAGATGTTCTAGTTCCCTCGTCATTCACATGGCAGCCAACATTATATACACGTTTAAACTCAGTTTATAATAACAAACTACATTGACCGACATGAATGGAGAAAAGATCGTTGATAAAGATTTTTTTTTTGGCATTCATCCGAAGATGGTTAACTTAGCATCTAGAAAACAGATTGACAATTGGCTGTATGACATTGAATACATGGTGGTAGCGAATAAGGTAATAGATGTAGGAGAATCGATCAACTAAACAAATGTCAACGAGAGGTATAAGCAGACAAATTGACGTTTTTCAAGAGTCCTTCAGGCTTCAGTCAGCAAAGAGAAAAGAGCTCCAAGAAGTAGTACATTGAAGAGGTGATGCAAGAGAGGATAGTACAGATGACAAATGTTTAGGAGTGTTATAGAAAGTGTTACACAGAGGCCATCACATCCATAGAAATTTCTGTTTTTGCTACTTACAAGAATTGGACCAGTTGGTTTACAAATTGTAAATTTATTCTTTTGATAAATAAAAATGGTTTAATTACACTCAAGAAGTTATGGATCTTTATTTAGTTTTCTTTTCTCTCTAAATTTGAAATTTAGAATCAAGAAAGACTGCTTACATATTGTGTAATAAAATATTTTAATTTTCTGATTGTGTAATAAAATATTTTACACTTTTGAATACTGATTTCTAGAATAAACATCTACATACACATGTGTATTTACATGAACGTTCTCTCCGTTTTAGAAGAAAAGTATGTTTTAAACTAAAAGTCATCAGACATGACAAAAAGTTAAAACGACAAATTCAGAAAGGTTATTTTCTGAATTGAAATTTCTAAGCTAATCACACGTCATTTTATGCTGAGTGTATGTTTTCTTAAATTTTATTATGCGATTCCTATTCTAAAAGTCGCACGGAGATATAACACTAAAAAGCATTTTCATTCTCAATAATCTCGATTTAATAAGCACAGTAGTATACTTTGTTTGAGCATCATACCTGTTATCTGAAAACAACCATCTATTTTATTCGATGTATAGAAAAATTGATATACATTATTATTTTTTTTTTTTTTTTATTTCTCAACAAATGTTGTCTCATAATGTTTTCGCAATGAACATTGCTAAAATATAGCTTACATTATTCACATAGCTTACAACTATCAGAATAGTATAACATCAACTACTTATACAAATGAAGACATTTTAAATAGAGTTTTCAATTCCATCCTTTATATTCATCAACAAATTTCACAAACAAATTACCTACTGATTTAAACTTGAGGTAGATGTTATCCGTGTTTCCTTTTTTGTTGTCAGAGGATTGTTTTACCTCCAGACTATTCTCCAATAGACTTGGCCTTCCAAATGTTTTGCTCCGAGCAAAACTGATGAATAGTATCTATACAAAACGTATTCCTGGCGTTCTATAGTATAAGCTTGTTGTCACTGAGGACAATGTCTACATATACTACTTGTAACGCTGGTTGACGTCACTGAGAGTATCACCAGTCCGTAAAAAAACTCTTGAGCTGAAGCTAAATATCATCGATTCGTCATTTGCGTCAAATTCTGTTTATGAAAAAGTCATTCGATCAGAGAGGTTTGTTTTTCACTCAAGCATTAATGACCTTAACCTGATATGACACAAGTTTTTGATTTTTTTTGGATTGAAAGTTTACTTTGGAATGAACAATTATTGCGATGTTGTATTACTGGGGAAAATTACGACGATTTCGCAACATCAACAAAACACTCGCATTTAAAAATTTTGATAACATTATTTGCATGAATAGAACTCGCATTCGTGTTTCTATTCAACAGTTGCAAAAATAGATTCCCACTATAATTTCTGAATTTACAGTAATTAACTTTGCCTGTACACATTTTTCAATTTTTGATTTGATTCATAATGTGATTTTTGTATAGAAAACCTTAAATTGTTAAGAACAAACCCAGACAAATATATTTTTTGTCAAAATCTTTTATCCAAACAATAATCTTTTAACGATATACTCAAATTTAAATTCTATTTTCTCATCAGCTAATGGATATTCTTCTAGAAATGTCCTAACAATCAAAATCAAATAAAAAGTTGTTATAATTTTCTATTACATTACATGCATTACATAGACCGTTGTTCGTCTGTTTCCATTTGAACGATAATTGTGTGTTTTGATTTGTTTGTTTTTGTTTTTGTTTTTGTAATATGAATTGTATATCATGTATATTTTTCCATCTATATATTTAAGCTTTTTTGTCTAAACAGTGAAAATGAAGACAAAATGATTAAACTAAGTTTTTCACTTATTTTAAAAAAAAAACATTTTACTTACACCAATTGAGGGTTCAGTTTTATATTTACAAATTGATTTAGTTACGAGAAATAAAAAAATATCAGAATATGATTTTTTTGTTTTTGTTTAATCATTAATTAAAGTGATAAAGTGAAATACTAATTCGCTTCAAGCAGCCAACTTTGTTCAATTTTGTCAAAATAAGATAAGAAACATCGTTGATGAATTATTCACTTGCAAGTAAATAGTTCGACCTCATTGAGTCAGTATTCATGTGACCTTTGATTTAACCCTTTAGTTGGAAATGGGTTACGCATGTATTTAGCTTTTAAAAGGAAAAAGAATGTCAACATTGAAAGTGAAACAAGGATGAACCATTTGGTTGACTGATTCGCTCTACAAAAAAAATATTCTTATACAGGTAAAATCAATGATAAACATGCTTTTTAACCTACAATATGAAATCAAACAGACCTAGAACAATCTAATTGCAAGTGGTCGCTATTTGTTTATATTTATATTTGAGTGAAGGATATAAGCCAATAACAGTCCATTCTGTAAAATATTGGACAGGTCTGAGGCTTCAATATTTTACAAAATGAACTGTTAGAGGCTTATATCTTACTTAAAACATTGATTAACATGTCAAAAAAGGTGAAAAAAGTAAACAAATACACAAGAAAAGGGGCATGAGCTACGAGATATAAAAAAAAAATTAGATTATTATTATTTTTTTTTCAATAATTAATGAAAATGATAGTGAAATAATAATTCGCTTTTAGCAGCCAGTTGGGTTCAATTTTGTCAAAATAAGCTAAAAAACATCGCTGATGAATTATTCCCTCGCAAGTGAATAATTCGACCTCAATGAATCTATATTCATATGACCTTCAATTTAACCCCTTAGCTAGAGTTGGGTTACGCATGAATTAGGCGTGTTCAGTTATTAAAAAGAAAAGAATGTGTAATAGTTATACACTGAGGGATAGGTGTGTCCCGAAGTGTATAACTAACTTACACCCGATGCTAAACCCTATATTTGTTTACATTGAATATTAAACGAAAAAGAATGGAAAGCATTTTTATTGACAATATCAAACCTTGATTAATTAGAATTTTTTTTTTAAATGAAAACCCACTAGTAACCTTACTTTGACGATCTTCATTCAAACTTTGACAAGTGAGTAGATTTTACAAATGTCAAAGTTGCCGTTTTGCATATTCCCGTTAAATCCATGTGCTTATATGGATCAGCATGTCAAGGTTGGCCATATCGTGCATTCTTATTACAAAAGAATACACCATGCTCCTCGTATGCAGTTGTCAATATGGACGGACGACATTTTGAGTCAGGCGTTGGATTTGGCAGAAGAGACTGAAGATAATGCAATATTTATAACCAAAAGTACTAACATGTATCAGTTTAATGAGGGTAATCATAAATGTATTTTACATGTTACTGTTTTATCAAAAAGGCCCCCCTCTTCTCAACATTAAACAAACATTCATATTCGAACATACTGAGGGATAGGTGTGTCTGGATTAGAAACCCGACGACCGGACACGCATAACCTACAAAAATACAGATTGCATATGTAGGAACCCCCCTTTTTGGGGCAATCAAAGGGGGGATGGGGTTCCGGGAGTTGGAACCCCCCTTTTGTACGATCAATGCTTTTGAATGGGGATATATGGCTGGAACCCCCCCCCCTTTTATCCTGGGTTCGCACCCCCTTTTAAAAATGGCTGGATCCGCCCCTAGGTGCCATCATTAGTCTTCAACAATCCAAACATCAATATTTATTTTATGATTAGGACTTAGTCCAAATGAAAACTATATGTTTTGAATGTATAATTCTAATAAAAGTTCTTTACATATACGTTCTTTAAGACATTGCCATATGGGATTAAAATTTTAGCTTCAAACAAAGGAGTATTGAAATGATTTTTTTAATTCAAAATAGATACTAAAAATTTATTTCGCTATTGGAATTTTCTGAAATATGTTTTTTTTAATATGTATTGAAACAACTTTTAGTGAACACTATTAGTAATCTCTTATGTTCATGCTATTAAAAGAAAAAACAATTTCTATTGCTATGAATAACAATGGACAGTGTTTTCGGGATGTAGAAGCAGGGGTTTCCAGAAACCCCGCTCGTCACACCCTGTGGTCAAAATCCATTGTTATTCGTAACAATAGATCTATTCAATTTACACTTGTTTCAGAAATAGAAACTTTGAAGTATAACAATAGAACTGGGTGTCACAACATTTAAATGCAACAAGGGTAAATAATTTGATTGACTGATTGGATCTACAAAAACTCATTCTAAATGATTGACATACATGTTTAACCTATAATATGAAATCAAACAGACCTAGAAAAATCCAATTGCACGAGTCCGCTATCTATTTATATCTATATTTATGTTTATATCGGGTTATATGACCGTCGGCAGTCTTCGGTGGTCACCTCGATGGTTAATTAGATGGCCTCTATACTAAAATACACACGAAATGATGATACATATTATCGAGCCCATGCATTGTAAATTGTTTATTTTAGACTTTTTATAATTTGAATATACGTTTTAGTATGTTATAAATCAAATACGAGAATTTTAGTCAAATCGGTGAACATGAATTTGACAGCTAATGCCCCTTTAAGATTTATTTTCATCAAGTCTGTAAATTGTTTTGGATAAACTTTATTTATATTATCCTACACGTTGGCCCCTTTAAACAGTAGCTCAACTTAAATGGGCACTAGCTACGAGATATAAAAAAGTAAAGTATGATTTTTTTTTTTTTGATCAATCCATAATGAAATTGAAATAACGAAATAATAATTCGCTTTTAGCAGCCAATTTGGTTTAATTTTGTCAAAATAAGCGAATTACATAACTGATGAATTATTCACTTGCAAGTGAATAATTCAACCTTATTCTAACCTGTATTCATGTGAACTTTGAATCAACCTTTGTTTCCGCATTTATAAAGCATGCTTTCAAATTGAACAAAAATGTCGACTGAAGTGAAAATCCGCGACAATCCTGCAAGAAGACCGATTTCTTTAATAGATTCCGACAGAAAAAGGAAAAAGACTGAAAGAAATGTCCTTATGAACAAAACCAAAGTCTAAATTGGTAGTCAGTATTACCGATGGATTGCTAGAAAGGAAGAAATTGGAGCAAAATCTCACACTGAAGTATAACCGTTAAAATAGCTTGCATGCATTTTTCTAGATTTAGTTTTTTGATAACAACATAAGTACTAGGTGGTAATTATTATTCACTTTTTTAAATGTAATTCATTCATTCAGACATATGCATTTTATCCTATTTTAAAACTATTGTAATCATTGTAAACATCCCTTCGTTTTTAGGGGCCTGCAGAAGGGAAACTCTACATTTTTACGATTTTTAGGTGTCACTTTGCATTTATAGGTTTAAAATGATCACATTATCTAACTTATGATAAAGATGTAATTATGTTCGAAAGCAGAGTTGTAAATCAGGCAAGAACATAAAGTAGGGAATGGTTTACTTTTATAAATTTTGACTTGAATGGAGTGTTGTCTCATTGGCACTCATACCACATCTTCTTATATCTATTATACCTACATGTAAATCTTACAACTATTCTTATTCATTAAATATTCATGATAGGACATATTGTATAAATGATAAAAAGAAAGGTGTATACATCACTCTTTATTTATTCTAACATTAAATGACAATATTTCTGACCATTCTGATCAGTAACACAAAATTCATGGACGAAAACGGCTGACTTGGCATGGAAAAGTAGATTGAGAGTCACATTTGTCAAATCTGGAGGGCATTGGAAGCAATCAACTCACAAATCTGCCACTACATGGCATTCGAAAAGTGCTGTTTGAAAGCAATGTTGCAAAAGTTTTGATTTATTTGATTGCCTCATCAACACCCATCTATGTTCTCTCTCCTTAACTTTATGAAATTATTATTGATATGTATTTCGGGGTTCCGTTTCTTTCCGAGAAGAGGGAAAAAATCCATACCATTCCATTATTTTGTAAATAGAAAAGATGAAGTGTAGCTAAATCTATTTTTACGATACCTCTGCAGAAATATCAGTGTATTCCTTTACTCTTTCAACAGATACAATATTTGTTTCAAGATCACTTGTCGTTCTAACGAACCAGTTCAAGTTGTCAGTCATCTACATACAAATAAAACAATTCCCTTCTTAGAATAACATATAAGCAACATTCAAGTTTCTCATTTACAATAGCGAAATCAGAGAATAATACATTGTCCCGTTCTACATTGAACAATATAAAAATAATCAAATATTTATTTCTCAACAAAAACAAAGCTGTTATGATTAGGTACATTTACGCTCGTAATATAACAAATAATGAAGACATATAGAAACAGCAAGCAGAAGAAACCGTTATCACATATAAATATATTTTTCTGTATATATGTATATACCTGTAAAAGGTAAAAAATTGACAAGCCAACTATCGCTCCCTCTATGCTGCATCTTGACAGCACAGCCAACAATGCAGCAGAACATATGATTATATTCTCAAAGAATTCAAGTCGGATGCCAAGCCACCTGTAGGAATAAAATTACATGGAACACAACCTTTAATAATAGACCGTTACACTATGTAATGCTCTAAATTTTCCCTAGTCTAGAAAAGTTTTTTGAATAAATTAAATATACACTATCGAAGATCTGTCTTGAACAACACAACTATAAAGATAAAATATATATGACAAACACTGATGTTGTTGGATAGACAAAATGGGTAGGTGTTTTAAAAATCTACAACCGCCTTTTAATCTCAATTGGTGGACGAACAAAAGATACATAAACGAATGTGCAATGAACAAGAGAAGTAAATAAATCTAAAATAACGGTAAAAAAGAGTTTAAAAAATAAACATAAACATGGATATTGATGCGTAAACCTTTTGTTCAACCAGCTTTTTTCTGGAACTGCTTTTCAGTTTACATTATTAAACACAAAATCAGTACCATGCATTAATGTCCCTCCAAGTTCAGCCATTAAAACAATCAAATGAAAACCTTTAATCTCTTCTATTCATACTTTGCCATCAAAATAAAACAAATTATTTACCTATTAGCACTTATAGTTGCATATTGAAATCTTTGATTTAGATTTATTCTGTTATTGGATGTTTTGATGAATGAATCTTCAGCACCATACGCACGTAATACATTGGCACCTGAGATAGTTTCGCTGAACTGGCTGTAAATTGGGGAACGCGTCTTAGACTGAAGTCTTTTTAACTGACGTGAAGTGGCCACATAAAATCTCTGAAATAAATTATTTTCAATGCACAATTTTATTAGTTATTTAAAAACACGTAATAGAAATAGAGATTTTACGAACGCTTTTTTAAACACGGCCTCATTTCTCATAAATAATCCATAAGGCAAATGTATACAATCTTCGAGAAGATATCATATAAACTATTCGTATTCAACATTTAATTCGCAGACATTTTCGACAATTCAATTATCAACCCAGTGACCATTGGTAACGTAGTATGCACAATGTAAAATAAACCTTTTTTCCTTTACATCCAAAATTAACTTCTTTCTAACAATAATCTTGGCGTATAATATAGTCGGTTTCTTGTGTATCTTTTAGTTACTGAATAATAATAGCTGAACCAATATTTTCATTTTACACGAAAGTTACAAATAAAGTTCGTTTCTATCAAATCATGCAGGATGTTGTTTTCGTTATCTCTTTTGGATTGTTTCCTATTTTGTCATGCCGGGGCCTTTTATAGCTCATACTACACAGAATTGATTTTGTTCATTGTCGTTGGTCGTACTGTGTCCTTTGGTATCTACTGTATAGTTGTATCCCTGACAATCATACCAAATCTCCTTATTTTAATTTAAAGGAAGAAATCTGCAATGATGATATTTCATTATCAAAGTCCCTGTTTTTTTTTTTTTCATTGTTGACTCTATGGAAGAATAACTCTTATTACAACATGTCCTATAGTTGTTTGTTTCAAATCCACAAATTCGTTGATAAATGAATAAAACGAACAACTAAAGTTAGATAATGATGTTAATTAAATCGAATATTTTTCGTTCCAAAAGTACACAAATAGATTTCATGTCTGAATAAAACGTACCTGCAAAAAGAAGTATGTAATTCCAAACGGAACAATCATGGCGCAAAATAAAGGTGTGCTGTATGAAATGAAGACTAGTGTTGAAATCACTCGAAATACACAGTCCAACCACTTCTGAACAGTGGTTGGCAAATCGTTATCTATTGTATCATTATCAGCAGAAAATCTGTTCACGATTCTACCAATAGGAGTGGTGTCAAAATATGACATTGGTGACCTTATAACACTGTGAAGAAACCTTTCGTGTAGTAACATTGTAGCTGTGATTGATCGAACCATAAATATACCAATGAAGATGAACACAAATACAGCTAAAAAAACATAGAACCTTAATTTATTAATAATTTCAAAATTTATAAACGGAAAATTTAAGAAAGGTATGTAATAAATCATGTCAGTACCGAAGCACTGACAACTAAGCTGATGATACCTTTGGAGTCTAACAGTCCATCACCAGCGGTATCGAACAAGTGCTCGAAAAAGAAAATAACATTTTATAAAGGTGCATCAGAAGCGGTATTCTTAATTTACCTTCATCAGCAAGACTCAAACCTAAAATAAATTTAGGCCAAGAATCTTTAAGTTCTAAAATAGAAAACTAGAGGCTCTCAAGAGGCTGTATCACTCACCTGTATCTACTGTAGTTTTTGAAATCATGTAAAATAATGTTAAAATTATAATAAATACTATTTAATTTGGCCCAGTAGTTAAATTAAAAGCAGAAGATTTTTGAAAAAAAGTTTACAAAAATTACCAAATTATTGAAAAAATGACTTTAAAGGACAATAAGATGTCAATTGACGATTTTGGTCATGTTGACTTATTTGTAGATCTTTCTCTGCTTGATATCTTTGCTGTTTACAGTATAAATATATCTCAATCTATACTGATATTCAAGATTGTTAACAAAAATTGCAAAATGATGCTGTCATGAAAGTCTCCCAAACGAAAACCAATTGAATACCCCTCTTCTCTAAAATTTATTTCACCCAGGGCCTGTATAATGCTGTTAATGCCTTTAAATGTTTTTTGGGATTACCATTCAAAAAAAATTTGGGCAGGGGACATTAACCTAATATAAGTATGCTGAAAGAGAGGATATAATAAAGGTTTATAGAAAAGTAACTGAATAATTCTGAAAATGGAAAATATCAAGCAGAAATTATAAGCACCCCCACCTGAAAAAATTGCACCCTCCCATGGAAAATATTCAAGTCACTCTATTGTAGTCTTACAATAGTTACTGAAGACCCGCCTATGTTCTTATCATTATTCAAATCACTTTTCAAGTTGTGACCATTTGTAAAGATTTCAAATATTTACGAAAAATTGTCAAAATTTACTATAAAGGGCAATAACTCCTTAAGGGGTCAATTTACAATTTTAGTCATGTTGACTTATTAGTTGATCTTACTTTGCTGAACATTATTGCTGTTTACAATTTATCTCTATCTATAATAATATTCAAGATAATAACCAAAAACTGCAAAATTTCCTTAAAACTATCAATTCAGGGGCAGCAACCCAACAACAGGTTGTCTGATTCATCTGAAAATTTCAGGGCAGATAAATCTTAACCTGATGGACATTTTAACTCATGTCAAATTTGCACTAAATGCTTTAATTTCAGAGATATAAGCCAAAAACTGCATTTTACCCCTATGTTATGTTTTTAGCCATGTCGGCCATGTTGGTTGGCAAGCGGAGTCATCGGACACAATTTTTAAACTAGATACCCTAATAATGATTGTGGCCGAGTTTGGGTAAATTTTTCTCTGTAGTTTCAGAGGAAAAGATTTTTGTAAAAGATTACAAAAATTTACGAAAAATTGTTAAAAATTGACTATAAAGAGCAGTAACTCCTTAAGGGATCAATTGACAATTTTGGTCATGTTGACTTATTTGTAGATCTTACTTTGCTGAACATTATTGCTGTTTGCAGTTTATCCCTATCTATAATAATATTCAAGATAATAACCAAAAACTGCACAATTTCCTTAAAATTACCAATTCAGGGGCAGCAACCCAACAATGGGTTGACTGATTCGTCTGAAAATTACAGGGCAAATATATCTTTACCTGACGATCTTTTTTATCCATAACAGATTTGCTCTAAATGCTTTAGTTTTAGAGATATAAGCTAAAAACTGCATTTTACCCCTATGTTCTATTTTTAGCCATGTCGACCATGTTGGCACAGGCAGGGTCATCGGACACATTTTTTAAACTAGATACCCTAATGATGATTGTGGCCGAGTTTGGTTAAATTTGGCCAAGTAGTTTCAGAGGAGAAGATTTTTTGTAAAGTTAACGGACGACGACGGACGACAGACGACGGACGCCAAGTCATGACAAAAGCTCACTGATATCAAACGGACATTCAAAATTTGTAAGACAAAGAAAAACTGATAATGCGATGGCAAAACTAGAGGGTCTAAAGAGCCTGTGTCGCTCACCTGCATCTTCAACAGTTGCCACTTTTTGGTAAAATTCATCATGAAAGGCCAATAACTCTATAAACAGTTGACTGACGATGTCCTACCGTTGATTTATTTGTAGATTTTGTCTTGCTGACCATTTTGCTTATTTAAGTTTTTATCTACCTATTATAGTTTTTAAGATATTAGAAAAAAACGCAAAAAATTAGTAAAAATCGTCATTAAATAGCAATAGCTCCAATAAGGAGACAACTGACGATTTTAGCTACAAGGCTGCTTTGAATATCTTGTCTTCTTGATCATTTTTGATAATTTAAGTTTTTATCTTTCTATTAGAGTTTTTAAAATATTCAGCAAAAACAAAAACAATTTGTAAAATCACCATTGAAGGACAATAACTCCAATAAGGAGTTGTAAAACGATTTCAAATTTGTTAGATTATTTGTAGATTTTGTCTTCCTGACCATTTTGCTGTTTAACGTGTTTATTTATCTTTTATAGTTTTCAAGATAATAGGCAAAAACACTAAAACTGGGTAAAAATCGTCATTGAAGAGCAATAACTCCAATAAGGTGTCGTTGAAAATTTCAACCATGTTGACTTTTTTGTAGATCTTGTCTTGCTGATCACTTTTGCTAATTTAAGATTCCATCTTTCTATTATTGTATTTTATAATTAGACAAAAACGCAAAAACATTGTTAAAATCGTCCTTAAAGCCCATGAACTCCAATAAGGAGTCGTCTAACAATTTAAGACATGAGAGTTATTTGTAGATCTTGTCTTGCTGACCATTTTAGCTGATACAAGTTTCCATCCATTTATTCTTCTTTGAAAGATATTAGAAAAAACGCAAAAATTGGTATAATTTGTCATTTAAGGGCAATAACTCAACTGACAATTTTCATTCAAACACTCCTGTAAGACTTTTTCCATCGATAGCAGTTTTCAAGATAATAGATAAGACCTGCATTTTACCCCTGTATTATATGTTTAGCCATGTCGGCCATGTTAGTTGACAGACGGGGTCATCGGACACATTTTGTAAACTAGATACCCAAATGATGCTTGTGTCCACGTTTGATTAGATTTGGCCAAGTAGTTTCAGAGAAGATTTTGGTAAAAGTTAACAGACGACGACGACGGACGACAACGGACGACGGACGCCAAGTGATGAGAAAAGCTCACTCCGCCCTTAAGGCAAAGTGATGAGAAAAGCTCACTCCGCCTTTAAGGCCAAGTGAGCTAAAAAGAGAAACGACGAAAAGAAAAACATCATTCAGCTAAAAACACTACACAGAAAACTTGAGTGAGCAATACGAAGACGGCCAAAAAGCCGGCTCCGGAAGGTTAAGTACATCCTGCTCAATATGTGGCACTCGTCGTGTTGCTAATGTTTAGAACAAATTCAGAGATAACTCTTATTCGCTGATGTCACGATCATAAAAAGCGGACGGGATTGTAGTTACGACAACTTGAACAAATACGTGGTCATCTTTGACAAGGATATTCCATAACGGTCAACCTACACATGAAGGCGTCCATAAAACTTTCGAAGAGATGACTTCCTAGTTTTCGCTTTGGAACCGTTGCTTAAATAGCTGCCTTGTCAACAGCAATCCTTAATCGAGGGAATAATTATAGGAAAAGCAAGCCCTACAATATCGTATCAAATTGATACATACATTCTATATGCAGTTGCTGTAAAGGTGAGAAGCTGTAAACCCCAAGAGAGACATCAGAGGTATAACCTAATTTACAATATCATATTAATACCTGTACTTAAATACTATTTTGTAGAGAAATAAATCATAAGCTTATATTTAAAACAGAAAGTTGTATTTTTAACATTAAAAAATTGTTCCTTACTTTTTCATAAAGTAAAATAAATACTGATAAAAAAGTCATTCTTCTATATTGTTAAACATACCTATCATAGTTATCACCAGATCCGACAGAAATAAATCTTTGTGATATGTCAGTTTTTATTTGCTCCTCTGAAACATAACTTATAATACTATAAAACTGGCAGATAATTTTTTCCTTCACCTTGTATTGTTAGTTTGTTGTGTCATTCCTTTTAATGGATCTTATTCCAGTTAAAGTCTTATCGTTTGACACATACATTGTATGTACATTTGAAATGGAGAACGGAAATTAAGCGTAAAACAGTTCTCCTTCACAAACAGATCCTTTGAAGATTGTTTTAATGTTCCTGAATGCACAAGGTCTCCCCTAAGTGTGTGATACATACATTATCCCTCTAATATGAATTGTTATGGTTACTTTTATATCTTGGAGGATTGTTGTAATGTTCCTGAATGCACAAGGTCTCCCCTAAATGTGTGATACATTATCCCTCTAATATGAATTGTTATGGGTCCTTTTATATCTTTGAGAATTGTTTAATGTTCCTGAATGCACAAGGTCTCCCCTAGGTGTGTGATACATTACCCCTCTAATATGAATTGTTATGGTTACTTTTATATCTTTGAGGATTGTTTTAATGTTCCTGAATACACAAGGTCTCCCCTAAGTGTGTGATACATTACCCCTTTAATATGAATTGTTATGGTTGTATCTTTGAGGACTGGCATTGTTTCAATCAAATCTTCAGAGATCTTTAAGTTTTGTCTTAATTTGTTCGTATTTTTTTCGACGTTTTACTTTGAATCATTGCAAACCATTTTTTTAAGTGTGTAATAAACAAAACTATTTTGTGTTTATTTATCTTTACAAGTATTCTTGTTTGAATTGTTTAACATTTGTCATTTCGGGGACTGTTATAGCTTACTAGGCGGTATGGGTTTTGCTCATTGTGACCTATACCTGTTAACTTCTATGGCATTTGGTCTCTGGTGGAGACTTGTCTCATTGGCAATTATACCATATTTTATTTTTTTATCAATTAATAAGAACAAACCTTCGTCCTCATCTTCCGCTGTCTCTATTTCTATAAATTTTCAAAAACTGTGCAAAAGCCCCGTCGTGTGACAGGAGCTCTTCGTAAGTTCCAATTTCTGATATTGTACCATCTACCATTACAATTATCTTGTCCACAAACGGCAACCACCTCAAACCATGAGTTACTACAACTCTCGTCTAAAAACATAAAATATTTATAAGTATATGCAATCTAACGAAAATGGACGAGAAGGAATATGGTTTATTTGTTCGTAACTAAAACCCCAAGCATAGTAAAGGAAAAGGAATCGTACTGCTGTTCTTAATCTGAAAGTTATTTGAGATAACTCCTCTGCAATAAGTATATTTTGACTCCCTTTGTAAACCAACATTAGTGTTTCTCTTATTGTTTTTGTAGCTTGTCCGCTGATTCAGTTATTTGTTGCTTTGACTTTGTTAACTTAAGTAGTAATATATAAATGTAGTTAATTTTGACTCTTCAAAATATATTAATATATAAATAAGAAGATGTTTCATAGAAATATGAAGATGTGGTATGAGTGCCAATGAGACAACTCTCCATCCAAGTCACAATGTGTAAAAAGTAAACAATTGTAGGTTAAAGTACGGCCTTCAACACGGAGCCTTGGCTCACACCGAACAGCAAGCTATAAAGGGCCCCAAAATGACTAGTGTAAAACAATTCAAACAGGAAAACCAACGGTCTAATCTATATAAGAAACGAGAAACGAGAAACACTAAAGAACCACATCAACAAACGAAAACCACTGAAACAGGTTCCTGACTTAGGACAGGTGCAAACATATGCAGCGGGTTTAAACGTTTTAACAGGCGCCAACCTTCACCCGAACCTGAAATAGTAGTGTAACATTACAACATAGAAAGACACACTATAAAATATCAATTGAAATGGCTTACCTCAATCAAAAAGTTATATTAACAAAAACAAGTAAATATACACTGAACGAATAAATTTGATCTATGACACAATGTCAAAAAGACAACTATAACCTTGGACAAAATGGCGTTAAATAAATGGTTGCAAATGAGATAACTCTCAATCTGAGACAAAATGACATAAAAGTAAACAACTATAGGTCACCGTACGGCCTTCAACAATAAGTAAAATCCATACCCCATAGTAAGCTATAAATGGCCACGAAATGACGAACCACGTTTAAATGCTTGTAGACTACCGATAACCTCAAGTATATGTGATCAGTTTCACAAAATATATTACGACTTAAGTTGATCATTAGTTCATGACTTATGATCAACAAAAGAAACAAAATTACAATTGAAAACAAATATAAAGATTCAAGGATATAATAAAGTAAATAATTGAATCTGATACAAAACAAACTAACTTAAAGAAAATGTCTTTATGTGAATCATACAACAATAAAAGTCTTTTTTTTTTTATATGTGATGTTGGGTTGTTGTCTTATTAACGTATATCCCACAACTCCTTTTGATAGAAAACGTTATTTGAATTCGGCATAGTATAAAACATATAAACATAAGCTCTGTTTAGCTACTAAATATGAAAATACCAGATCGAACTACACAAATTGTTGTTGACAGATAACTAATAAGGTTAGCAATGATCGCCCTAATAATCAATTGAAATATTGAACAACATTATCATCTTTGTTTACGTATAATAAAATATGATAATGGGACTTTATCAACGCAATTTTTAAAATTATTTAACCAAAATTCCCCAAAATCATTTAAACATTTACCATTTTTTTAATAAAAAATTTTAAAAAATTTTAAAATTTAATTTTTCGTTTTTAAAAAATTTTTATTTGGGTTTCCCTTAACTAGGATTTTTTTTTTCCTTAAATAAATATTTTTAAAAAATGTTTTTATTTAAGAAACCCTTTTAAATTTGTCCCGGGTTTTTTGAAAAATTTGGTTTAAAATTTTTTGGGTTTTGGTAAAAGGGGTGAAAAAAAGGGGAAATTAAATTTCTTTGGGGAAAAAACAAAATGGCCTTTTTAAAAGGGAAAAACGGGCCAAATAATATTTTACAGATAAAACTAAAACCAAAAAAAAGGGGCCCACCAAAAAGGGGATCTTTGGTTTTTGGGGTTAAACAAAACGCATCTTTTTTTCAAAAAATTCAAAGGAAAAAATTTTTAAAAAATTTTTGTGTTTTTAAACTTTAACTGTTATTTAAAAACCCAAAAAAATGTGTTTTTTAAAAATTTTAATTAAATTTTTTGAAATAGCCCTTTTTTAAAAACTCTAAAAAATTTTTAAAACCCCAAAAAATTTTTTTTTTATTTTTCCTTTTCGTTTGGTAATAGAAAAATTTTAAAAAATTTTTTTGTTTTAAATTTTTTTTAAAATTTAATTTAAATTGGTAAAGGCTTTTAAATTTGGAAAACCTTTCGAAAATGAAATTTTCAAATTTTCCCTTTTTTTTTTAAAAACATAACTTTGGGGAAATTTGTATTTAATTTTACCCTTTTTTTAAAAATTCAAACAAAAAAAAATTTAAAAATTTTTTTGTTTTAAAACCCAATTTAAATAATTTTTAACAAAATTGTTTTTTAAAAGTAATTTTTTTGGGAATTTAAAATTTTTGAATTTTATCCCTTAAAAGGGTTTAATTTGGTTTTTTTTGTTAAAACCCATTTTTTTAAAGGGAATTTTTAAATTTTTAAAAATTTTTTTAACATTTCAAAATTTTCTTTTTTTAACCCTTAAAGAATTTTAATTTTTATATTTTTATTACAATTTTTTTCCCTTTCCAAACAAAAAATTTTTTTAATTCCCTGAAAATTTAAATTTTAAAATTTTAAAGTTTTGAAGAAAAACCCAATATTATTTGTGGTGAAAAATGGAGGCAAACTTTTCATTAATAAATGACCATCCCCAAAACCCTTTTGAAAAATTTTTTAAAAAATTTTTTTAAATTTCAATTTGGTTTGCTTTTAGTTTTGGGGCCCCTTTTTTTAAAAAAAAATTTCCATTTTTCCAACCCAAAAAATTTTAATAAATTTACTCGGTTTTAAATTTAAAATTTTAAAAAGTTTTAGAAAATTTCCCTTTTTGAAAGTTTAAATTAAATTTTCCAATTTTTAAATTTTAAAAATTTTAAAAAAAAAAATTTTATTTTAAAAATTTTTAAAAAAAAAATCAATTTTATTAAAAAAAATTTAAAATTTAAAATTAAAGGTTAAATTTCCCTTTTTTAAAAATTCAAAAAAAAATTTTAATTAAAAGGGAAATAAGGTTTCCTTTTAATTAAAAATTGGTTTAAAAACATGAAAAATTAAATTTGTTACAAAAAATTTTTATTTTTTTTAAAATGCCCCAAAACCCTTTAAATTTTTTATTTTAAAATTTTTTAAATTTATTTTCCCAAAAGGGTTTCCCTTAAAAGGGTTCTATTTTAACACAAATTAACCCAATTTTTTAAAATTCGGCTATTTCAATTAAAACATTAATTCCCATTTAATTAAAATGTTTTTAAATAAATAACTAAAATTTTAAAGTTAGTGACCCGGGGATTGAAAAACCCAACTTTTCCCTTTTAAAATTTGATAAAGGGGAAACAAATTTTTTCAGGACTTTGGGTTTTAAACCAGTTTTGGGTTATTTTTTAAACTTACAAAAATTTAGTTTCCAAACCAACCGGGGGGTTTTTGTTCCCAACCTGGTTGGGGTTTTATGACGATTAACTTTTTTTTTGCCAAAATTTTTTTTTAAAAAATTTTAAATGTTTCCTTTTAAAATTTTTAGGTTAAAATTTTTTTGGATTTTTCAATCAGTTTTTAAAATTTTTCTTTTTCCCAAAAAGGGAATCATGCAAATAAAAAAAAAAACCCTTTTAAATTTGTAAAAACAAAACTGCGTTTTTCAAAAAAGGTTTTGGTTTTTTTCTTGGGTTTTAAATTTAAACAAAAATTTCTTTTTAACCGGTTTTTAAAATTTTAATGGAAATTTTGTTTCCGGCCCCTTCCCAAAAAATGTTTTTTAAAAAGCTGGAAATTTTTTTTTTTGATAAAAATAAAGACAAGTTTTTTCAAAAATTTTTTAAAAAATTTTTAAAATAAAAGTTTTTTTGGGTGCCTTGAAAATTAAAAATAATTTCCCAACAAAATCCCTTTTAAAATTTTTTAAAATTGTTTTTAAATTTACGATCCCTTTTTTAAATTTTCAAAACTCTTTTAAAAATTTTATATTTTATTATTTTTAAATTTTCTGAATTTAATTTATTTTTTAAATTTTTTTTTATTTTATTTAAAGGAAAATTTTAAAACGTTAACAAACCAAATGTTAAAAATTTTGGAAAACCTAAATTTGGGTTAAAAATTAGGAAATAAATAAATGGCTTTGTAAAAATTTGTTTTTTAATCTTTTTTTTTGGGAAAAATTTCTAAAATTTAAAAAAAGAAAACCCAAAATCCAAGGGCATTTCAAAAAATCTTTTTTAAAAATTTTCAAAGGGTTTTTTAAAATTAAAAGGGAAAAAAAAATTGTAAAAAACCCTTAAAAAATAAAATTTTTAAAACAAAACAACCAAAAAAATGAAATTATGTTTAAAAGTAAATTTTCTTTCAAAAATTTGGGATTGGTTTCCCATGTTATTAAATTGGGAAAATTTTCCTAAAAAATTTAAAAAAAGTTTATTAAAAAGGACTTTTGTTTTCTCTTGGGAAATTTACCAAATTTCCCTCTTGTTTGTCCTTTTTTAAGAAAGGAAATATAATAAAACATTTTTGGCTTTGGGGTTTTGCCGGGAAAAAAGTCCCACAAAAAAAGTAAAAAAACCCCGGGAAAATTAAATTGGGGTAAACTTTTAAGGGCCCCTTTTTTTTTTTTAAATGTAATTTTACAATTGGGAAGGGAATTTTTTTGTAAATTTTTTTTTTCTTTTTTAAATTAAAAAAAAATTTTGTTCTAAAACCCAAAACAAATTAAAAGTTTTTGTGTAAAATTTTATAAATTTAAAAAACCCAAATCTAATAAAAAAAAAAAATTTCGTAAATGAATTTTACATGAAAAAATTTACAAAAATGAAAACCCCGGGGAAAAAAACAAAATTTTAAGTAAAAGTAAGTTAAATTAGGGTTTCTTATCCCAATTTTTTTTGGTAATTGAAAAAAGGCCGAAAATTTGGGGGAACCACTCCAAAAGGGCTTTTAAAATTTCTGGGGCAAAATCCAAATTAAAAAAAAAAAATGGAAGACAGTTTAAGGGTTTAGAAAAGAAGAATAAGAATAATAATAATAATTAAAACCAATTGTTCAGAGAACAATTGAAGGTCTTTCCACCAGTAAGGATCTATTTTGATATGAAAATATTAAGATTTGGTTTTAAATGTCAAATCCAGCGTCAAATGACAACTTATTGTACGCTGATTCCAAAAATATATGGTTTCTATACAAAAAAAAATACAAATAAGGGAGATAATTTTTTACTTCCGGTTTGAAAGATGTTACTTCCGGTATTGTTTGATAGTTTATTTGACACTGATTCCAAAAATATATGGTTCTATATACTTTTACATTCATTTAGAACAAAAAATAGCTACTTCCGGTTTACAAAAGGTCACTTCCGGTTGGTTTTCAAGGTCAAATGGCTTGCAACCTAATGCAAAAAGTCCCATGGCTTTATCATGTATAAATATGAGGTAACAGCAAAGGTCAAAATCTAGAACGTTAAATTTACCTATGACCTTGAGCTCAATTTCACGGTCATAAATCAAGGACCTCAAATCAAAAGATCCTAAGTCTTAATTATATATGATAAATGAGTTTTATCACCATACGTGTAATTTTAAATATAATAGGGGAGAAAACTCGCATTAAATGTCTCCGTACCCTTTCAACTAAGATTTACATGTTACGACATGTCGTAACTAACATTTCTGTAAAAATACTTTGTCGATATCTTTTACAATATCTGAAAATAAGTGATAACTAGCCAAAATCAAAATTTAAAATATGACCTTGACCTTTGACCTTGACCTTATTTTCTTTCTTTCTTTTTTTGGACCAAGGACCTCAAATTAAAAGACCCTAGGTCTCTATCACTTATGGTTTACCAGTTATAAATGCATATCACTTATATCAAATGCATAAGGGGAAATAACTCTCATATGGAGTCTCCGGATAGCTTCGGTTCAAATGATACCCTTAATCCTGAAGATATAACGAGCAATTTGGTAAAATAAATTTGTCGTAATCTTTTACGGTTGTGAAGAAGTAGCAAACACAAGAAAAACAGTGTTCGGGGAGATAACTCTTACAAAGAAAAGTCTTCGGTTAAGCAGGGTCAGTTTTGAAAGCGCATAAATTGTTCGATATCATATACCAAATATCAAATCGACATCTTGCGAAACAACCAAACAGCGAAAGAAAAAAAATTAGGCGGAAGAAAAAAAAAATAATCAGAACAAAATCAATAGGTCTTTCCACGGAAAAGTGGAAAGACCTAATAATAATAAGAAACGGGACAAAAACAATAAGTCTCCAAAACTCCGTTTTGGCGACTTAATTAGACGCTGAAACTGCTTCCGATTAAAAATAATAATTAATTAATAATCCAAAGAGAGAAAAGGTCATGAAAATTGTGCGTATTAGGTATAATTTATTAGAGAACAAATAGATTTGTTTACCAAGATGTAACCATTTTATGAAAAAACCAGGTCAGAAAAATTGGCAAAGATACGCGCATTTTTAACATTTGTTACTTTATCAAGTAAAAAATAGTTCATGCATAATCAGGATGAGAAAGATATATTAATATATCAAATGGTCAAAGCCTGAAATCTCGATTGACCTGGAGAATTTGTAAACTGCCATAGAATTACAAATATAAGGGAAGTGAGTAAGGTCAAATTTATGCCCTACAGCAGGTTACAAATGGATCATTCTAAGGAGTTGGTGCACAGGTTTTTAAGTGCGAAGAGAAGAACATTCATCAATATGTGCTATTGAGAGCTTTTTGACAATCAGGACACATCTTATTTTATACTCATACAGAGATAGACCAAACATGTTTGAATATGGTTCATATATGCTTTTATTGATGTTCTTCATCTTGAAACTTCCTGAAAAGTTTTTAGCAATAAGGTATACTGTATAGAACAAGCACTCTGACACAGACTGTTTCGATTACATCCAATTGATACATACTACTGCTGGTAGATTGTTAGTTCCCAAGGTAGAGGGTAATAATTCTTGGAATCATGAACATTAAACAAACAATTAAATAAGTCAGAAATTCCATGTTGAAATGCTGGAAACTTATGTTACGCAGATCCGTTTTACCCCAGTGGTATTATGTACAATAAAATGTAGATACATTTGTCGTGGTAAAACAAAATACAATAATTTGGTCTTTGGACATGTTTAGTTAAACAAACTCTCAACTTTAAATTTAATCACCCGCATATTTGAATAATACCTTTTTGATAATCTTTGAGTAAAATGGAATGATGCTGGATAGTAAACTAAGAGTCCAGTAAATAAATAGTATCGCGGATGTTACCAAACCTTTCTGTCTTTCCACGGCTATAAAGATCATTATCAGAATCTGCAAGTGCAAAAAAACAAACATTTGAACATTGACGTGGTACTATTTCGTTTCAGCATTCGTTCACTTTAATTTGTAATAAAGATCATAAGTTGTTATTTATCATTTTTTGTACTTTTTGGAGTTTTAAACAAATTCGTTTTTAACAAATTCGTTTTTAGCAAAGAGAGCAAACACGTAACCAATAGTATATATAATAAGCTGTTAAATCTTGAAACATTTTAAAAAGAAAATTAATTTACGAGATTAATTCCTTCGAGAATAGGTGCAAATACTGAAACTCTCATCCAATCGTTTGTTAATTTACTCACAGCAAAGACAATACACATTGATTTCATTGCTAATAACAACACTGTTAGCACCTGAAAGGGCAAGTTTGCTCGTAAGATGAAAACTGATTTATCCGTATATATCTAAGTTTTATCGTTGCTATGTTGAAATGTTCTACAAATTGTGTTTGAAATGGAAAAGAAAAGTGCTATCGTGAAAATATCTATTTTCATGTTGCTATAACATTAAATAAGTGATTGACGAAAAGTTTGACTTGTACATCAACTACTATATAAATAACACATGGCTGAGAGGGTGATAGAGCAGATTGTTACCCCGAGAAAACATTGTCAACTGAGGCAAGGTTGACAATGTTTTTTCGAGGGGTACCAATCTGCTCTATCACCCTCTCAGCTATGTGTTATTTAATTTATTATACTGAATATCTTACTATTATTGTCTTTTACTGTTGAATATTAAATTTTAAGTATTTTACTATGACGTCACGTACTTCATAATGTTATAGGTATTAGAAAAATCAACAGAAGCGAAGCAAGATTATTTTATTTTTTTTATTTTGACAGTCTATGAAAAAGTTCTGAGCCAAAACGTAGAAATTGAGTATTGTCTTAAATTATTTGATGTAAATTAAATTCATTGTCCTTTCAACTATCAATTTTTGATTGGTCTGCACGAGAGGGTGACATTCAAAAAATGTCTTCCGCTCACCCATGGTAATAGCCAATCAAAATCTGGCATTTTAACATGAAGTATAATAAAGTTAATTGTTAACTGACATGCTTTCAAAAATTAAAATATAAACCATTAATAAAAAAAAGTATCATGAGAAAATGTTGACTAAGTTTTTAATATATAGTTGATAAGCTATTCAAAAATAAGTATGTGCTGAGCAATTCGTCTTTTACTGAGATAGAAACAAGATATACTGTGAAATATTTTTGTTGTCCGATGACACAATGAATTGGTATGAACCAAAGACTGTGAATGATGTTTTGATCGCTTGCAGGTATAACTTGTATTTTGAAAAACGTAGTAGTGGATCCGGAATCCAGAGTAGAGTTCTCCAGTGGATATAGGAAACGATATTAAGACTGACTAAAATTATATTTTACAAAAAGTAGAATGTTTGATGTCAGTACGAAAATAAATGTTTTTTTTTTCAGAATCCTAAAAATGTCTAAATGAGCTTTTGTAATCTTGTCTTTAAAAAGTACATGTCGGCATTCATCAACTTTTTATAAGAAATGTTAATGGTTCATTGGCAATTAAAGAAACTTAAAAGCTTAAACTTCTGGAAAGGTTAGACCAAATTACAGTTTGACTCTGATTTAACAATTCACTGAACACAAAAATGTGCAACATACATGGAAATGTGACAATTTGAAATCAGTAATTTCTCAGGGTAAAGTGTTTGGTAAATAAAAGTAGTTTACATGTCATGGTCACATCAACTTGAAACTAAGTACACTTGTCTTTTTGTGATGTGAACCTTTTACAATAAATGCCCCAAATTAGAAATAGCCCAGATTTTATGATTCACTGAACATGGAAATTAGATATTGCGAGCAGGGTATCGTGTCCGATGGACACACAGTTTTGTTAAACCATTGGCATATAATCTAAAAGTTCACATCACAACGAGTATGTGGTTCATAAGTGTTTCTCGTTTTTTATATAGATTAGACCGTTGGTTTTCCTGTTTGAATGGTTTTACACTAGTCATTTTTGGGGCCCTTTATAGCTTGTGGTTCGGTGTTAGCCAAGGCTCTGTGTTGAAAACCGTACTTTGACCTATAATGGTTTACTTTTACAAATTGTGACTTGGATGGAGAGTTGTCTCATTGGCACTCATACCACATCTTCTAATATCTATTATGTTAACTAAGTTTCAAATTAATGTCATCAAAGCCTCAGTGTAAACTATACTCAAGTTGATGTGATCAAAGTCTCAATGTAAACTATACTCAAGTTGATGTGATCAGAGCCTCAATGTAAACTACACTAAATTTGATGCGATCAAAGCCTCGGTGTAAACTATACCTAAACTCCAAATTTTAACCTGATATGGTACTGGTGTTTCCGTTTTCAATTTACCTAAAGAAAACAAGGCCAAAACAGCAATTTGGCATGCGATTTTAATAGTTTTCATCAAAATAAACATTTGTACCAAGTTTCAAGTTGATGTTACCACAACTTTATGGTAAACTACCTTATCCAAAACATTTAACTTGATTGAACAGACGAACGGACGGACAAATATACCAGGCACCAGTATGCTCCCTTTCTATTGTATGCGAAGCATAAAATTATTTATCTTACCAGTTTTGTGTATGTCTTCAATGATCACTGACAACTTGTAGGGAAAGATTTGCTAAATAGATAACGTAAAATGGTGCCGTGATCCATAACCACCCTGAGGTAATCCACACCAGAATGGTGCCTTGAAAACATTCGTGAATTCTGGCCAACCACCATCCCATGTCAAATTTGAATCCTACAAATAACAGTAGCATACATTGTTATAACAATTTAAATGTATTACCCTTTCAAATCTTATTAAGGGTTCCTGAAAAAAAAAAAAAAAATCAAGACATTTAGAATCAAACACTTTATCTTAAAAATAATTAAATAAAAATTTTGATTCTAAATTTCTTGACAAAAAATTATTTCAGATGGGAAGAGAAAAAAATAGTTTGGTTTCCATTGAAATTCGGAAAATAAATGAATACAACATTGAGTTTAAACTTATTTTGAATTGAACTAGTCGAAAGATTCTTCTAGCGATAATATGTTACCTTTTTTTTATTTCACACACGCACAAAACAACTCGAACGAAATCAGACTTGTCATTACAGGTATATTAGATAATAGAACAGTAGTGTTTTAGAAACTAAAATTAAGTCAAACAGAAACGATTATAAAAATGTTGCGACAACTCCGAATAATTCGAAAAGGATTTCGCCTGTGCGACTGTTGCTTTTCGTGTAAAAGTGTAATGTTGACTGCCAAAAACAAGTCCATGTGTCCATAAATACAGGAACACGAATGAAAAAAACGTACAGGGTGCTTTCTCTTCATTGAAATTTTCCCTTGATCATGACAAAGTTTCTGTCCTAATTTCATAAAATTCCATAAAAGTGTAGCAAAGTTGCTGATGGCTTGACACAATATAACCCAGTGGGAAATCTAGTGACAAAATATTACCTTCCCTGTCAACATTGAAAACTAGATCTATTCAATGTTTGTCCTATTTTAGCACGGACGCTATCAATTATGGTATCACGAAAAAACGTTCTGGTAAATAGCAAAAATAGAAATAAGTTGAAATAAAAATAAAACTTCCACTTAATGTTATCATTTTCCTCCTTAGGTATCAAACGGCGAGTACAGCAGGCTATAGAAGCGTGGTGTAAAATTGGTTTAATATGTTGCTATGCGAATAAATTCCTGGAGTACCAACTTTAATTTTTTTACTGTCTTTATACCTCTCTGGAACAAGCTAATTATTCGTATATATACTGATATATACAGCTAGATCAGAGAAAGTCAGGGAAAAAATTCCAAAGGAATCGATTGATATGTAGCAAAGATTGGCACTTTTGAAATTAAGTTACTAAAGGAAATTCAAACAGACCTTATCTCGATTTAAACATAGAACGGGAATAGATCGAGAAGACCACAAATACTTGTACAAAACTCGAGACGACCTTTTCTTAAAATTGTATACAAAATAGTAAAGAGATATCTGTTTTGTAAAAATAGTTATCTTTAATTTTTTAACCTGCTCAGAGATAATTTTAGATTTTTATATTCACGAAAAGATAATATTTCCCTATTGAATGTACATGTGACAAGAGCAGACCGGTGTGCTCGACAACTAAGGTGTGAACAAAATAAGCATACTTTGGGAAATTGTAACATGCTAAAGACTTTTTGGAACACTCCGAAAATTGGTGACCAAAAGATCTTTCGATTTTGTATGCATATGATTTTTTCCAATTTTGTTTTATCAATATGCAGCAAAGATTGGCATTTTTAAAATTTCAGTTTCACAAGCTTCTAAAGCAATTATCTCGATAAATACTGAACATTAAACATCGTGTATTTGCATGTATATTTCTAATAACACAGTTTAGCAAATAATTTCTTTAAAATGTACAATGATAATGTAGAAATAACTTTTGATCAGTATCGTCACCGGTATTGTTTTATTATTGACTTTCTCGACTCTATCATAAGAAGAGTGAAATTTTTCTTTTGTTTTCGTTCACTGGATATCCCACTGAACCATCGTTAACCTAAATGTTGAACGCACTGACTGAATGTTTGATCGCTTCGTATCGTCTTCGTAGACGATACATTGCTTTGAAAATTCTCTTATTTAGGTATTTTGGCTGCAAGTGTGACCGAGAAAGTTTAGTAAAAGAGGGACGAAAGATACCAGAGGGACAGTCAAACTCATAGATCGAAAACAAACTGACAACGCCATGGCCAAAAATAAAAAGACAAACAGACAAATAATAGTACAGATGACACAACATAGAAAACTAAAGACTAAGCAACACGAACCCCACCAAAAACTGGGGGTGATCTCAGGTGCTCCGGAAGGGTAAGCAGATCCTGCTCCACATGTAGCACCCGTCGTGTTGCTGATGTTATTACAAATCCGGTAAATAGTCAAAATTGGTAAGTCACATTCGTGAAAAGGGAAGGGTATTGTAGTTACGACATAAGGAACATATCCGATATCATCTGTGAAACGGTTATTCCATAACGGTCAACCAACTCGTGATGGCGTCCGTAAAATTTACGAAGGGATGATTTCAACTTCACCATTTGAAACTCTTGGTTTAATAGCTTCCTTGTGAGCAGCAATCCTCTATCAAGGAAATCATGATAGGAAACACAAGCCCGGGAATATCGTATCAATTGGGAGATATATACTCCGTATGCAGGCGCTGCTGGAATGTTGCTACATAGAAATGGAAAGTTCATAATTGGGAAGCTGAAATCATCTCTTTTGTCGTAAAGTTTTGTTTTCAACCGACCCTCATTGTCAATTTGTAAGTCAAGGTATGAGGCTGACTTAACTGTATCTGTAGTATCCTTTATCTCTAGTTCGATGGGATAGATTCGTTCAACATAGTCACCAAATTTTGTATTATTTAGTGAGAGAACATCATCTATATAGCGGAACGTAGAGTTAAAGGATATTGCTAACTTCTTATCTTTCTTCCTAAGAAGTTCCTGTATGAAGTCAGCCTCATAATAATAAAGAAACAAGTCGGCAAGAACAGGGGCACAATTGGTTCCCATTGGAATTCCGACAGTCTGTTGAAAAACACGTTCTCCAAACGTAACAAATATGTTGTCAATCAAGAAATCAAGCATCTTGATAATGTCAGTTTCAGAGAATTTTTTGTTTGAATCAGAGTGATTCTTTACAAAGTAGGATTTATCCCTCCCCAAAACAAGATACTTGTACCTACGTTCGCCATTCTTTTTAATGAAACAAAGTAATACCAACTCTTTCAATTTGTCTTTTAGTTTGGAATGGGGAATACTTGTGTAAAGTGTAGAAAAGTCAAATGTTTTAATACTATTGCAAGATGAGATAGTCTTAGATTGTATGTACTCTTAAAGATCTTTGGAATTTTTAGTATCCACATCTGATTCACACCACCTCTAGAATAGGCAGTTTCACAATAACTTTGGAGCCCGGCTTTGATTGCTGATAAAATAGATGTTAATAATTTAGAAAGAGGTTTCGTGGAGCATTTGGAAGACCAAGCAATATTTAGTAACTGTCGACGGTGTAAAAGTGTTTGAGAAAACCGACACTTTGTTTACGACTTCAATAACATAAGCTGATGACTATCATCGGATAAAACACTTTGAACAATAATTTATTATGCGATAACATTGTATTAAAAATTTAAGAAATCTTAGTCAAGTAGGTGTGTTGCTCGCCATTTGAGTGTACGAAAAGCCGCAGTTGTTATTTGTTATATTTTGAAAAAAAAACTCTTTGCCAATTCTACTACAACAGCACAAAGACAAAACTTTAATTTAACATATTTACAAAAATTTGCATTTATTGTGTTTTATGAATTTAACGCTCTTTTAAAAGTTGTTTGGAGGTGCAAAAGCGTTTACCGAAGGCTTATAATATATGTTAAAAATATGCGTACGGTCAATGCTTTTACAACCCTATAAAACTTTCTAAAACATTTAATTACATTATAATTCTGAAACCAGGAAATTACGAGCGAAGTCAAGTGTTTCCTTTGTCAAACATTTCTGCCACGTTGTCATAGATTTTGTATTTTATTGGAATATGAACCATAACTTTAATTTTTAATACCAAGCGATGGTGTCTGCCAATCAAAATGATGTAACCCTAATGAAAACTATGAACTATTTAATTGTTATGCAATAAATAGTTTAAATAAAATTTAAAACAGATAAATGTAAAGGGTTAAAAAAATTGGTTGCACTGCCATTGTATCATTGACAATTCTGAGTAAGTTCATGTGTATTTCATGCACAAAATTGACAAATTTGATCAACTAAAAATATTTTGAGGATGTCTTAGTGAGTTCCTTCAAACATCTGAATATGAAATGGAAATATAAAATCAAACATGTTATACCAGAGAGTATTTTACCTTATGTTTACAACTATTATATTTTTGTGATGCTTTTGGTAGTTATATGATATGTGACATGAACTTAAGATCATCCAAAATAATATTTAATTAAATGAATTGTTTAGAATTATATTGATTACCCAAAGAGGTGTCCCATTGCAGTATCTATCCATTTAACACAAATCTTTACACGTTTCAAATTATGTTTATTATCAACCGATGACTCGATATTTCAATAGATAAAGACGTGATATGATTACCGAGCGATATATAATTAAGAAACTCGTTTCTTATATAAATATACACTGATCTAAATATTATATTGGGTCACTGTGTAACAGATAGGACCTTTTGGGCGTATGTTGACTTCAGGCGTGTAACAGATCGGGCCTTTTGAGCATATGTTGACTTCAGGCGTGTAACAGATCGGGCCTTTTGGGCGTATGTTGACTTTAGGCGTTAAACAGATCGGGCCTTTTGGGTGTATGTTGACTTCAGACGTGTACAAGATCGGGCCTTTTGAGCATATGTTGACGTCAGGCGTGTAACAGATCGGGCGTTTTGGTGTATGTTGACTTCAGGCGTGTAACAGATCGGACCTTTTGGGAGTAAGTTGACTAGGGTGTAACAGATCAATCCTTTGTTGTGTGTTGACTTCAGGCGTGTAACAGATCGGGCCTTTTGGTGTATGTTGACATCAGGTGTGTAACAGATCGATCGGGCCTTTTGGTATACGTGACTTTAGGCGTGTAACAGATCGGACCTTGTGGACGTATGTTGACTTCAGGATCAGTTTTAATTTATACTTTAACAGTTGTTAAAAGCTCACCAAAAGAAACGGTCATATATGATCATCGTTACATACGTTTTTTATAGTTAAACGTTCAAAAGAATACTGACATCGAATTTGAGTAAAAAACTACATGTATTTATCTGCGTTCTATCGGAAATTAAAATACGTTCCATTGCATACAATTTGTGCCTCCTTGAAAATACTTAGTAGTCCTGTTTTAGTTTAAACAAAAATCAGCCTGTTGAATTGTTTACATTTTGTCATTTCGGTGTATTTTTATAACTTACTATATGGTATGGGTTTTTGTTGAAAGCCGTACAGCGACCTATTGTTGCTAACATCTATACGTCATCAGGTCTCTGGTTGATAGCTGTCTCATTGGCAATCATACCACAACTTCATATTTTTATGGTAGTGTTATTTTCTGAGTTTAGGGCTACTGACTAAGAGCTTCATTTCAGAAGAAAACGCTTTTAACACAAAAAAATCGGTATGTTTGACTCGAGTTAAGAAAGTTTTTGGGTTGATGCTACCGCTGAAGTGTACTGTCAGCCTACAAGGCATAATTCATACATATACAGAAATAAACATTTACAACATTATTCGTTAATAATGATATTACTTTCTATTAGATTATTCGATCCGGGGGGTATGCCTCTCTAATGCCTTTCTCGCTACTCATATACTCGTATACTTGAGGGTGACCTATAGTTGTTAACTCTATGTCATTTGATCACTGATGGAAAGTTTTCTCGTTAGCAATCTTACCACATCTTATTTTTATATTGTAGACATACATTTGTTTTCTAGTTACTTCCATGTATTTATTAAGGAATAGCACTTCACGTACAAGATTCAAAATCCAAACATACATGAATTATAATACAATAATTGATCGAACTTTCTGTTACATATGTAGGCATGGTTACAATTTACTCCGTCTATGGATACTATACATATAAACATAGTGACTTATAGTGAAAGAATAGAAGTTTAAGTTACTTGAACCAATTCAGGGAGGCATTGTCTGACCGACGCTATCAAAGGAGGTAGAACCAGTTTCCTCTGAATTATTTCACACCAGTTCCCTCTGAATCATTTCACAACATAACCAGTTCCCTCTGAATCATTTCACACCAGGACCATTTTCAGAGAGTCTTTCAATCTCTACTTAAATTCAGTGTTTCACATCTCCATGTGTGTACTTTGAGGTTCTTACAATGCTATGGATTATTTCTAACCATATAATACAACATACTAATGTAAATTTGCAATGTTGTATTAAATTGACCATAACAGTAACATGCTGCACCGAATAAGTTTGAAATTATGAAAGTTTGTAAAATTGTTGAATGAGTATTTTAAGTACATGAAATAGGCTCTTATTCAATATTCATGTGAGTGGAAAAAATACAGGAGTTGGTCCTAACTATATATAGCTAGTTGAAGTATACGAGCCTGAAAAATTCACGCCATATTGATTGACATTGATATTTGATAAGACTTTATTCATAACCACACCGACTCGGTGTTTGTTTGTTCATCTGCACGAGATCTTTGGTTTGATCCTCGGTCGGGTCAAATCAGATACTGACATATGCATTTGCTGCTTCTCCGTTAAGCAGCGCAAATATCAGAGTAAGAACATAATACTTTGTCTGTGTGTGTCTTGTGTTACCTTGTAAGCTAGTTCAAGTTTCATATTCCTATCATATCAAAATGTGTTCCCATCAAGATTTACTCTGGAGTACAAAGTAAACTGTGTATTTGGAATAGCTTTAAGACATAACATGCCCTAAATAAATAAAATTTAAATGCATTTTATGTTTTATTGGTGGTAATTGGCTTTGAACTAGCGTTCAGTAACTCCGAGTACTCTTGTATTGTTGTATTGTGTCTATTGTTTTAAGATCTTTTAAATTTAATATAAATAAAGGAGATGTGGTATGCTTGCTAATGAGACAACCCTGCACCAGAGACAAAATGACAGAAGTTAACAAATGTGTGTCACTGTACAGCCTTCAACAATGAACAATACACATACCGCATAGTCAGCTATAAAATACCCCTAAATGACTAATGTAAAACAATTCAAACGAGAAAACTAACTCGTAATTATTTTTCTGTATCCATTGAGCTAAGCCATTTGCAAATAATTTGAACATTGTGTACTGCTACACCATTGTCCCAGGGGAGGGGTTAATTGGACATTCACAAACATGTGTAACCCCGCCACATTCTTTATATGCCTATCCCAAGTCAGGAGCCTGTAATTCAGTGGTTTTTGTTGCTTCATATCTGTCATATTTGTTTTCGTAAATTGAATTGTTATAAATTAGGCCGTTAGTTATCTCGTTTGAATTGTTTCACATTTGTTATGTCTTGGCCTTTTATAGCCGACTACACGGTATGGGGTTTCTCATTGTTGAAGGCCTTACAGTGACCTATAGTTGCTTGCATGCACGTCATTTAAACTCTACTGGAAAGTTGTCTCATTTCCAATCCTACCACACCTTATTTTTATATACACTATGCAGCCTCATAACATCATTTTGCAATATGTTTCTGTAAACCTGAAATAACTCGAAATTCAACTGATTGATTGATTGTTGGTGTTTACCGCCACGTGCGGAGTTCGAACTTACAACCTACGTATTGGCTGATAAACTAATTAGACCACTCGGCCACCGAGGCCCCTCGAAATTCATTAGATTCAACAAATAAGTACGACTCGGAATGTACTTTGTCAGTATTTTGTGACAACTTGCAGTTATACGAATAATATTTACATTCCTGTATGCGGTCTCTCAGACAAAAAATATCAATCAGTACACATCCAACGGATTTAGTGTAAAGACGTCATAAATAGTATAGCATGACCTTGTGCGTTGCCAAAGTACAATCATAAATAGACAGGATGTATGACCATAAGTGTTGAGAACTGTAGAACAATACATATTTAGTTATGTTTAAATTTATTCAAAACAAAATCAATGTTAGTATCGTTAACGACTATATTCAAAGATCTTTAGTTACGACAGTGTAATATTGATAACCTTTTTGGGAAATTTTATTCGAAGGATCGAACAGTTTATTCGAAGGATCGAATAGTTTACATCTTATCTTATCTAAATATATTGGCTCTATATACAATGTACAAATGAATAAAATGAATTACTGAAAAAACATATCATTTTTATTTCGTAAAAACATGAACACGCTGCGAACCTTTGCCTATGTAGTGTTGTTTCCAATTTGTAGTTAAATATGGATATCTTATTTTACCATACCATCTGTCAGCGTTAAATCTAAGGAATTCATGATCATAATTATACTGCACACCTATAGTAAGCGAGCCTCCAGGTTTTGTTACACACCATGCTCGTGCTATGGCAATAATGTCACCCCACGGATTCAATGCGTCCCCATATCTCCCTAATCCTGAGTGTTCTATAGAACTAAAAGTAACAATGGCATCAAATGTTCCCAAAGTATTGTTTAGATAACGCATACGAAAATCAAACGGAACTATAGTTTTCACTTTTGGATGTTGAGATGAAATATGACCATACTCCAGTGTAAATACTTCACGCGCACCTGCTTCTAACACGCATGCCTCAACCCATGGAATTTCGGAACCTATCACCATAACTCTGCCATCAACAATTCCCGGTGCATGTTTCAAAGCATCTCTAAGAGCATTTGTTTCTCCCGCACCATAGTTACCGCCTAATCTACCTTGCTTTGCACTGATTATCCAGTCTTCAATACCTTTCTCTGTCCAAACAGGTTGTCTGGCTGTTTTACCTAAATACTGATTATCAAAATACCAATACTTCACTGGTATACGATTATTCATGGTATATTCAATTAACAGATTTTTGGAATTGCTTTTGGTGCATGTGGTAAGTCATGACCACGGTCAACATATTCGTTTTGAATATCGCTTGACAGTCAATATCTGCATTGATATGATCAAAATATGGTCCTGGTGATCCTTTTCTTGATGTATTACACAGCTGACCACAGTCTCTACGAATAAGTTCCAAAGGATCCGTAGGAGGTATATATAGGGGTAATTTCGGCGCATTCTGACGGCTTCCAAAAACATTCAAAACAACTGTTGTTTTATCACTAAATGACTGTAGAATATTGTTTGGAATTAAAATCCATGCAATAATTAAAACTAATGACAGAGCATATTTCCTCTTCAACTCCATATTTTTTGTCAGTTTAGCAAATACTTAGGTCTTTTTTGTTATTGTCTGCAACAGTTTTGGTGTACTAAAATTAAAAAAGGATGCAAATAGACAACAAATATCAACGTAATATATATATTTCCAACATGTTACAATTCTAATATCGATCGCTATATGGTTAAATTTAGTATCTAAGGAAACAATCTATAAAAGAAATAATATGATATATTATTGACTATGAGTCAACTCGTCAGAATTGGTTATCTATAAATCAGTGAATTTATTATTTATATAGATAGGTTGATTATAAAACGACAAGGTGTTCAAATGCACAATGTGGAAAATGTGGGAATCTGCCAAATAAGGGGGACAAACACAGAAGTATATATATAAATGCTTTGAGAAAAAGTTATAAGAAGGACTAAAGGTACTACGGCATATTCGTCATTGTTATTGTAACTCGTGTTATGGTTCTGGTCTTGTCTTGAATACGACTTTTTGCTTTATATGATATATAGAAATATGCATAGAAGAGGGACGAAAGATACCAGAGGGACAGTCAAACTCATAGATTGAAAATAAACTGACAACGCCATGGCTAAAAATAAAAAGACAAACAGACAAATAATAGTACAGAAGACACAACATAGAAAACTAAAGACTAAGCAACACGAACCCCACCACAAACTGGGGGTGATCTCAGGTGCTCCGGAAGGGTAAGCAGCTCCTGCTCCACATGTGGCACCCGTCGTGTTGCTTATGTTATTACAAATCCGGTAAATAGTCTAATCCTTTAGGTCACATTCGTGAAAAGGGAAGGGTATTGTAGTTACGACATAAGGAACATATCCGATATCATCTGTGAAACGGTTATACCATAACGGTCAACCAACTCGTGATGGCATCCGTAAAATTTACGAAGGGATGATTTCAACTTCACCATTTGGAACTCTTGGTTTAATAGCTTCCGTGTGAGCAGCAGTCCTCTATCAAGGAAATTATGATAGGAAATACAAGCCCGGGAATATCGTATCAATTGGGAGATATATACTCCGTATTCAGGCGCTGATGGAATGTTGCTACATAGAAATGGAAAGTTCACAATTGGGAAGCTGAAATCATCTCTTTCGTCGTAAAGTTTTGTTTTCAATCGACCCTCATTGTCAATTTCTAGATGTAAGTCAAGATATGAGGCAGACTTATCTGTATCTGTAGTATCCTTTATCTCTAGTTCGATGGAATAGATGCGTTCAAGATAGTCACCAAATTTTGTATTATTAAGTGAGAGAACATCATCTATATAGAGGAACGTAATATTAAAGGATACTGCTAAAAATGACAACATTACATGACATGACTACAATACAAATAAATGGAAGAACATATAGGACAAAGAAACACACGAATAATAGCTAACAAAAGGTACTAGGCTTAAAATTTAATACGCCAGACGTGCGTCTAGTCCACACAAGACTAACCAATGACGCTCAGATGAAAAAAGTTTGAAAGCCAAAACAAGTACAAAGCTGAAGAGCACCGAGGACCAAAACTTCCAAAAAGATGCGCCTAACACGGCCAGGGTTTTCTGCCTGGGACAAGAACATCCTTTATATTATTTAGAATAAATTATACTTTTGCAAACAGGAAATTTTATAAAATGACTATGTAATAGATATACATGATAAAACCGAAGTGGGGACTAACTACAGAATAAAACGGATACATTACATAAAACAACTTAATCCAACACATAAAATACACAGCCGAGTTTGCCAAAGCCTCAACGCACAAAGTGACGTCACATTTGAAATTCTAAAAAAACACACAACGTGACGTCACATTTGAAATTCTAAAAACACACAAAGTGACGTCACATTTGAATTTGTAAAATATTTCCCAAAAATAAGATAGAATTAGGATTGATTCAAGATTAGATTTGTAATACTGACATTACATTTATTAATAACAATGAAAATTACAACACTATTAATATCAAGTTGTGGTAGTAATTAGATAATTAATTGTATTATCTAGCTATGTCGGTGTTTCTTCTGAATCAAACTGTAAATCAAATATATCGTATAAATTTCGTTGAACCAAACTAAAATCTAATAAATGAAGGGGGTGATTAATTATCTTTACCATAACACACGAATATAACAGAAAAGACGTTAAGACATTTGACAAAATCCGACGAGAATAACAAGTATAACATCAAAATTAAATACATGAATTTGGGATAGAAAAGTACCGTGACACGTCTTATAGCAATGCGGTTTCACACTCAGCAAAACAGTCACAATCGGGAATAAGTCACGTTCGGTAATTAAAAGATCAGACGACGTAATGACAAACCACAATCTAACACGTGGTAAAAATGTCCTTAGTTAGTTTGGACAAAGACACATCGTATGGATCAACCAATTCGTGATGGTGTCCGTAAAATTTACGGAGTGTCATTTTTAATCTGTCCTCCTCATAACTTTGTTGGAGCAGTTTCTGCGTAAGGAGCACACTCCTGTATATGAAGTCCATATAGTGTGAACAAGCACGAGAATAACGTATCAATTGAGATATGTAAACACCATACGAAGGGACAGAGGGTATTTTACTGCTGAGAAATGGGAAATTGATAATTGGGAAGTTGAAATCGTCCTGTTTATCATAGATTTTCGTGTAAAGTCGTCTATCTGCGTCAATATTGAGGAAAAGATCAAGGTATGAATGAGTCCTTCTAGTATCAGTAGTATCCTTAATTTCAAGTTCACTGGGATATATGAGATGTAAGTATTGGCTGAAATATGGGTTATTCAATGATAGAACATCATCAATATATCGGAAAGTAAAATAAAAGAATTTTGCGGTCCGTATATATTTGCGTCCATTCGTTTTTCGTTTTGAAATATCAAAAACAAAAAACGAAAAACGAAAGTGTTTTCATTTTTCATTTTTGATTTCTCAAAAACCAAAATGAAAAACAAAAGTGTTTTCGTTTTTCGTTTTTGATTTCTCAAAAACCAAAACGAAAAACGAAAGTGTTTTCATTTTTCGTTTTTGATTTTTCAAAAACCAAAATGAAAATCAAAAGAGTTTTCGTTTTTCGTTTTTGATTTCACTAAACAAGAAAAGCATCTACATTTGGATTCAATTTCTGTATTTTGCTCTATTTAATTCTCGTTTTACGTTGTACAATGTTTTCCTTTCCTTTTATATAGCCATTGATGCTCCGGTGTATCTACTACTTAAAGGAGTAAGAATAGACCGCCTGACTTATAAGTTGAACTAAGGTGATTAATGAATCAAAGACTTTCAAATTTCCTTGTTTTTATATATAATAAAATATAAAATTATTATATTTAAACATCAAGTGAATCAAAAATTTAAATAATACAATGAAATATTATATAAAGATGGTAAAAATAAAACGATTGATTACAACATCAAATTAACAAGGGAGGTTACTACTTATCTGATAAGAAAACTAGCCCTGTCGTTAAAGTATGCACAGCGGTTATCAGATCAATAGTATTTAAATCGGAGATAATGTCGACGAATGGAAAAAAACTTTATCAATCTGAACAATAAGGATGCATGATCTTTACTTTTAAGATGTAAAAGTTTAGTAATCTAAGATGATTAAAACTGATGACCTAGGTCCATCTGTCAGTATTAGTACTATTACACGAACAATCACGACGATAATCTGTTTTTTTTTTTTTTTTTTTTTTTTTTATTTAGATCGTTTGATTGAAAAACAAATACCGAAAGTTCACAATTCAAAATGGGATTAGCATTCAATCATTTTGCCATTCGGGCCTATTCGTGATGACTTTTACTCCTTTGTGAAGGCTATATGGTGACCTATACTAGAGAGTGTGCACGGGTTGGTTACGGAATAGAGAATAATGGCCAAAAAATATAAAGAATAAAGAAAATGGACCAAAAAATTAAACAAAAGAGAATAATGCGGTGTTAGAATATAAAGAATAGAGAATAATTGGCAAAAAGTATAATGATTAGAGAAAAATGGCCTAAAACATTAAAGAAACCCCAAATCCAGACCATTATAATAGTTGCCTATACCAACGTTTTCTGTCTCCAGTAGATTGTTATTGGTTACCATACGTTTTCTCTTTATTTTTATGACTATCAATTAGGACGTGAGCTTCAATAATTTGCTAGCATAAGGTTACTTAACTTCTTTTGCTCCTGGTGACAAAATGGAAAAAAAATATTAATTTATTGCGTCCAAAGCACTTTTCTGGTTTAATTTTTATCAGGAGGGTTAGGAGGGGGACAAACAACAGTATATTTCACCTGTTGGTTCTGTAGCGTCACTCTTCTTTCATATTCTTGTGCCTGTTTTTTTTTTTTTTTTATTTACACCAGGTTAGACTTTTCATTTTCCAAAACCTGTCTATCCCCCACTACTCCCCCGTGCAATATAATATAATTTTATTAATGGTGGCCCTTTATGATTAACAATAATTGAAGAAAAAAAAATAAATATGCATACAGCTTCCGACGACAACAACAGAATTAAAGGCTCCTGACTTCAAACAGGCCAACCCAATATATTCGAGTGATATTCCCCAACTCATACATGGGTGGTGTAAAAATCAGTTCATAAGAACAGAGTTGTCTTTCACATGAAACCACGTAAAACATTGGTTAATAGTTACTTCGGTATAAATGATCGAGAAATTAAGAAGGTAAAAACAAAACAAATATTAAAATTAAGACAGTATTCATGCAATAACTACAACTTTGATACAGTCACTTTGTTCAGTTAAGAGTTTGATTTTGACAAATAGATTTCCGATAATTGTTCTGCATAAAACCCTACGGGAAAGCACATTGACATAGTTTTCTAAACGTTTTTTTGGAACCCAATGACATTGCTTAGTGCTGCAAACTGTAATGTGAAGATGTGCATGAAATTGCGGAGGTTGTGGGAATTTCGGTCTGGTCAAACCAAATTTTTAAAATTGTTTTTGCTGCTTCTCTACAAGCACGCGGCATTAATAAGTAAAAGCAGAGACTTGTCGGCTCAGAGTCAAAATATTGAATCCGCGTAGGATAACATGTCTTCCTGTGAACTATAACATCGCGAAGTAGCACGTCACGCTCAGTGTGTCGGTATAAGCCAACACAGGATTAATAATTCATATTACAATAACATGTTCTCGTCCTGAATATGCATTTAATTTGCCACTGGACATTAAAAAGCCATCCTTCATTACCATCTTATGCACAACCTTGCATGAAAGAGTGATTTTGCGGTCGTATAATGGTATGACGTTTGTCGTCGTCTTCCGAAGACATTTGGTTTCCAAATAATAACTGGAGTATATATGTAAGTGTATGGATCTTTATGAAATTGTACCACAACGTTTCATACTACATAAGGTGGTTGGAATGGATTTGAGGGTTATTAATTGTCCCAACTTTGTAGGAATTAAGGAGGAAAAAAAAACATTTTTCTTGTTTCAGGACAATAACTTAATTATGAGTGTACGGATCTCAATGAATTTGTACCACAAGGTTCCATACTTCATAAGGAATGTTGAGACTGATTTGGGGGGTTATGGTCCAAAACGTTCCAGAATTACGGACCAAAACATCGGGGAAAAAACTAGGATTTTCTGGTTTACGGACAATAACTTCAGTATAAGTCTAAAATGAACCGTTTTAGGAAAAAGGGCTTAAAATTAATACTTTTCTTATACTTTGCATACGTTGCTCATATCTTGACCAATCCTCAATGGGGTTTAATTCATAGTCTTGAATTCTTGGGGTTTTTTTATATGCAGAATTTTACCGTGTATTTATAGATTCTTATTTTGGGGTCCGTTTTCAATTTGGTCCACATGAAGGTCCAAAGGGTCCAAAATTAAACTTTACTTGATTTTAACAAATAAAATAGACTATTATGGTTCTATGCTTTGGTGAATCTAACCGTGTATTTAGATTTTTGATTTTGGGCCCGGTTTTCAAATTGGTCCACATTAAGGTCCAAAGCGTTCATAACCAATTTTAGTTTGATTTTAACAAAATTGAAATCAAGGGGTCTTTTGATTACTAAATTTACGCATGTATGTTGGATATTGGATCATGATAGGTAAATATCCAATTTCATTTTTTACAGCGGATGACGGTGAGGGCATTCCGGTGTTATGTTGCCACAGACATTTCTACCCACATGACTTGCGTTTTTGACTGATAACCGAACGTATTTCGTATAATTACGCGGATATCATCGAGTGCAAAATAACACTCCTTATCACTTGTTATATACTAATTTCATCAATAAATATTCATGAAAATAATTTTAAGAACATAGATAAATGAAAATGTTTTGTCGTGAGAAATATATTTATCATATTCTTGTAGAAAATAATGGTATAATTTTACCCCTTGATAAAACTTATTAGTACATGTACATATTTATTCATTAAATTTGAAGAATTGGCCTTTTCAGAATCTAAAGGACTATGGGTAATCTCATTGTTCGTACACCAAAAAGAAAATAACGTTACGTCATTGGTTCAACGTTTTAAACCAATCATAACGTTTTGGTGTACGCTTTTGAAAATACTACCCAGAATGCATTAGATTCTGAAATGGCGAATTGTCTTAGCCTTGTGATATGACTTTCCGGTATATATCAACTGCTTCCGGTTATTATCGCATGCCTTTCTTTAACGTTATCGCAAAGCATTTCGACGTCATTCTGTAAATTCAGGAAAATAAAACCTCAGTGGTACAATTTAGTGAAAAACATAACTAAGTAGAATAAAAGAACGAATATTTAGAAACAGGAAAATTTTTATATTAAAAAAATGAAAAACAAGTAATACAATAAATGAATTTTATAAAGTTTTAAAAAGGTTTTCTGGTCTGTATGGCTTCTGCTGAAGTATATGATAGAAAGAACATAACATGTCATTTTTCATATCAGACTTATCAGCCCATGGTCAAAATCATCCCTCGAGCCTGTCGGCTCTCGGACTGATATCATGACCTATTGGTGATAAGGGGTCTGATATGAAAAATGCCATGTTATAATCTATATTTATTATCATATACTTAGAGCAAATAACATATAGTTTCTACAGTATGATAATAGCATTAAATTTACGTGAATTCCATATTTTTCCGAAATGGTGTTTAGCGGGCTGATATAAAAAAAACGTTATCGCATGGCATTCCGGTGATACTCAGCAAATTCCGGAAAATACACCTGAAAGGTACATTTTTCAGCGAAAAACATTACAATTAAAGTCGGGTACTAAACAATTATTACGATACAATATAATTATAACATATTATGTAAAATGCAAAACAAATTAATAAAAATGATACAATAAATGTATTTTTTTAAATTTCCAGCATAATTTAGAAAGTTACTTTACAAATGTTAACTTTTCCAAACAGTGTTCATTATGTTTTGTTGGTTTTTTTTTTTATCGTCAATATAAAAATATATCATGCTGTTGTTCTTTTCCTCTGTTGAGGCATACGATAGAAAGATTTCATATCGGAAGTACTACATTTGGAGTCCGTAAACTTTTCACTTTTTGAACTTCTACGTGAGAACCACTAAAACGTATCAATATATAAAACTATTATTTTTCTCCATTGTTGAAGCATATGATAAAAAGATCATAACATGGCATATTATCGGTCAATATATATGCGATAATATCGGTCAATATCAGCCCTCGAGCCTTTGGCTCTTGGGCTGATATTGAACCTTGGGCTAATAATACATCTGATATGAAAAATGCCATGTAATAATCTGATAATATCAATAACAAATCAAGAATACCGAAAATTTGTGTTAACGTATGCGAAAGAATATCTAAAGAACGTTTTGCAACAAACGTGGGAAAATATGAATGCCTACTCAATCCAATCTATTAGAAAAACTAATTATTACAGAAGAGTGTCCACCATGCACTTGCACTGCACTATCATTAGAATAGTAGAATAGAATGATATACAAATGGATGAAAATTATACTAAAAATATAACTGTTTTACAAATATCGATATAATATATAACACCAAACCAGAGTATACAGATAACAAATGATTCTATCACTACAATATAACAGTTATTATGGCGAGCTTGAATTTCCTGTCATTCATTCATCATCCACACACTAACTTGTCTCAGAAAAAAAATATATCTATGTACCTCAACCTTACTTTCAGATATAGAGATGTGATTTTTTTTTTTTTTTTTGAGACAAGGGCTTGTGACCATCCACCAGAACTTGCGGTCATCCGATGTTCAGTACTTCAGTACTTTGATTTAAGTTCATAGACCACATTCATTCTGTGTCAGAAACCAATGATATGTCAAATATTTAATCACTATCAAAATTCAGAGTTGTATTGCACAATTGATAGAAAGTGTAAGTAGATTCACATTTCAAAATAGATACCGCATTAAATTTTAATTTTATAGAAGAAATTATGTATAAATATAGTTTGAAATTTTCTATTCAATAATAGATCGTTTTAAAAATAATTAAAGGTAAGTTCTATGGATTTTTTAAAAGATATTGTATTAATGATGAGTGATATTTTGTGAATTGTTTTTTTTTTTATTTCTTTTGTAAATATTTTTAAGAACTTGGTGGTAGGTTTGTTTTTATTCTATATAAATTAATTTATATATAATTTTTTATGAACCCAACCCTTGACAAACTTAGCTGGTTTTGTCCATTGATAAAAACTAGTGGATTAAATTCTTGGTGCTGAATCTAACCTTGTACAAATATATTTAGATTTTGGATATTGGACCACGTAAAGGGCCTGTAGTACAGTGAGTTGTCGTTGGTTCTTGTCTGTCATATTTGTTTTTCGTTAATTGTTTTGTTTAATCTTAGGCCGTTAGTTTTCTCAACCGAATTGTTTCATATTTTTCATATTGGAACCTTTTATAGTCACTATTTGGTATAGTGTTTTTTCTCATTGTTGAAGGCCTTACTGTTACCTTTAATTGCTTACATCAACTTTATTTGAACCTTGGTGGATAGTTGTCTCAGTGGCAGTTATACCTCATCTGCTTATTTTATAAAAGTCCAATTTTTAAATTTTTCAGGTATTTGACCACATTTATTCTGTGTCAAAAACCTATGCTGTGTCAAATATTTAAACAAATTCAAATTCAGAGCTGTATCACGCTTGAATTTAGTGTCCATACTTGTCCTAACTGTTTATGGTTCGACATCTGCGGTCGTATCATTCTGTGCCCCGCTGAGCATTTTGTTTATATTTACAATTCATTGGATATGTAATTTAACTGCAAAAGCCACCAATGGACGGTGGTGCATGGCAAACATGGAGTTAGACGCACATTGTATATATACTAGTATTTATAATTTGATTAAAATACCTCGTACCTGATGAAGAGGGTTACTATACATTGTAATTTGACTCCAGGCTGCACCAAGGGAACATGTCATCATACACTATTTACTTGTGAAAAGAACACTGGAAAAAAAGTGCTTTAAAAAAGCCAATACGTGCAGAATATCAACCGTCAAGTAGCTGAATATGATTAATTTTACGTTAAATGAAAAGACTTTAAACTATATTTCATCTGTAATGCTTATAGCACACTTAAACTTTAAATCTAGTACAGAAATGAACTCCAATAAAGCATATGCATTATTTAACGTTACGTTCATTTTTAACGACGTTTTTCTCACAATGACTTTAAACCTCCATGATAGAAAGGAAGGATATAGGGTATCCATACATGATACAAAATCAGAACATGTACAGCAAAAAACACAATTCTAGTTCTTACCGGTAGCCAAACTAATCAAAACACAACAGTTTTACTATTTTTATTGTCGTTCTTTTATTCCATTTTAAATTAACTTATATAATCGCATTTACTCTCATCAACTCAATCTTAGTTGATCTGCACTGATGTTTAAAACTTGTCCGAGATACATATTAAGCTAAGACGAGGACCATATACGCTTCCGTATATATTTGCTGTCGTTATGTTCTTACATGAAACACGTATCTACTGTTCAAAAAGAACGCATTAAATAATTGTAAATAATTTTAAAAAGGAAGACTAATGGCCAATTTCCCCCTGAATTTTATTCACACCATGGCCATTTTAAGCTCACCAATGGGCAAAGTGAGCTTTTCTCATCACTTGGCGTCCGTCGTCGTCGTCGTCGTCTGTCGCGTCCGTCGTCCGTCGTCGTCCGTTAACTTTTATAAAAATCTTCCCATCTAAAACTACTTTGCCAAATTTAAACTAACTTGGCCACAATCATTATTGGGGTATCTAGTTTGAAAAATGTGTCCGATGACTAAAATAGAACATAGGATAGAAATGCAAGTTGTGTCTATTATTTCGTAAACTGTTATGAATAGAGAAAATCTGACATGAGCAAAAGTGATCAGAATGTTGAGCTCTGTTGTCCATACATGTCAAGATTGTCAGGCGACTTCTTATAGGAGTTATTGCCCTTAAATGACAAATTTTACCATTTTTATTTCATTTTAGCCTATTATCTTGAAAACTATAAAAGATACAGAGAAACATTAAAATTCAAAAATGATCAGCAAGAAAACTTCTACAAATAAGTTTAATTGTCGAAATCGTCAGCCGACTCCTTATTAGACTTATTGCCCTTGGATGATGATTTATACATTTTTTTGCGTTTTTGCCTTACAAATGTATATCTTTAAAATTATAACAGATAGATAGAAACTTTCAATATGCAAAAATGATCAGCAAGACAATATCTATAATTAACAATATTGAGGAAATCGTCCGACGTCTCCTTGGAATTATTGCCCTTTAATGAAGATTTTTATCATTTTTGGGGGGTTTTGCTTTACATGATAAAAATTATAATAGATAAATAGACACTTTAAATCTCAAAAATTACCGATAAGGCAAGATTTACTAACGAGTCAGTTTCATGCCTTCTTTTGTGTTTTGAGCAAAAACTAGAGAAGATGGAGAGAAACTGTTTTTTTAAGCAGACTAAATGATCAGCAATACAAGTCCAACGAAACAGAGATTTTTGTCATGAATTCTATTCTCGTCTTCTATGTTGGAGAGTGTCCTTTGTTGAATATGCCCATAGACCTAGGTTAGCGGCACAGGCTCTTTAGAGCCTCTAGTTAAAAAGTATATCAATCTGTAACTAAATTCTTAGCACACGTATCGCAACCCAATGTATGTTCTCTATGGTTCTAACAATATAATGGGTAATTCTTAAACAGATTACAAAACAATAAACGCCTAAAGGGTCTGCAAATAGTCCAAACCGGAAAACTTTTGAAAGATTTTGGCAACGTTTAAGTAGTTATCGTCAAAATGAATAAACAAAAATAAAATAGTTAACCAAACCAAAACTCTTGGTTTATTTCAAACCAGCGCCATTTACAAAAAGTCTATCAATCTTAAAGTTTACTTAGATTCATAGTACCACATCCCAAAGTGTACACTCTAAGGGTTTTACAATATGATCGCTTAATTTCAAACGTATCACCAACTTATAAACGCCTAAAGATAGCTCAAAATCGCGATTTTGCAAATTTTGCTCTTTAGTATTTATTCCTAAAACGTACAAGAAGGTCATCGTAAACCAAATCCAAAATTGTGTTAGAAGTAAAGCTATTCATTGTCTTTCACTAATTCATTGGCTATCAACGGCCTTCGATGCAAAATTTGACAAAAAACATGTAAAAGCAAATTTGTATCTTCAACAGCATGCAACATGTAACGCTGAACTAAACACTAAACTCCAAAACATATCAATGAACTAAAATTACAAAAGATATTTTAGATATATAATTTAAACTTTTTAATATAACATTTCAAGTATGATAAACATATGAAAAAAACATTTAGGACCCTGCGAGTGAAAATAAAAGATATTGCAAACTAGGCTCTAACCCTTTGCAATTTTGTATTACAATGCCTTCAACAGACACATATAGCACTGAATAGTATTTTGATTTCAGGGGAATATGTAAAACATTGTTACAAGATATAACGTCATCTTCAATTTGCAATGTGCAGACCAATTTTAGATTTTGAGTGAAATAAGTCCAGGGAAAATTGGTCTCCTCACTTTCAAAGACCCCCCCCCCCTTTTTATTCCTAAAAATTGGAAGAAAGCCACATGTTTCTTAAGTGGCTATTTCTGTGGTTGACCCAACATGCTGCCAACAATTAAGTTTCGATGCTTTACTGCTTGAAAAAAAAAATGGTCCAACAAGTTCACGGTTATGAATGATTATTAAACTATCGTTATTGCCATCACGCAAAGTCAAAACGAACGAAATAAACCACCAATTATTGAGGCAAAATAATAGAAAATGATGAAACTCAACTAGTCGTACAACCTTATGTTTTGTGATTTGTGACTTAATAAAAAAAAGTCGTAGCAATTTAATCACATATTTTATTTTTTGATATACGTCAAGTAAGGCGGGAAGTACAATAATGTTCCGAGCATCGTGATAGACATCTTCTTTTGGATTGCTTCCTGGTGACTCATAAGATGGCCTCCTAAACCTCGACTTGGAGCGTGAACTTTTTTTTTTAAATAATCTAAATAGCGTATACATATTACCGTCATAAATGCTAAGTTTGAATGTTCGTGTAATATAATATTATCAGCTGAGGGGGTCGGTTCAAATTTTTCACATAAGATTTGTTGTTGGCAACCCCCCCCCCCCCATCATTCTTAAAAACCGCAAAATGACACCCCTCTAACAACATAGTTTCAAAAGTTTGACCCCCAAAAAAAAAATCCTTATCAATTAACAGTTGTGAGAAGTAGATGACTGCCAGCTACATAGTAACAGGCTTTTGAAATCCTGAGTATAACAAAGAGTTTTTCTTCTTGATGTTTTTTTTTTTTTGTCAAATAAGAATGTCTGACACTTGCATGTAGAAAAACTGACAAAATAAGCTTTTTAATGAGAAAAAAAATATTGCAAATTAACTTGAGCCTTCATGTACAGAATGACGTCATACCTATACATATTGTTCCTGATTTTGAAAATGTTAATGCTTAATAAGTAAAGCTATTAAAGTCACTACAAACCAAATTTGTTTATATACATGAGCATGTGCAATGAAAAATTAATGGGATGACGAAGAAAGAAAAAAAGAGAAATTTCTTTTTCGAATTTACCTTATTTTACTGCAACCTATAATTCTACAAATTTTATATAGATAAACTTTCAATAATGATTTTTACTTTATTATGAATCAGTAGCGGATCCAGAACTTTTATAAAAGGGGGGCACTGACTGACCTAAGGGCCCGCTTCAGTCATGCTTCAGTGATTCCCTATACAAGCAAAAAAGTTTTACCCACAAAAGAGGGGGCCGGGCCCCCCCCCGATCCGCCTATGGAATGAATGTATATTTGCTGACACAGTATAATTTGAAAATGAAAAAATATTACAAAAAGTCGGTATTCCAATATAGGAAGTGTAATTGGAATAACACATTGCAAATTTTACTGATTTTATGGTTCATTAAATATGTACAAGATTTATTTGAGATAAAGAAATATATATTCAAGTCAGGAACATTTGGTCTTTGTAAGTCTTGTATATTTTGTATATTTTTAAAATTTTGGTTCATTTAGATGTTTTAGAGTTTAGTGTGATTTTCTCAGAACTAAAATGTACACATTTTGTTTAGGGGCCAGCTGAAGCCCGCCTCAGGTGCATGTTTTCTCACTGTGTTGAAGACCAATTGTTGGCCTTAGGCTGTTTTCTGCTCTTTGGTTGGGTTGTTGTTTCTTTGAAACATTCCCCCTTTCAATTCTCAATTTTATTATAATATTTCAACGTGAAAATGTTTTACGTGTATTGTTTTGTATGTGTGAATGCCATGGTGCCCATCAAGTATTCTTATGAGGGTCTGGATAGGGTTTACAGAATAAAGACGAATGGATCAAATCTATAGAAAATAGACCCCCTTAAAAAATAAGAAAGAATAGAAAAATAGAAAAAGAATAAAGAATAGAAAATAGAAAAAGAATAAAGAATAGAGAATAATGGGGTGTTAGAATATAAAGAAAAGAGAAAATATATGGAATAGAGAAAAATTACCTTAAAAATTAAAGAATACAGAAGTGAAAGACCTACCATCCAGACTATCTAATATTCTTATTCGATATCTTTGTAATAATTTTATAAAATAATTATACCTATTATCAAGTGATTTAAGAATATACACATCTTCTACTCCAAGAATCACATCAAAATGATTTAAACACTTTAGAAAATTGACAATGCGTGTTCAGAAACTTTCCTTGTGGTCAAAACTAGGTTAAAATGTTTCATACAGATAAGTATCACTAGAATTGTAAATTTACACATCCTATGGATAACGAACCATAACAGATGACTGTGATATAAAGGAGTGATCGGATTCACTACCTTGAGAGATTAGGCATTCTGCTGGTGCTTTACACTATCAAAGATTTAACAATGACACTCACTTCAATATCGTCAAAACTTTAATCGGGTGAACCCCCTCCAGTAAAGATATATTTTAATGGTACCCCCAATCAGTATGATATTTTTGGCAATGACCCCTAAAATGCACCAACCCCCTCAGTTGATAAATAATGACTGTTCCCTAATGGCTGATTGGCCTCAGTCATCATGCAATTCTAATAATCTTAGTTAACCAACTTTTCAAACCTAAAAGTAAAGATCATGCATCCTTATTGTTTAGAGTTATAAAGTCTTTTCAATTCGTCGACATTATCTCCGATTTAAGTACTATTGATCTGATAACCGCTGTGCATACTTTAACGACAGGGCTAGTTTTCTTATCAGATAAGTAGTAACCTCCTTGTTAATTTGATGTTGTATTCAATCGTTTTATTTTACCATCTTTATATAATATTTCATTGTATTATTTAAATTTGTGATTCATATAATATTTAAAATAATATTTTATATTTTATTATACATAAAAACAAGGAAATTTGAAAGTCTTTGATTCATTAATCACCTTAGTTCAACCCATAAGTCAGGCGGTCTATTCTAACTACATTAAGTAGTAAATACACCGGGGTATGAATGGCTATATAAAAGAAAAGGAAAACATTATACAACGTAAAACGAGAATTAAATAGAGCAAAATACAGAAATTGAATCCAAATGTAGACAACTTTTCTTGTTTAGTGAAATGACAGAAATTGAATCCAAATGTAGATTCTTTTCTTGTTTAGTGAAATGAAAAACGAAAACACTTTTGATTTTCATTTTGGTTTTGAAAATCAAAACCAAAATGAAAACTCTTTCGTTTTTCGTTTTGGTTTTGAAAATCAAAACGAAAATGAAAACACTTTCGTTTTCGTTTTGGTTTTGAGAAATCAAAACGAAAACGAAAACACTTTTGATTTTCATTTTGGTTTTTGAAAAATCAAAAACGAAAAACGAAAACACTTTTGTTTTTCATTTTGGTTTTTGAGAAATCAAAAACGAAAAATGAAAACACTTTCGTTTTTCGTTTTTGTTTTGATATTTCAAAACGAAAAACGAATGGACGCAAATATACACGGACCTTTTGCAAGGTGCTTTTTCTTTTTGTCTTTTAGAAGGTTCTGAATGAATTCTGCTTCATACGAGTACAAAAACAAATCGGCCAGTAGGGGTGCACAATTAGTTCCCATTGGAATACCGACTGTCTGTTGAAATATAAATCCTCCAATCTCAACAAATATATTGTCGATCAAAAAGTCCAGCATTTTGATAATATCATCTTCAGTATATTTTCAAACACGTCCTCCAAACGTAACAAATATGTTGTCAATCAAGAAATCAAGCATCTTGATAATGTCAGTTTCAGGGAATTTTTTGTTTGAATCAGAGTGATTCTCTACAAAGTAGGATTTATCCCTCCCCAAGACAAGATACTTGTTTCTACGTTCGCCATTCTTTTTAATGAAACAAAGTAATACCAACTCTTTCAATGAGGCTGACTTCATACAGGAACTTCTTAGGAAGAAAGATAAGAAGTTAGCAATATCCTTTAACTCTACATTCCGCTATATAGATGATGTTCTCTCACTGAATAATACAAAATTTGGTGACTATGTTGAACGAATCTATCCCATCGAACTAGAGATAAAGGATACTACAGATACAGTTAAGTCTGCCTCATATCTTGACTTGCATCTAGAAATTGACAATGAGGGTCGGTTGAAAACAAAACTTTACGACAAAGAGATGATTTCAGCTTCCCAATTGTGAACTTTCCATTTCTATGTAGCAACATTCCAGCAGCGCCTGCATAAGGAGTATATATCTCCCAATTGATACGATATTCCCGGGCTTGTGTTTCCTATCATGATTTCCTTGGTAGAGGATTGCTGCTCACAAGGAAGCTATTAAACCAAGAGTTTCAAATGGTGAAGTTGAAATCATCCTTCGTAAATTTTACGGACGTCATCACGAGCTGGTTGACCGTTATGGAATAACCGTTTCACAGATGATATCGGATATGTTCCTTATGTCGTAACTACAATACCTTTCCCTTTTCACGAATGTGACTTACCGAATTAGACTATTTACCGGATTTGTAATAACATAAGCAACACGACGGGTGCCACATGTGGAGCAGGATCTGCTTACCCTTCCGGAGCACCTGAGATCACCCCCAGTTTTTGGTGGGGTTCGTGTTGCTAGTCTTTAGTTTTCTATGTTGTGTCATCTGTACTATTATTTGTCTGTTTGTCTTTTTATTTTTGGCCATGGCGTTGTCAGTTTGTTTTCGATCTATTAGTTTGACTGTCCCTCTGGTATCTTTCGTCCCTCTTTTCAATTTGTCTTTTAGTTTGGAATTGGGAATACTTGTGTAAAGTGTAGAAAAGTCAAATATTTTAATACTATTGCAAGATGAGAGAGTCTTAGATTGTATGTACTCTAAAAGATCTTTGGAATTTTTAGTATCCACATCTGATTCACGCCACCTCTAGAATAGGCAGTTTCACATTAACTTTGGAGCCTGGCTTTGATTGCTGATAAAATAGATGTTAATAATTTAGAAAGAGGTTTCGCTGAGCACTTGGAAGACCCAGCAATATACCGTTGTTTGTAAGGACACTTATGTAATTTAGGTATCCAATACAGTGATGGAAGATCCAGTTCTTCATCTTTGGTTGAAATTCCAAAGGAACATAGAACAGACCTATGATTATCCAGGATTTCCTCTTTGGTAAGTAAGGGTAATTTTTTTTTTTAATGTAAAATTTTCTTTACACTTTTTTTTTAATTTTCCTTGAAAAATGTTATTGTATGTAAACTGTTAAATCAAAGTTCGTAGGAGTTATGAGTCTACTTCAATAATAAACACGACTTCCATCAATTTTTATAAAATTAAAGTATAGTTAATTTGGGTTTATAGCATAGTTCGTGTGAAGAAATTTAGTAAAAAAAAATAAGTGCGTACCCTTCTATCATGTCTTTGCTGTTACCCACAATTTATACACGAAAACAATATTATACTTGTAAAAATGTGCAAGTACGTTTTTGAAACCAAAACCACAACAGAAAAACAATTTTCACTGCTTAACGGGAGTAGTTATTTCACAAGTAAGAGGATAAACCTCAGTGTCTGAAACTTCTTCAAATAGTGTATTAATATATATTTTTAAACAGAATGAGATGTATGATTTTTTTTAACTCATTCAAAGGTTACAACATCTTTATATTCGCAATTAAGCACACACAATATACAATACAATACTACAGCAAGTCTGCTTATGGTAACAAGATAGACAATTCACGTAACAGGATTTGGTGATATATCGTAAACATACGTCCCTGTAACTAAAAATAAAATGATAAAAGTAAAATAATATTTGAAGAAATTTCTTGGTGTTGCGTTATTAGAAATTGAGAAAAAAAAAAACAGAAAATGAAGAATTGGTATCTTTTTTTTATTATTATTCATCAACAATATTGCACATGCTGTTAACAGATTTCTTCACTGGTACAGCTATTTCAGAGAAGATCCCTGTATATTAGTACTTAAAGACCAGGGTATCTTCAGGTATATATTTATAATTTTGTTAGTATATATATTATTTGTCATTAATACATTATTTATCATTAATACATTATTTATCATTAAAACATTATTTCTCTATTATTTTACTATTTCAACTATAAATATGAACTTTATATCAAAAATAGTATCCCTTAATATATCATTATTAACTATCTGATAGATGATGAGAGTAAAAAAGAATAACGGGTTATAGTAGCATTTTCGGAATTTGGTTTGTGGTTTGATATGTTTCTCTTTCGTCCGGTATAACGGTATTTTCAGTTTTCTTATGTAGATTAATAACTTTCACTAATTTTGAATGCCAAACATAAATGTATTAGCCACGGAAGGTATGTATACGTAAAATGTTTGGTCTCATATAGTGAACATGATTTGTATTTCTTCCGTATAATCTAAAATTAAAGTATATAAATATGTGGGACAAATTAAGAGGTACTTTCAAAACTCATTGAAATTGTAAAATGAAATAATCATCTATCAAACAAGTAAAGTACATAGTTCTCTGTAAAATACATATATAATAACAAAATTGACAATGATATAATAACAATGTTGTTCAAATATAAGAATATATCTTTTCTAGTATCCCTTTTCTTCAATATTAATATATTTTTTGTAATAATAATCCATTTTAAATTCTGACCTAAAACATTATACAGATTGATATTCTTTGTCCTATATTCTGACAAATAGTGTATTTTGTGTATAGTAAACACAATAACTGTAAGTAAAAGTCCATTTTATAATAATGTTCATCATCAATTTTATATCCCCAGATTAAATTTTTTAAAGTAAATATATGTCTACCAATCTTAACTCTTTCAAATAACTTATATATTTCCCCCCAAAACTCTTCTAAAAAGTGGCAAGTTACAAAAAATGTTCATAGTCTTCTGTAAGGTTACAAAAATTACAGGTACAGTTAAGGCTTATTTTCCATTGTTTTAACAAAACTTTGTTTTGAAGAATAAAGTGTAATAGTTCCCATCTGCACATTTTCAGTTTATTATCTTTTAAATATTTATGAATAAATTTTGCATATATTTGTATATTTTCACATTTTAATATTCTGTTCCACTTATGATACCCAATTGGAACTTCTTTATCATGTTCTATTAAAATTTTTTAAAACTATTAAAACAAAAGGAAATTTAAATTTAAAATGGGGTTGTTTAAATGGGATTGGGAAAATTTATTTTAAAATTTTTAAAAAAATTGGGGAAAAAAATAAATTGGCAAAAGGGTTATGATTTAAAAATGGAAAAATTAAAGAAAAAAAATAAAAAAACATGCTTTGGTTTATTGGAAAATTTTTTAAATTAAGAAAATCCACAAAAACCCTTTTTTTTTTTTTTTTTTTAATTTTTAGGAAACCCTTTTTTTTATTAAACAAAAGGGAGAAAAAAAAAATTTTAATTTTTCCCTTGGGCCCCAATATTTTTCCTTTTTTTTTTTTTTTCCCAAAAAAAAAGTTTTCCCTTTTTGGTAAAATTTTTTTTGGCCCTTTTTTTTTATTTAAAAAAATAAAAAATTTAAAAAAATTAAACCCCCCGGAAATAATTAATTTTTAAAATTTTTTTAAAAATTTAAGAAAAAAATTTTCAAAACCCAAAAAAGAAAAAACCGTTAAAAGGTAAAAGTTTCCCTTATTTTAAAATTTGTTAAAAAAATTTTTCTTTAAATTTTAACATAAAAATTGGTTAAAATAGGGAAAAATTTAAGAAATTTTTGGGCCCTTTTTAAAAATTAAAAAATTTAATTTAAATTTGGCCTTTTCAAAAATTTTTAAAAAGGGGTTTTGAGGGAAAAAAACAAAAGGGTTTTGACCCTTTTTAAAATTTTTTGCTTTTTTTTTTTTTTAAAACAGGTTAATTTCTTTCCAATTTTTTCTTCCCAAAAAGGCATTTAAAAAAAAAAATTTTCCCCTTTAAAAAATTTCTTTAAAAAAATTTTTGTCCCGAAGACAAAGGGTTTCATAAAAAACAATATAATTAAATTTTAAATAAATTTCCCCTCTAATTGGTTAAAAAATTAAAACCCATTTTTTAAATTTAAAAAAAAATTTTTTTTTCGGAAATAATTAATTTTGGGTTTAAAAAAAAAATTAAAATTAAAGAATTTGGATTTTTTTGAAAACGTTTATTTCAAAAGGGGTGGATTTTTTGGGTTTAAAAAACGGGAAAAAAAAAATTTTCTAAACTTTTTTTAACCAAATTTTTCAAATTCCAATTTTAAGGGTAATTTGGGGTTTTTTGGGTTTTTCCCTTTTAAAAAAATTTTTTTTGTTTTTTTTCAAAAGGGTTTAAAAAGGGAAAAAAACTTTTTTTAAATAAAATAGGTCCTTTGAAACCCATGTTTTTTTGGGCTTTTTTGGGTTTAAAAATTTACCTTTTTTGTTTTAAAAAGGGTTTAATTTTTTAATAAATTTGCCAAATTATTTTTTGAAAAAAAAAAATTTCATTTTTTGACAACCTTTTTAAAAAATTTTTGCGGTTTTAAAGGGACTTTGTTGCCCAAACAATTTTTAAATAAATTTTAACAAATTTTAAAAATTTTTGAAATTTTTTAGAAATTTGTAAAAGTTTTTAAATAAATTTTTATTTTTAAAAAGGGGGTTTTTTTTGTAAAACTTTTAAAAATTTTTTAAAGAAAAAACCTTTTCGAAAAATTTAATTATTTAAAAAAAACTTTTCATTGTTTTAAACCAAATTAAATATTTAAAATTTAATTTTTTGGAAAAAAGAAATTTTAGGAAAAAATTTCAAAAATAAGGAAAATTTTCCGTTTCGAAAAATTTTCAAAATTTAAAAGGGTTTAAATTTGGAAAAACTTTAAAAAAGGAAAAAAAAAAATTTTTATTTTTTCCAAAAATTTTTTTTTAAAATCTTTGGGGTTTTTAAATTTGGGGAATTTCTTTTTTAACAATTTCCGGTTTTTAACCTTTTTGGGTTTGGGTTTCCCATTTGGGTTTCAATAAAACCAAAAATTTTAAAAAATTAACTAAATTAAATTTTAAAACAAATTTAAAAAGAAAATTTTTTTTAAATTTTGAAAAATTAAAAATTTTAAAAATTTTGGGTTTTTGGGCCCCGGAAAAAGGTAAAAAAAACCAAAAAGCTTTTAACAATTTTAAAAATTTTTAAAAATTTTGAAAAAACCTTTTTTGATAAAAATAAATTATTTAATTTTTAAAATTTAAAGAAATAAATTATTTTACAGGGTATGGGTTGTTTTTATTTGGGTTTTTTTTCCCAATGGGTTTTTTCCGAAAAAAATTTTTTTTCCTTTTTACAAACCAAATAAAACTTTAAAAAAAATTTTTTTATTTTAAATTTTAAAAAATTATAAAATAATTTTAAAAATAAAATAAAAAATTTTTTAAATAAAAAAATTTTTAAAATTTAATAAAAATTTTTGTAAAAAATTTAATTTTTTGTTTTTTTTTTTAAAAATAATATTTTTTCTTTTTTTTGGGTTTCGTAAAGATTTATTATTTGGAAAAAAAAGGAAAATTTTAAAATTAACTTTTTCAAAACGTTTTTAAAAACCAAATTTTCTTTTTTAACCAAAATAAAAAACCCATGGAAAATTTTCCCAATTGCAAAAATTTTTTAATTTCCGGGAATTTTAAAATTTTTTTTTTAAAAGCCTTTTTTAAAAAATTCCAAAAATTTCAGTCCAAAATTTTGGAAATTTAAAAATTCAAAACTTTTGGAAAACAAATTTGGGAAATAAACCAACAAAATTAAAGAAAATTTATTAAAATTAAAAAAATTTAAAAAAAAAATAAAAAAAGAATTTTTAAAAAAGTTTTTAAAAATTTTTGTTTTTAAAAAGATAAAAAAAAATTTAAAGTAAATGTTTTTTTAAAATATTTTAAATGGGGTTGGTTTTTTATTCTATATAAAATTTTAAAAAAATTTTTTTAAAAATTTTATTTTATTTTTTTTTTTGGGGCTGTTTACCCAAAATAAAATTTTTTGAACCCATATTTTCCTTTGTTTTTTTTTTGTTAAAAAGTTTCAAATTTTTAAATTTCCTATCCAAAATTAATTTTAAAATTTTAAGAATTTTAAGGCCTTTTTAAAAATGTACCCAAAATTTTATTTTTGAAAATTTTAAATAAATTTAAAAAATTTTTTAAATAAAAATTTTTAAAAAAATTTTAAAAAAATTTTTAAAAATTTTTTAATTTTTTTTAAGTTTTTTTTATTTTTTTTTTTAAACTTTGGGTTTTTTTATTTTTTTTTTTTTTATGAAAAAAAATTTTGGGTTTTTTTTTTTAAATTCGTGAAAATTTTTAAATTAATTTAATTTGATTTGGGAAAACTGTTCAAATAAACCCAAAAAAGGGAAAATTTTAAAAAATTTTTTTTTGGAACAATTAAAAATATATTTATTTTTTTAAATTTTTTACCTTTTAAGCCTTTGCCTTTTTTTAAACCCAAATTTAACCCTCTATATTAAAATTGTTTTTTAAAAGTTTAAATTTTAAAATCAATTTAAAAAATTTTTTCTTGCAAAAATCGAAAATTTTCAAAAAAACGAAAAAGCCCTAATTTAAAAACCCTTTTTTTTTGGGCCCTTTTTTTTTTTAATTTTTTATTTCATTATTTAATTAAAATTTGAAAAAAAAAGGGGGCAAAGGATTAAAATTTTTAAAATTTTAATAAAATTTTTAAAAAAACGATAAATAAAAAAAATTTAAAAGGGAAACAAAATTTTCCCCTAATTTTTAAAAAAAAGCTTTAAAACTCCCAAATTCAAAATCTTTATAATTTTTTTTCTTTTTGTTTTTCCCCTTAACTTTAAAATTTAAAATAAAATTTTTTTTTTTAAAACCTTTACATCAAATTTTTTCAGTTTAAAAAGGGATTTATAAAATAAAAAAATCAAATTTGTTCAAAAACAAATTTTTATAAAAAATAAACAAAATTTTTTTTTGGCCTTTTTTTAAAATTAAAATTTACCTTTTAAAAAATTTCCCATAAATTTTAAAATTTTTTTTTGAAAAAAAAGTAAAAAATATAGTTTGAAATTTTCTTTCTTTTTTTTTTTAAAAAAGTTAAAGTTTAATTTTAAAAATTTTTGAAATTTTTAATTTTTAAAATTTTTTACTGGGAAAATTTTTTAAAAATTGGGGGGTTTTGGTTTTTTTTAAAATTTTAAAATTTTTTTTTTGAAAAAAAAAAGGACAAACTTATTGGGTTTCATTTAAAAATTGTTTTTTTGGGTTGAATAAAAATTTTGAAAATTTATAAAAAAATTTTGTTTGAAATTTCTGCTCTTTGACCTTTTGTTTGCCCATAATTTTTGGGGCCCGCTTTTTAAATTTTTTCTTAAATTTTGTTTTCCCTTTTTTACCTTTTTTCTAAAAATTTAAAAAAATTTTCAAATATAAAAAACTTTTAAAAAATTTAAATTTGAAAATGTCTTTTTAACCATTTTTTTAAAATTTTTACAAAATTTTTTTTCCTTTTGTTACTTAATTTAAACAATAAAAATTTCAATTAAAATTTTAAAATTTTAACCCTTTAAATTCCCGTTTTAAAACCTAAAATCTTTTTTTTTAAAAAAATTTTTAAAATTTTTCAAAATTGTAAAAAAATTTTTAAATTTTCTTTTTGTTTTAAAATTTGGAAAATTTGGAAAATTTTTTAAAAATTAAAACAAAATTTGGGATTTAAATAATTCCCCCAAATTTTGTTTTAAAAATGTTTAAAAATTTTTAAAACCGTTTTAAATTAAAAAAAACCCATAAATAAAGATAAAATTTGGCCTAGGAAAAAAAAATTCCCAATAAAAAATTTTGAAAAGAAAGGAAAAAAAGTTTTAAGAAAAATGAAAAAATAGAAAAAAAAATTTTTTTCCCCCTTTTAAAAAAAGAAAACAATTTTTAAATTTTTTGTTTAACCCAACAAATTAAAAATTTTCTTTTGTTAAAAAAACCCCAAAAAGAAATGAAATATTTTAAATTGTTTTTTAAACGGAAAAAACCCACCAAATTTAAAATTTTAGAAAGAAAATTAGTTCCAAATTTTTAAAAAAAAAATTACAAAAACAAAATTTTTATAAACCAAAAAATTCCCAAACATTTCTTTTAAATTTTCCTTATTCAAAATTAATGGTGGTTATTTTAAGTATTTAGTAATTTAGTAATAACAACGTGCAATTTAGGTAACCAAACATCAATGATCGACCACGTGTTTGTCTGCTGTGCTTGAATTCAAAACGACCCATCAGGTTTATTTACACGAACTTTTGCTAAAGCAGACAGTTAAACATGTCTGTTTACCTTAAAAGTTCTATAAAAAATGCATTTGCTGTCATGACTTGTGTATGCATGGAAATATAATGAAGATAACATTGATTTTTTACCGTAAAAATTGAATACACAAACATTCCTCAGCTATACACACAAAACACATCCCACTTTTGTAACGATGGATTTTAACGTATAGCCACTTTATAACAGTAAATGCCATTGGATAAGCTACCCTACACAGTACATAATATGCAAATTAATGATTGGATACGAATTTGTGTCACCTCTCAAATTGATGGAAAAATGTAAACATTGGAATCCGCCATTTTGACGTAGGAAACAAACTAATTTTCTATCTCGGATTAAAGGACATTGCGCATATTGCCAGCGTATCATGCATAACCAGTCATGTGCAAATATATCTTTTAATTTGTTTTCTACACTTACTATTCTATGTTTTAGTTAATTTAATGTTTTAATTTCCTACAGAACGGAACATCATTCTCAAAGATGCCGTAGAAAAATTATAGGTGGCGCTGTTTGTGGGCGTAAACATTTTACATACGGGTACTTCTTGTGTCGACAGATTGACCTTTATCTATCAGATTCAGGCGTTTGCCGTTCAACTGTTGTTAGTTCTTCTATACTGCGTGCGGCGTCAATGTTATGAATTCAAAGGATTTCTATAATACACGATGAAATTTAGAGCAAAATAAGATGAAATTTAGTATATTTTAGTTTAAACATATTTTATTTACTTAAATATGCAAAGGGATGAGACACAAGTTAATCAAACTTATAAAGTCTTCTCCCATGAACAATTTATAACAATAGGATTTTTACAAAGCATGCAGGCAAACAATACATTATATATATTGGATATGTAAAACATGATGTGATGTGTGATGATGTGAATGGTTGTACACAATATACATGTATATACACTTTAGTGTACTATATTACACAATAAGAAACCTCTTTGACTCTTTAATAAATTCATATACCTTCTTTAAAATTCTTTCATTTTCATCATTAGTTAATGACGAATCACCGGAGGTTAAGATGTTCAAATTTAGCGGAGAGTTCTCTGGTAACCAGTTCAGATTATTGGATAGTTTGATTCTTATATTCGCATAATTAGGACATTCAAAAAAGAAGTGATATGAATCTTCACGCTTAGCACCACAGCTACAAGACGGATCTGAAATGATATTGACTCTGTTAAGATCATAATTCAAAAAAGAGGCTGAGCATCTAAGTTGAGTCAAAATGATGTTGAGTTTACGATTGCCAAATTCATAATGTTTAGGTACTTGGGCTTTTGAATTCAGTTTAAGATTTTTTAATTCGGTTTTAAATTTACCTAAAGAGTCAATGTTGCGGGTCACCACATTAAGGTTATTCCACAGTCGTATAGTTGAAGGTATGAAGGATTCTTGGGTCAATGAAAGTCTACAAAAAGGGTATATTATATCCTTCCCATTACGTAAGGGGTAAACAGCTGTACTTTGGATTGTTGGTGGAATTAAATTGCAAAGATAGGCTGGTGCATTATTATGTTGAATATTATAAAATAATTGTAACTTCCTCCTTTCTCTTCGTTCAGCTAGAGTTTCCCAACCAATCTCATCATAAATAATTCTACTACTAGTAAAAATAGGAAGACCTGTTACAATTCTGGCTGCCTCAAGCTGCAGCTGCTCTAATTTGTTACAATAACCCACACCCATATTATCCCAAACTTCACAGGCGTATTCGAGTAACGGTCTTATAAAAGTCAAGTATAGCTTTTCTAAGTTATTCCTACTTAATCTGTACTTTAATTTTCTAAGTACATTCAAATGTTTCGATACATTTTTTATGATACTTTCCACATGGGTGTTCCATTTAGCATCTCTACTAAATGTAACACCCAAGTGTTTATGAAAATCTGTAACTTTAATATTCTTACCATTGAATATGAAATTCATTTCCGGAGTTTCAATGTATGAAAACAACATAATTTCTGTTTTTTCTGGGTTAAAGGACATCAGCCATTTCTTAGACCAATCGCTCAGCTCACTCAAGTCGTGACTGATCACTGATTTTAATTGTGACGTATCACGACTAGAGTAGCTGAGAGATGTGTCATCTGCAAATAATCTACATAAAGAGATCAAATTTTCAGCAATATCATTAATAAAAATAATGAATAAGAGCGGTCCTAAAACAGAACCCTGTGGGACACCAGCTGAAATACTGCAAAGCTCTGACGACGATTGTTTAATAACAACTCGCTGTTGTCTGTTGTTCAGGTAACTTTTAAACCAATTCAATAATTTCCCGTCCACACCGTATGACTTCATTTTATGTAGCAATCCTTGATGCCAAACTTTATCAAAAGCTTTAGAAAAGTCACAGAAAACAAAACAGCTAATTTCTTTATTTTCTAGTGAATTTAAAATACAGTTGTAAATTTCTAAAAGCTGGTGAACTGTTGAACATTTTGGAAGAAAACCAGACTGGTATTCATATATTAACTTATTTCTATGTAGGTGATTGAAGACATGTTTATAAACAACTCGCTCCATTACTTTCCCTACACAACTTATAAGCGATATGGGCCTATAGTTAGATGGTAACGAACTATCTCTTTTAAAAAAAACAATTACATTTGCAATCTTCCAGCTGGTGGGAAATTTACATTGTTGTAGGGATTTATTAAATATTATTTTGAAAGGAATTGCAATTTTTCAGGACACATTTTCAGCATTTTATGGCTTATGACATCTGGACCAGATGCCTTATTAGGATCTAAAATTTTAATTATATCAACTATTTCATCTTTTCAATTACTAAATCATTTAAAATAATATTGGTTCTTGGTTCAACTTCAGGGATGGGAACACCATCCTCCTCTAGGAAGAAATCAAACTAAAATATTTATTCAACAGATTACATTTCTCGTCGTCTCCGTACACTACATCTTCCATGCTTTCATCGTGAATAATATTATTAAGTGGGGTAAATCACCAGAACCCTTATTGGATTTTATAAGCATTTTCATTATCTTCCAATAAGTTTTGGGGTTAGCCACGTTATTTAAGATGATATTATCCAAGCTTCTTTCAAATTTTTCTTTTGCAGCTTTTTCAAATTATTTACCCCATTCCTCTGCTTTTTGTATTTATTAATGTCAAAATCTTTTTAGTTTTAAGGCTTTTACGAAATTGGTCTCTTCTACGGATTTCTTTCCTTAGCTCGTTGTCAAACCATGGTCTGTCATTGTTTCGTATATAAACATGTCGAGTTGGGATGCTCTGCCTTGCGATGTCAAGGATTTTTTGAGTAAATGTATTGCACATCTCGTCGACATCCTCAACATCAGAAAACAGTGCATCCCAACCGACAGAATCAAGTCCTGAAGAAAATTTTTTAAAATCTGCTTTATCGTACAACCAAATTTCTCTTTTGAATGATTTGGATGCAAATCTCGGACATTCTAAAAATATTAAGGAAGCATCGTGATCACTTATTTCAGACGGTAATTTAAGTACGTCGGCAATAGAATATTTAATTGTGTCGCTGATTATTATTGGGTCTAGCAATGTGCTACTGTGTCCAGTCACCCTTGTCGGTTTATTTATTACATTTTCTAAATTAAAAAGATTCATTGTATCATATAATTTATTATTATGAATTGAAAATAAATCAGAGTTTAAATCTCCTGTTATCACAATATTCTCACTTAGTTGGTAACTCAATCCCAGTGAATAATTAAGTCTTGTCCAATAGTCATTGTCCGTCCACTCAGGTCTATAAGTACAACAAAGAAGAAATGACTGACCTTTACCTTTAATCTCTACCCATATTGTCTCATCAATGTGGTTTTCGAGTTCACCTTTACGTACGATGGATATATCATCCTTTACATAGATGACAATGCCTCCGCCGGCACTGTTACGATCCTTTCGGATTATATTCTTTGAAAATGGGTAAAGCTGCAAATCGTCAATGTTAACACTTGGATCCAAATGAGTTTCAGTTATAGTTACTATATCAAATTCATCAGTAAAATTTTGGAGAAAATTAAGCTTATTTCTTAGACTACGTATGTTTATGTTACATATGGATAGTGAGGTTTCATTGATACTGGTAGAATCAGTTGTAATATCTGTATTCGGACCGGATTAGTCTCAATATTTCCAATAATTAGGATGGCATTTAAAACAAATAGCAGAAAAACAATATCTTCGGAATTAAGCTCTGGAGAAGTGAGAGAGACGACGAGTAACGAGCATCTGAAATTGGTAAGTAATATTTCTTTTAGAGAGCTATCACTAGTTCGTGAGTTAAAACTGCCGAGTCTAAAAGTGCATCTACATAAGTTAAATAACCCGATAGCTGCCCTATATTGTTCTATACAATTACCCATTGGGTTTTATCATAGAAATCATAATACATATAATAAGGCAGCAAAACGAAATACATAAATCACAACAACCACACACATCATCATATATAACTGAGGAAAAGTTCATAAAAGACGAACAAAAGAAAAATATACAAAACAAAAGAAACAAGGTTTGAAGTATGAGAGAAAGCATTTGTATTTGAAATGGGAAATGATTTACTACTTGAAGACTTGGAACTTTTATAAAAAGCATTATACTGATATGTTACGTGTAAAATCATATGATTATAGAACTTTGCAAACTTCTTACCTAATTGCGTTTAAGGATTATTGAGTGATTAAGAAGAATTTATTAGTTCTCAATAACATATAAAAAAAATTAAATAAGTAAAAAGGAAACATCTATAAACTCAAAACGAAAACAAATACAAGTGACATCAATACAACAAAATACATCAAATACATTACATGGTGCAGTACAGAGTAAAACAGAAAATAATAATAACAGCGATATAGCTACATTCATATATGTGTTTGCGAATTCAAATTTCAAGAAGTCTTTAATTTTTTAGGACTTTTTAGTCAAACGCACCCCAATTTAAATAACTATAACTTCATTCTCAATATCAATTATCGTCAAAAGAGGCCGTAAGGGATTACTATATTAATAACTGCTTCAAATTTTTTAAAGTAAAGCCGGTTTTTTTCATCATTAATAGTTTTGATAATAATGTTTACTTTTATATTTCAATATCATTCAATAGTGTTCAATAGTTGTTCATACTTAGGTATTTGTTGTCATAAATTTGAAACAAAAACCCAAGTGTACGTCAGTGAACTGCATGTTTTTGCATGGTTATAACATTTTGTTTACATAGATCTTTAAAGCTGGAGGCATCTGAAGGTTTTAAACAAAAAGAAGTCATATTACATTTATCAACACAGAAGTAAACTCTATCGGGTTTACAAACAACTGTTTTATTGAATTTAGATTATTTTGCGGTTTATTTATATTGATTTTATTTAGGTGAGAAAAGGCATTAAATATGAATAAAGTAATTATTTTTATTAAAGGATAAAATGTTCACTGTTATATCCAGTTTAAAAAAGTATATTTTATAGTTTGAAGAAAAAATTATAAGGATAAACACATTCAATATTTTCAAACAAATAAGGCCTATAGGTATGGCGTAAATTGACGTCACAATGCATGCCCCATAAAATACATCTTATGTTTGTGATTTTGAATTTTAAAATTACGTCAAGAACTTTGCAGATGTCTATAACGTTAATTTGTACACTGTTGCTTTCAAATATTTTATTGGGCAATATCTTATGTTGAAGACCTGCAATAAAACATTCAAATTTTATTACTAAGTTCATCTTTTTTATTTACTAAGACAAATTCGGTTTAGTTTTAACATATTTACCAAGTTACAGATAAGATATAAGATCAGTTTTATCTCCAACAGAAGACCAATTATGGGCAAAATCAGTACAATGCTTAACATAATAAACATTTACAATATCGATAATACAAAAGTAACAGCTCAAATATGGAATATAATATGAGTTATTATCGGATATTTAGTATTCTAACCACATCTACCCTGTAGTGCATACCCTGTATCGCATAGCTAAACCCGTATGGCACGAAGGGCATTAATCTCATATATGGAATGACGTCAAAGTTGGACATATGACGTCCAGTTGCTGTATTTTCTGGCATGATACGAATGTAACAACATTTAATTAGAATTTCAAATAAATACTTGCAAGAGAAAATAGGTCATTTATGAAACTGATTCAGACTAGAAATTTTCGTTTTGGAAAATGATCAAAGTCCCATTCTCTTTTCATTAGTAGTTGGTTTAAAAGTACATGTACATGTTTGTGTGGTAACTTTGGTGTATTCGAACTGAGGTAATACAAGTATGGAATATTCAAATTACTATTCTAAAGCATTTGTATTAATTAGCAATACTTCATGTTAAAAACCCAAGTCAGCTGGAAAACTACAGTAAAATCATCATTGTCTCTCTCATAATTTCGTACGATTTGAAAAGAGGATAAATCACGGATATGTTATCATATATCATGAATTAGATTCTATTGAAATATATATGATAAACAGATCAATACATGGCAAAATCCGTGTCGTATGTTGCATCACCACTCGACCAATATCAGCCCTCGGGACTAATATTGGTTTCTCGTGGTGATACAGCATGCGATACGGATTTTGCCATGTATTATTCTATATGTAATATAACCATATGTTGACCATGCATCAGAATCGGCATTATATCACATTAGATAAGATACAAATTAGATCAGATACAAATTAGATCAGATGCAAATCAGATAAGTTATATAAGACATAAGTAAAATGCTTATGAATTTATTTATCGTTTAGCTTATTAAACCATGATAAATAAATAAGAGCGTGCATACATTTGATATGATTTTACATAAACATAATTTGAACCGAAAATTAGTTTGTTAGAAGAAACAAAAAAAAAAAAAAAAAATCTTAACTAAGATGACGATATGAATGTATGTGGTCATTTTACCGGCAATTAAAGTCCCATTCTCTAATAAACGCAAAACATGTTTACATCACAATGACTTGAAATAATATCGTTGGTAAGGTAATACCTTCGTTTGGGCGGAGTCAATTATTATAGTTAAGTAGAGAACCAATCAAAAATAAGGACAATGCATAAACATTGTTAAACCAGTTCAGAAATATGTTTTCAATATATAGTGTCAATAACAAGCTGTTTCACAAGCATGTTGTAGGTGTATTTGATTTGTCTATTTCATTTTAATCAGAATACAATACCATTTTACAATAGCATGGTGAGAATAACATCTAAAAGATTTGATCCGAATAAGTTTATTTTACACCTTCTGTAGCACTCCCCATACAAAATACCCATCAAAATCAAAGATAATGATGTCCTTATTTTATATATATAAACATATATAATACGGATATTTTTTTAAATCGATTAAATCATTATGTTATATAGAATTACACATGTAAACAATCTAGTTATAAATGAACAGATGTAACTGATTGAAATGAAATTGACAAATCAAACGTACCTACAACCGGAAAACATATTTTTAGCTTACTTTTATAGGGATGATAACGACCTTGACTACCCATGAGGGTCTCACAAGGTCGTTTGTCCTACTACTAGGGGTAAACTTGTAAAACTTGTTTCACAATATCTATCATCTCGATCACAGGGACTCGGTTAACAGATTAAAAATTTTTTATCATTTTTTTTAAATCTTCTTTCGTATTTCCTGTCTATTTGTATTACATTATTAACGTTTTTAACGTTGGCATCAATATTTCTTTGTTTTCTAGCAATGTGCAGTTTACTATCCATATCCGTATACTGAAAAATCCTAAAGGGATCTAAGTCGCCATTTTGAATAGCCTACCCTTCTTTAAATAAAAAATAATTAAAAATATTTCTATGTGACTTTATACCTTACAAAGACACTCATGTCCTTCCTAAATGATTCTTCTATCAGAAGCATGCATTGATTTTCCGATCAACGACACCCTTACTCGGCTATCGTTTCATTCAGGTCAAAATATTCAAATTTCCCGGCGAAAGCAACGTAACTGTCAAAGGTGTCAAGAACATAGAAAATGGGAGATAACTCTGTCATTCAGGAGCTTCGGGTTGATGCGTTTATTACACATTGAGTGTTACAAGCTGCATTAAATGCAATGTATTTGTATTGTAGAACATGGAAACTAGAAGTTAATTCTTCTAAAACTAAAGTTGTTATATTTAGTAAACCGTAAGCTGAATGTAAAACCTATTTTTATTTTTAATGGTGAGAATCTTGCTGTTGAAGATGAATTTACTTATCTTGGAATTTTGTATATGTCAAATGGGTCATTTAATAAGAATAAAGCAAAGTTAATGGAGCAAGGTAGAAAAGCTATGTTCAGTGTATTGAAAAATGCAGAAAATTGAATTTACCTATTGATTTACAATTGCAGGTATTTGACACAATGGTTGCTCCTATATTATTTTATGGTTCAGAAGTATGGGGTTTTGATAATAATAATTGTATTGAATCATTGTTCTTACAATTCTATAAGATTATACTTAATGTTAAGAAAACAACACCAAATTGTATATTATATGGTGAATTGGGTAGATACCCAGCTGATATTTTTATTAAGAGTAGAATGATTGGTTTTGGAAGAGAATTATTTGTAACAAACAAGACAAAATCTCTGCTGTATTATATAAACTCATGTATAACATGCATATTAATAACATTTACCATTGAAATGGATTAGTTGTATTGAAAATACATTGAATGATTGTGGATTTTCTAATTTCTGGTTGTCACAAAATGTGCCGAATAATTTACAGTTAGCTAAAATGTAAAAACAAGATTATGTGTCCAATATAAACAGTCATGGGTTGATATTATATTTAATTCTCCAAAGTGTTTGAATTATAGAATATTTAAGAAAGAGCATAAATTTGAGAGTTATCTAAATGCTCTTCCATTTGACTTAAGAAAAGCTTTATGTAATTTTAGATGTGTTAATCATAAGTTACCAATTGAAAGAGGTAGATTTTGGAATATAAACCGTGAGGATAGAAATTGTGATATCTGTGATTGTGATTCTCTTGGAGATGAGTTTCATTACATGTTTGTATGTCCTTTCTTTAGAAATGAGCGTAGAAATCTTTTGCCTTATGATACTTATGTAAAACCTAATATTGAAAAGTTCTGTACTCTATTTAATACGGATGATTACCAAATATGTTCTAAATTAGCACGATTTTGTAAAATTGTACTGGATATTACAAATTAAGGTCATTGCCTTCCATTTATTGTGAGTTTATTTGTATCATATGTTATCTGTTCAATTGTTGATTGTATTTATTCACATACCCCAGTTGGGGTCTTGAGAAATAAAACTTGAAAAACTTGAAAACTTGAGTGTATTATCAATAGTTCCGGAAACTTATCCGGATCTACAACTTGCGTCTTATGCATCATAAAATAAGGAAACTATTTACCATAGATTAAAATAATCTGCACACATAAATGTATCTAGTACAAAATGCTATATATTTTACGGTATTTACTCCTGTTTACTCTAAATGTGTTACTGTCGGTTTTCCCGATATATATAATTGTTTTATTAACGTAGACCGGCCTATACTTAGTTATTTAGAAATAGAACAGTATTTTTTTAAAAGTATGTTATAATGACGGATGTGTCATTCCCTCTGTTCACGAGAAAATAAATATTAAAATTCCTGTTGTTTCAAGTTGTATGAATAATATATATGTTCATGTATAATGACTTCTGTTATCAACACATACAAAATTTTTCTCGAGGTCAGTGCTTGTAAAATTGTAAATAATTCAGTAGAATAAATTTTAAAAATGCTTCGCCTAGCGCAGCCTGATACGACCGTAGAGGTCGAAAATTGAACAGTTGGGGCAAGTTTAGACACAATATTCAAGCTTGGTACTGTCTGAATTTGGATTGTGATCAAATTTTGACATAATTTAGGTTTCTGACAAAAATAAATGTGGTTAAAGATCTTATAAATTTGAAACTGAACATTTAATTTTCCTAGTACGGTCTGATATCCAAAATCTAACAACATGGTTAGATTCAGCATATAAAAACACAAAAATTTAATTTTAGGTGAAATCAAACAAAGTTTAATTTTGGACCCTTCAAACCTTAATATGGACTAATTTGAAAACAGGGTCCAAAATAAAAAATCTAAATGCCCAATAAGATTCAGCATATCATAGAGCCGCAATAATTCAGTTTTGATGAAATCAAACAAATTTTAATTTTGGACCCTTTGGACCTCAATGTAGACCAATTTCAAAATGGGGCCCAATATCCAAAATTGTAATACATGTACAAGATTAGGATCCCCAAAATTAAAGAGTTAATTTAATCCCATGGAAATTGGTTAAAAGATTTGTATTTATTTTCAATTGAAGATTTCTTGCTATTGCGAAATACTGTGCTATTGCGCAATACTGTGCTTTTGCGCAATATATTGCTGTTGCACAATACTTAGTTAATAATTCTTTGATGAAATTAAAATATGTATGTTTATATACTTATTTGATAGGGGATGCCGCTGGGGTTCTGTTATCCCACCCTTTTCATATAATTTAGATTTTAAAATGTATACCTTTACATATATTACCTAGGTAAAACTGTTACCTTTCCCAAATTGGTTGAGTTTTGTGTGGCATGTTAAAAAAAGTGTAATACAAAGTATTGGCATAATCGAGAAAATATCACCTTTGCTCGGAGCTCAGATCTGAGGTTCAGATTCCGTATGGAATGTGAATTTATGGCAAGACTTTCGGCTGGGAAAAACTACAGGGCTTTTCATATAACAAGTAATGGGAACTTTATTGACCTTATCATATATTTTGATAGTTTTCTCAGCCTATTCACATATTTTCAAGCTGGAAAATGTGAACTATTCCAGCGGCACGTCCTATTACCTTGTATATGGGCGTTTTTCAAAAATTGTAGATATTAAAGACAACGACAACACTTTTGTCTGCTTAGTGGTAAGGATTCTCTAAAACTATCAGTCCAAAGGGCTCAAAACAGAGAAAACGCTCCACATCTGAAAGAATTCATACAATTTACCAATACGTTTTGCTCCATTTTCAATGTTTTGTCATAGAGCTACATCACAAAACGTATTCAAATATTTAGATAAGTTCAAATAGATTTGTGCTGGTAACTTTTTAAGTGGCGTCCATGAAAAAAAACAAAAACAAACGAATGGCAAAATTATATGCATTCTTTTATTCAAATTTTAGTCTTTCCTTTTACTTGCCAAAAAATACAACTTCATTTAGTAAAATGGCGGTCATCTTTGATGCTGATGATATAGTTCGTCTGTGTTGAATCAATTGGCAATTCCTATTGATAGTATACTTATTTACTTGTCCTTTTGCAACGTCTTTTTTTAAGAAGTGTTGACTTCAAATCATAAAAAGGAGAGTTTATGAAACAAAATGTATTATCTAAGACAAAAATCATGAAAACATGTAGCTGAGAAACCGCGTGTAACAACAATGGCTGCTAACATGTAAATACGTCCACTGCGCAATGATCCTCTTCGCATCATTTCGCTTCGAGGTGGACACATACCGTTGCGTAGTGGCCACAGAGCGTTTCATAGGGACATACTTCGTGACGCAGTAGACATTTGTGAATATTTTAAAACGGCTTGTAATATTTTCTAGTAACTAAAATTGTAAATCAAATAGTTAAACCATTTATTTAATCAGATTCTTGAAGAAAAATACCTTTAAATTTTAATATTTTAGCATTGTAGAGCCTTAAAAAATCGTTGCGAAGGGGACATCTTGGTACACCATGTTCACTTTTACAAAGTTGTTGTCAAACTTACCGTTCAGTTTAATGTTGCATATTTTGTATTTAGTTATACTGATGTTTAAGTATTGACATGTACAATTAAATAACTTATTTCTCAACATTTTTTTTTTTTTTTTTGTTTTTTAATTTTCCAGTTGTCAAGAATGGAAATTTTTTTAAAGCCCATATAGGAAGTGCCTACTCCCCGAGATGTATATATTATTGTTATCATTGTTTTATCTTAAAATTGGAGTATATTTGGACGAACAACACAGTACTTTAATTTAAACCATTGCCATGACGTCAGCCTATTTATTTACCGTGGATTCTTTTCTAGAATCAACGCTTCCTAAATCTGTCGCTTAAATTGACTCCCAAATGATATTCAATTGTTTCCTTTGTTTGCCTCATTTCATTAACTTACTTTTATATTTAGAATTTGTATATGCCTTCACTGGGAATCGAACCCTCCTTGAAATCTCCTATGTGTGACTGACATAATCATATCGACGAAACGGTTTTCTCTTGATAAAATTTTATTCAAATATGTACAATGAAACATTCACCAGACAGTACCTGATGTCACAAACAGACAGTTACATATAGTCAGTTACAAACAGATAGAAATTCAATGTAAGTTCAGATACTAGTATGTTTATAATTAATATAATATTTCTGCATGGTTATCTGTTACTTTGATAACGGGATTGTCCAATATAAAATATTTTTCTAATAAGAAATATTCTTTTCTCTGATTTAAAAGATAAAAATAGTGAGAGATGTATTTTTCTAATAATGTTTTAAAATAGTCTACTAAATTGAGTTTAGCTTGAGGATTCAAAATATGAAATTTCTTCTTTTATAGATACTAAATCTTGCTATACTCATAATAAAATTAGCGAAATAAAATTAAACCCGTTACTTCTCTTCAAAAACCATAAGCATCGCTTGGTCAAAATCAAGCGTATTTACAAAGTTATCATCAACATTACACATAAAATTTAATAAAAATCCTTCAAAAATCAGTAAATTGTGACAAATTGACATAATTAATAAACATGTGTTCTAAATCTTCTCTAGATTGTGCACACACTGGACAAGTGTCATTATCAGACATGTAACTTTTAAAAGTTTAACTTTAGTAAACAAAGTTCTTTGAAGTACTTAAAACTTAAGTTCCTGCATTCACAAGGCAAGATATATAAATTTGAAAAATATAACATTTTGAAAGTTCTAATTCTGGATACTTTTCGATCCAATAAGATTCTGATACATGCGATTTTCCAACAAGTTGTATTAAGAGTTATAAAAGTTCGAGTACTTTGTGGCATAGGAACATCTTTATCTTCAACAGAAAAGAAAAACAATCTGCAGTTATTTCAAAATTCTTTGAAACTGGATTAATATTTTCATTGATAAAATGTACCCACTCAGGAGGCAGACTGACAAGCACATTTCTATAAAATTTGCAGACATCATCATATTTTAGATCAGCATCTTTCTCAGATAAAATTTCATGAATTGCAATAAATTTCAGAAAACCAGGAACTACTTCATACGTTAAATGTTTAACTTTTGTTATACCTGCAAAATGAAAGGTTTATAATTTAGTAATTTACCTTCTTTTGTAATACTAGAGTTGAAAAATAATGGTATCTCGTGAATATTATTCTCATTCGCTTCAAAGGCAACATAAGTCTTCATTTTAAGAATATCAAAAACAATAAAATTGACTTCCTATTTGCTAAGGAAAAGGTTGTGTCATCAGCATGCTGAAAAATAGTGGAATAAATATTTGTGCCAGGTATTTTTATACCAGTAGTTTCTGTGTTTTGTAAAATTGCCTGTCCTAATGTTTCTGAAACAATAGTGTATAGGATAGAACTTAAAGAACATCCTTGTTTTATTCCGTTATTTAAACTAAAATATGGGGTCTAATGACCATTACACTTCACAGAACTTCTAACATTCGTGTAAAAATTGTTATCCATTTTCTAAATCTTTCTCCGAAACCAAATTTTTCTAAAACACTAAATAAAATATCATGACTAACTCTGTCAAAGGCCTTTTCTTGGTCCGTTTTAAAATATAAGCTTTCAACTCTTCTTCATCTATTAAATCAATAACGTTAATTATACTACATACAGTGTCTGATATATCTCGACCTATTACAGAATAAGTTTGTGTATTACTAATGATCTTTGTCAATGTTAATTTCAGTCTATTCGCCATGATTCGGGCTAAAATCTTGTAATCAACATTAGCTAATGTGATTGGTCTGTAAGATTTTATATCATTTTGTCACCTTTCTTTTAAAAATCAAATTTATTACGCTATGTCTCATTGACCTTGACAACTGACCTTCATTTTCAATGCAATTGAAAACGTGAAAAATATATCCTTAAATTCATTTATAAATTTGCAATAAAATTCACAAGTTAGTCCATCAGGACCTGGGGTTTTCCTTTTCATTCCATTTACCGAATGACAGATCTCATCAAAAGTAATATCTGACTCGCACATTTCATAATCTGAAATATCTATTGTTCTACTAAGAAAATTCAACATCTTGTTTTTGTCATCGTCATTTGTTTTGACACAAGAATATAGATTTGAATAGAAATTAAAATGATATCTAAAATTTCACCAGTATTACGAGAAATTTTTCCTTCATTGTTTTTAATTCAGTTATAAGTTTTGATTGTTGTCTCTGTTTTTCTAATTGTAAAAATAAGCAGTATTTTTATCACCATCTACCGACCAAAAGGCCATTGATCTCAATATTGCGCCTTGACATTTAATTTTCTCAATCTCCGCTAATTTAGAGTTTAAATCTTCATACTGATTCATATTAATACAAACACCATTAGCTTCCTTAACTGACATTTCTTGTAATTAATTTTGAATTCTATAATAATCTCTGTTTTCTCCTTTTGTTTATCCTTACTATATACCTGGGCAAATCGCTTAAAACGATATTTTAAATTATCATACCAAGTGAGAGGACTAGAAAAATAAAAATCAGAGTACGCCTCTTCTTGGATTATTTTCTTAATGTTTTCTATAAAACCTCATCATCTAATAATTGATTATTTAAAATCCACAAACCAGTTCCAGTTTCTACATTTCTAAAACTATTGACACAAAACTATGGTCACTAAAACTGGAGTCATTATGATAAATATTTTTAACAAATGGTTTTAAACTTAGAGAAATTAAATGAAAATCAATTCTTGACTGTCGTAAATTGTTTTCAGCAATTTGTTTTCTTGAAAAACCGATACATCCGGGTTTCTTTTCCTATAAACATCATAAAGTACATTATCATTAATAATCGATTTTAATGCACAAACATCTTTGTCTTCCCTATGAGAACTTTTACCACCTCTGTCGAGTGCACCTAAAGATGTATTAAAATCACCGCTGACAACAGCATTGTTCAAAAACTTTATTTTGGAATGAATATTTTGAAAAAATCAAACCTTTCTTGTAAAGTATTCGGAGCATAAATATTGAATAAATCAATGTTTTTGCCATTTATATCAACATTTAAATGTAAAATCTACCATAAAATTTTTGAACTTCTTTTAACTTTCAACAATATTTTACGTATCATAATAGCTACACCACCTGTATTGTGTATATCGTTTTATTACAATAAAAATATCACCATTCCAAATAGTATTACTTTTATTAATTCTATCTGCAAAACATCATCCCAATGAGTTTCTTGTAAGAAAATTACATCATACCTTCTGTCGTTAAACAATGTAAATACGCAGTCACGTTTTGTTGGTCACGTAGACCATTACAATTGAAAGTGACAATAGAAATCATGATCAAACTAAATAAAAGAAAAACATGTATTAAAAATCTACTTATCAGTTCCATTTGGATTTTGTGTTTGTTTTAAATGAGATTTATCATACGGAGTAGACATTCTATTTTTAGATGAAGCTTTCTTTTCTTTTCTTTTTTTAATAGAATCATTCACTTCTGATTGGGAAGGGTCATTTTCACTCATGTTTGTATCCGGGTGTTAATTTCATTCACATAAATGGACCCCCTGCATGTAATTGTTCTTGTTCACTATTATTATCAGAGACATTGTCAATATCAATTTGTTCAATAGAGTGTTCATCAGAGTCTGAGTCATTTTTTCCATGTTTTCTGTTGGTTCATCAGATTTGTTTATACTTTCAATCATCTCTTCTGTATCATCATCCTTGGTTTCATTATTGTCAGTTTCTTTTTCTTCGTTTGTTTCATTTTCGTCAGTTTCATCATCATCATCATCATCATCATCATCATCATCATCATCATCATCAAAAACTATTGACACAAAACTATGGTCACTAAAACTGGAGTCATTATGATAACTATTTTTAACAAATGGTTTTAAACTTAGAGAAATTAAATGAAAATCAATTCTTGACTGTCGTAAATTGTTTTCAGCAATTTGTTTTCTTGAAAAACCGATACATCCGGGTTTCTTTTCCTATAAACATCATAAAGTACATTATCATTAATAATCGATTTTAATGCACAAACAGCTTTGTCTTCCCTATGAGAACTTTTACCACCTCTGTCGAGTGCACCTAAAGATGTATTAAAATCACCGCTGACAACAGCATTGTTCAAAAACTTTATTTTGGAATGAATATTTTGAAAAAATCAAACCTTTCTTGTAAAGTATTCGGAGCATAAATATTGAATAAATCAATGTTTTTGCCATTTATATCAACATTTAAATGTAAAATCTACCATAAAATTTTTGAACTTCTTTTAACTTTTCAACAATATTTTTACGTATCATAATAGCTACACCACCTGTATTGTGTATATCGTTTTTATTACAATAAAAATATCACCATTCCAAATAGTATTACTTTTATTAATTCTATCTGCAAAACATCATCCCAATGAGTTTCTTGTAAGAAAATTACATCATACCTTCTGTCGTTAAACAATGTAAATACGCAGTCACGTTTTTGTTGGTCACGTAGACCATTACAATTGAAAGTGACAATAGAAATCATGATCAAACTAAATAAAAGAAAACATGTATTAAAATCTACTTATCAGTTCCATTTGGATTTTGTGTTTGTTTTAAATGAGATTTATCATACGGAGTAGACATTCTATTTTTAGATGAAGCTTTCTTTTCTTTTTCTTTTTTTAATAGAATCATTCCTTCTGATTGGGAAGGGTCATTTTCACTCATGTTTGTATCCGGGATGTTAATTTCATTCACATAAATGGACCCCCTGCATGTAATTGTTCTTGTTCACTATTATTATCAGAGACATTGTCAATATCAATTTGTTCAATAGAGTGTTCATCAGAGTCTGAGTCATTTTTTCCATGTTTTCTGTTGGTTCATCAGATTTGTTTATACTTTCAATCATCTCTTCTGTATCATCATCCTTCGTTTCCTTATTGTCAGTTTCTTTTTCTTCGTTTGTTTCATTTTGTCAGTTTCATCATCATCATCATCATCATCATCATCATCATCATCATCATCATCATCATCATCATCAAAAACTATTGACACAAAACTATGGTCACTAAAACTGGAGTCATTATGATAAATATTTTTAACAAATGGTTTTAAACTTAGAGAAATTAAATGAAAATCAATTATTGACTGTCGTAAATTGTTTTCAGCAATTTGTTTTCTTGAAAAACCGATACATCCGGGTTTCTTTTCCTATAAACATCATAAAGTACATTATCATTAATAATCGATTTTAATGCACAAACAGCTTTGTCTTCCCTATGAGAACTTTTACCACCTCTGTCGAGTGCACCTAAAGATGTATTAAAATCACCGCTGACAACAGCATTGTTCAAAAACTTTATTTTGGAATGAATATTTTGAAAAAATCAAACCTTTCTTGTAAAGTATTCGGAGCATAAATATTGAATAAATCAATGTTTTTGCCATTTATATCAACATTTAAATGTAAAATCTACCATAAAATTTTTGAACTTCTTTTAACTTTTCAACAATATTTTTACGTATCATAATAGCTACACCACCTGTATTGTGTATATCGTTTTATTACAATAAAAATATCACCATTCCAAATAGTATTACTTTTATTAATTCTATCTGCAAAACATCATCCCAAGGAGTTTCTTGTAAGAAAATTACATCATACCTTCTGTCGTTAAACAATGTAAATACGCAGTCACGTTTTTGTTGGTCACGTAGACCATTACAATTGAAAGTGACAATAGAAATCATGATCAAACTAAATAAAAGAAAACATGTATTAAAAATCTACTTATCAGTTCCATTTGGATTTTGTGTTTGTTTTAAATGAGATTTATCATACGGAGTAGACATTCTATTTTTAGATGAAGCTTTCTTTTCTTTTTCTTTTTTAATAGAATCATTCACTTCTGATTGGGAAGGGTCATTTTCACTCATGTTTGTATCCGGGGTGTTAATTTCATTCACATAAATGGACCCCCTGCATGTAATTGTTCTTGTTCACTATTATTATCAGAGACATTGTCAATATCAATTTGTTCAATAGAGTGTTCATCAGAGTCTGAGTCATTTTTTCCATGTTTTCTGTTGGTTCATCAGATTTGTTTATACTTTCAATCATCTCTTCTGTATCATCATCCTTCGTTTCATTATTGTCAGTTTCTTTTTCTTCGTTTGTTTCATTTTCATCATCATCATCATCATCATCATCATCATCATCATCATCATCATCATCATCAAAAACTATTGACACAAAACTATGGTCACTAAAACTGGAGTCATTATGATAAATATTTTTAACAAATGGTTTTAAACTTAGAGAATTTAAATGAAAATCAATTCTTGACTGTCGTAAATTGTTTTCAGCAATTTGTTTTCTTGAAAAACCGATACATCCGGGTTTCTTTTCCTATAAACATCATAAAGTACATTATCATTAATAATCGATTTTAATGCACAAACAGCTTTGTCTTCCCTATGAGAACTTTTACCACCTCTGTCGAGTGCACCTAAAGATGTATTAAAATCACCGCTGACAACAGCATTGTTCAAAACTTTATTTTGGAATGAATATTTTGAAAAAAATCAAACCTTTCTTGTAAAGTATTCGAGCATAAATATTGAATAAATCAATGTTTTTGCCATTTATATCAACATTTAAATGTAAAAATCTACCATAAAATTTTTGAACTTCTTTTAACTTTTCAACAATATTTTTACGTATCATAATAGCTACACCACCTGTATTGTGTATATCGTTTTTATTACAATAAAAAATATCACCATTCCAAATAGTATTACTTTTATTAATTCTATCTGCAAAAACATCATCCCAATGAGTTTCTTGTAAGAAAATTACATCATACCTTCTGTCGTTAAACAATGTAAATACACAGTCACGTTTTTGTTGGTCACGTAGACCATTACAATTGAAAGTGACAATAGAAATCATGATCAAACTAAATAAAAGAAAAACATGTATTAAAATCTACTTATCAGTTCCATTTGGATTTTGTGTTTGTTTTAAATGAGATTTATCATACGAAGTAGACATTCTATTTTTAGATGAAGCTTTCTTTTTTTTTCTTTTTTAATAGAATCATTCACTTCTGATTGGGAAGGGTCATTTTCACTCATGTTTGTATCCGGGTGTTAATTTCATTCACATAAATGGACCCCCTGCATGTAATTGTTCTTGTTCACTATTATTATCAGAGACATTGTCAATATCAATTTGTTCAATAGAGTGTTCATCAGAGTCTGAGTCATTTTTTCCATGTTTTCTGTTGGTTCATCAGATTTGTTTATACTTTCAATCATCTCTTCTGTATCATCATCCTTCGTTTCATTATTGTCAGTTTCTTTTTCTTCGTTTGTTTCATTTTCATCATCATCATCATCATCATCATCATCATCATCATCATCATCATCATCATCATCATCAAAAACTATTGACACAAAACTATGGTCACTAAAACTGGAGTCATTATGATAAATATTTTTAACAAATGGTTTTAAACTTAGAGAAATTAAATGAAAATCAATTCTTGACTGTCGTAAATTGTTTTCAGCAATTTGTTTTCTTGAAAAACCGATACATCCGGGTTTCTTTTCCTATAAACATCATAAAGTACATTATCATTAATAATCGATTTTAATGCACAAACAGCTTTGTCTTCCCTATGAGAACTTTTACCACCTCTGTCGAGTGCACCTAAAGATGTATTAAAATCACCGCTGACAACAGCATTGTTCAAAAACTTTATTTTGGAATGAATATTTTGAAAAAATCAAACCTTTCTTGTAAAGTATTCGGAGCATAAATATTGAATAAATCAATGTTTTTGCCATTTATATCAACATTTAAATGTAAAATCTACCATAAAATTTTTGAACTTCTTTAACTTTTCAACAATATTTTTACGTATCATAATAGCTACACCACCTGTATTGTGTATATCGTTTTATTACAATAAAAATATCACCATTCCAAATAGTATTACTTTTATTAATTCTATCTGCAAAACATCATCCCAATGAGTTTCTTGTAAGAAAATTACATCATACCTTCTGTCGTTAAACAATGTAAATACGCAGTCACGTTTTTGTTGGTCACGTAGACCATTACAATTGAAAGTGACAATAGAAATCATGATCAAACTAAATAGAAGAAAAACATGTATTAAAAATCTACTTATCAGTTCCATTTGGATTTTGTGTTTGTTTTAAATGAGATTTATCATACGGAGTAGACATTCTATTTTAGATGAAGCTTTCTTTTCTTTTCTTTTTTAATAGAATCATTCACTTCTGATTGGGAAGGGTCATTTTCACTCATGTTTGTATCCGGGATGTTAATTTCATTCACAGAAATGGACCCCCCTGCATGTAATTGTTCTTGTTCATTATTATTATCAGAGACATTGTCAATATCAATTTGTTCAACAGAGTGTTCATCAGAGTCTGAGTCATTTTTTTCCATGTTTTCTGTTGGTTCATCAGATTTGTTTATACTTTCAATCATCTCTTCTGTATCATCATCCTTCGTTTCATTATTGTCAGTTTCTTTTTCTTCGTTTGTTTCATTTTTGTCAGTTTCATCATCATCATCATCATCATCATCATCATCATCATCATCATCATCATCATCAGCATCATCATCTATCTGTGTTTGTGTATTATCATCTCCGGTCAATGTCCTTTTCTCGTCTTGTGCACTACTTTTATTATCTGGAGACGGAGCCTCCTCACTATTAACGGTTTCGTTGTTCTTTGTCCCCTCAAAGGTTCTTTTTGCATCAAAGTGTGGTTCTGTTTGCGATTTACGCTTGCCACTCTTGGCACCATGGAACACAAAATGCGATTCTCGTTCACATGTACATTTACTTAAGACTAAGTTACACGATCTGCAAGCTGGATGAGGACAGGTTTTACGAAAATGACATTGTTCATCACACGAGCAACAAGTAAATTCAGGACAGTCTTTGAACAAGTGGTCCGTCGAAAAACATTTGAGCAAACTTTTTGTTGTTGGTTATGTATCACACGATAAAATTCAAAGTCGGTGGCTGTGTGATAAAACTTCATAGTGTAAGGCATTCATGACATATACGCAGGCAATTTTACTTTGATTATTCGAGTGCCATTGGTAATGTTCGTTTCTTTATAACAAATTCTTTTGATATCAGATACAAATTAAACACCAATTTGTATAAATCTTCTACGGATCTCGTCATCAGTGACATAACAACTCAAATTCATGATCGAAACAACTTTGTATTTACCTACAAGTTCTTGGTACTCAAAAGTTTTTCCGGCGAACTAAACTCCATCTTTTAAACAATCAATATGGCGTTGGTCTTTCAATGTTATTTCATATGCGTAACCCGATTTAGGCACACATAATATAAAGATAAAATGGACAAATTCTGGAATGCAAAGATCTTAGCTGATGCAGCAAACAAATCAAGCTAACTATTCCTGAATACAAGCAATTTAAAGGCAAACAAACCACACCCTATCTGGAATGTAAAACAACTTCCACGATTCGAACTCCGTAAAGTAATAATAAAGCGCAGAGTAATGGCGGGGACATATACACTTCAATCTGATAAACACAAATTCACATTACACAGTAGAAGCAACATGTCAGCTTTGTTGCACTGATAACGAGGACGTAAAATTAAGTAGAACAAGGAAAAGTACTTCACAAAATAAGAGAAGTCATTACCAATGAGATTACTAATGAAAAATGGCATAACGTTTTTAAAGACAAGACAGCAATTTCACAGCTAATTATAGACTTTGACAAAATATAAAGAAGTGTTCAACAACTCTAGCAAATTAGTGGACAATATAGACAACAAAACCAGAAATTTGATTTTCCAGCTACATATGGACAGATTGAAAACTCTGGAGAGAATAAACTACTGTATAAGAATAGATAGACATATATCTGAAGGACATTAATGATAGTGTATATGATTTAAGTCAACTTAAGGACTGTATAAATCAAAAGGTACAGTGTTTCAATTTAGTAAAGGGCACATAACCCGACAACGATTTTGAAATTTAATGTCTATATTTGTACAAACAAAAAGGTACCCAGAAATTTAATAACTGTTTTAATCTCATTTAAAACTCACTATTGATGCCAAATTATTTTATAATTAATGCAACAAGTAAATAAAGTGAATATTTACTTTTACCCGACAATACAATTCCACAGTTAACACCAGAAACCAATCATTCTAAAGTGAACTATTTTACTCCATCAAGACTTTATCGGATAAACGTAATTCATTTTTTTTTTTTTTTTTTAGTTTTTAATTTTTTATTGTTTTGAACTCACTAATTTTAATTTGATATAGCGGATGAAAACCTCATATTTCTTATTTTATCTTTTTTTTATCTTTTAACAAAATTTAAAATATTTGTAATCAGATTTTAAACAATATTAATTGATTTTAACATCCTTTGCTGAACCATATATAAGATAGTTTAAAAATAAAACGAGTCCCTGTATATATTCCATGTAAAACAAAACATTTTTCTTTTATATGTATGTGCTGTACGTAATTAAATTAAATCACTAAGAGTATATACTTCATACGGAGGCGCTCCTACTTCCGGGAGGCTTATGCACAGAAGAAGAAGTATAGATTTTAAAATGTAAATCATCGATTTACCTGTATATGTAGATATGTATGATTTTTGTGGACGAATCAGTCAACAAAACGGGTTTTCTGGTGGCTCCTTGTTTAATTTTCAATGTTGACATTCTTATGTTTTTGCTCACTTGACCTAAAAGGCTAAATGATCTTTTCTCATCACTTACTAAACATAGAACATAGGGGAAAATGCAACTTTTTCATGTTTGCCTGATATCTGAAAAACTATAATAGAAAGAGAGAAAATCTATATACCAAAAATGATCAACAATACAAGATCTACATGTAAGTCCCATGGTCGAAATCGTCAGACGACTTCTTATTGGAGTTAACGCCCTTTAATGACGATGATAATCATATTTGTTTTATGTTTCGGCCTAATATCTGAGGAAACTATTAAAGATAGATAGAAACTTAAATAAGCAAAAGTGAATAGCAAAACAAGATCTACAAATACGTTTACAATTTTGAAATCGAGGACCCTTAATTAAGTTAATGCCTTTTGATAATGATTTTAATTATTTTTTGCGTTTTGCCTAATATCTGAAAACTATAATAGATAGATAGAAACTTAAATCAGCAAAATTATCAGCAAGACTTGATCACAAATATGTCAAATAGCCGAAATCATCAGTCGACTCCTTGTAGGAGTACTTGCTCTCTAATGACGATTTTACCCATATTTAACGTTTTTGGATATTATCTTGAAAACTATAAATGATAGCTACACTTTAGATAGCAACAATGATCTGCGTGACAAGATCTACAATTAAGTAACATTTTGTTAAATTGTTGGTTTACTCTTTATAGGATTGATTGCCTTCATTGATTATTTTTAATTTTTTTTTTTTTTTTTGTGTGTGTGTTTTGGGCAAAACTAAGGAAAATAGAGAGAAACTGTTAATAGAAAAAATTATCAGCAATACAAGATCAACAAAAGAAATATTTTTGTCATGATTTCTATTCTAGTCCACAATGTTGGAGAAGGTCTATTGTTGAAGATGCTCATAGACCTAGGTGAGCGACACGGGCTCCTTGGAGTCTTTAGTTTGACAACTGAGCACATGCGTAACATGGGGTCAAAGTAAAAGTTTTATGAATACAAATTTAAATGAAGCTTTGGGCAAGCTTTCACTAACTGCGAGTTATCTTTTATCGGTGCGTTTTTCTATTATTTTCTATTAGTTGGTTTATTCGTGCTTCGTGCCGATTTATTGAGCCATTTGCCTTTGCTTTTACAGTTTGCTCTTATGTTGTGCTGTTAAACCACAGTCCAGGTTACTGGAATAGTTGTATGCTCACAAACATGTTGGAGAGTTGTCTCATTGGCAATCATAGCACATCTTCTTATTTTTATATTAACCTCCACATTCTTTATGTGCCTGTCCCGAGTCGGGAGCATGTAGTTCAGTGGTTGCTATACATTAGGCCAGTAGTTTTTCGTTTAATTTCTTTGATATTTTTCATGCTGGGACCTTTTATAACAGACTATATTGTATGGATTTTTTCTACTTGTTGAACGCCGTAATGTCATGACCTATAATTGTGTACATCCACACCATCTCAACTCTGGATAGTTGTATCATTAGTAAATATACCACACCTCAATTTTTATACTGCATCTCTTAAATCTTTAGGCAAGCGTTTCCGGAATCTCGAAGTAAGTTTTACACATCGATTTTCAGAATAAACGGTGACGTAAACTGAAAAGATTATTTATGTTCTTATACTTTGTATAAAATGATATATCAACCCTTTTGTCTACTCCTGTCAAGAAACTGAACATTTTGATGGAGATGTTTGATGGAGATGTTAAACTTCTATTTCGATACTAAACATTTGTAATGCCTTATTCCACTGTATTGCCTGTTAAGAGATAAGATACAACAAGTATTGAGGTGGCACGGTAGTATTTATATTCCGGAATGTAGGTTGCTCTTTTGTCTACCCTACTTAAGTCAATGTATCTGAACAGTGCTATTGGACAAAACTACAGTATCTATTGAACATTCTTTCCCAAGCTGAGAGATGAATCAGGTGTAGAAAAATACGAAATAATTTTACATACAGGTGAAAATGAATTTTGAAAATATTTTGAAATTTTGTATTCACTGCATGATAAAAGACCTAAAACACTAGTGGCCTTAGGTTTATAAAGATTGCAAAAGTAAACGGTCATCATACATATTCAAATTAATTTCTGAATATTATAATGAAAGTACTTGAGTTAACTGTGTATGTAGAATTTTGGGCAGTGTTAGAAAGTGGTGAAAATTCTAACTATCATTATCCCTATTGGCTAGGAAATACTACCGTGCCACCTTGACTATTATCCATGTATTAATAATTATTTATTCTATTACCTGAAACTGTAAAACAAAAGTTACGGAATCTAAAAATTTTTAACAATTATGGTAGTAATTTTAATCAAAGTGATCTACTAACATTCAAACGTTTTTTTTTTTTTAAATAATAATAATCAGAACAAAACCAAAAGGTCTTTCCACAGAAAAGTGGAAAGACCTAATAATAACAACATACATTATTACTTTATTTAATTCACATGACTGGGCGGAGTTTAACCGGTTCGCTTATACTAAACTAGTCCATCTATAGGGTCATTGATCCAGTAAGAATACGTAAACTTTATATTATATTCGAAAAGTAAACAGTGAGACACAGTCGTTGATTTTCTTGAAAAAACGGAATTTAAAACATGTAAAATTGTCACATTTTGGAAATTGTGGACATGAAAGTATAACTATGACTACGACAGTTGCAAAATATGCATATGTCGTTATTTCATAACGTTTTAATGGGGAGGGGAGGCACGGGGATAAGTCGCAAATGGTACTTTGACCTTATTGATTCTCTTTATCTTTTATAAATTTATAAATGTTAAACTATTTTATTCGTCCCATTTGATACACTCAGTTCTGTTTACATTTATATATCCGTTTGGTGACACTGATAGGTCATTGATTTGAAATCAGTAATAATAATAATAAAGGGAATCATCCTTATCACACACATCTTGAAATAGACTGTCTTTTACAAATTAAAACGTAAGGTCCGCCCAATCATTTGAAGAAAAAACATTCGTAATACATTCCCAAAATTTGGCATTTATTTGTGCAAGACTTGGTTAAATCTGTTTAAACAAACTTGAAGTATGACAAAAATGTATCTACTTAAAATTTTTAATCAGCACTAAGAAAATTTAGAATTAAATGTACAAATATTGATAAAATTTGATATATAAAAACTAAATCAGCACTAAGAATTAGAGTATGAGACACTTTAAACATAATAATAAACATAATATTAGATTTGTGTAATAATTGAAAACTAAATCAAATGAAGCATGAGTGTTTAACTGTTAGCAGAGCGTCTTTAGCAAGCAAAAATCAAAATACATTTAGCGAAGCCAGACCACAGATTGGGATAAATTGAAAAATTAATGAGTACAGATTCAAACGGGGACCCATGTGACAATCGTCTCTATAAGTCTCCGCTTAAACACTGTACACAGAGACAAACATAAGCAGATTTTAGCTGAGCAATAGCAGTTCTAACCACTCCAGGACTGAAGCAAACTCTTAAAATGAGAAAAGCTATTTTCAGTCTTAAAATGTTTTGGCAAGCTATTCCAGAGTGTAGTGGCTGCATAGCGGAATGACCTCTTACCTATATACAAGTGCTTACCTGTAGTATACCCAGGATTTTACTATACCTAAAATTATATTTTGAGTCCTTTAGATTAACAAGGTCTCTCAAACACACTGGAGCTTTACCGTTAAGGATTTAGAAAGTCTCAAGTGCCATTGTCCTGATTCTTTTCACCTGCAGAGTTGTAACCTTTGCCACACCTGATGGATTTTATCCGATGAGGTATAATACTCATATTCAAAACGGAGTGCTCTCTCTGGCAATTTTTCTAACTTTTAGAGTTAGTGTCCGTGCTGAAGTGCCAGGCTAGAGGACAAAATTAAGGTTACTTAAAAAAGAATGAAATATTGTCAGTTTATTTAGCCTTGATAACATAGACCCCAGTCTAAGAGTATTTAGTTGCTGTGACGCCTTTCTGAATAAGCTGTTGATATGAGCATCAACTTTCAGTTGATAATCAATATCAATACCAAGCAGATTGACAGTTTCCTCACAAGAAAGAACATATTTTTAGATTTTAATGCTAGGACGTTTCTTTCCGACGGCAATAACCTGAAATTTGTTTGGATTGGCCTGCATTTTGTTATCACTATGAAAACGGTGTCCTGTATGAAATGTACCTTGGCGTTCCCGGTGTACTGTGACTTTCATGTGTACTTGCATCTGAATATCTCATTACTTAACATGAACTTTGTTGAATATGAAGTTACAGTACACTGGATTGAAATGAACGCCAAGTCACAGTACACTTGCAAACTAAAACAACTATATATATATTCATTCCATGTAAAAGTATACAGCAATATTAAGAATCATGCTTGTTTGATATCAAAGAAAATGATTTTGAAGAGGGGTTTAATTCATGCTTTGGCATTTGTAACGATATTTCCTAACTAAAGTGTCAAAATCTTGGAACAACATCGAACGTTCAGACAATACACCCAAATACTTTTAAATTGTATTATTATTTTTCTGTAAATATGCAAATTAATGTATGCACAATTCATTCAGTTATACATCATGTCATTAAAAGTGTGAAATTGATATAGAAAACAAAATAATCATAGCAAACTGAATGTACTGTTGTTATTTGATGTTGCAAAATGGAAGTCACAGTTCAACGCGAAGACGAAGGCACATTTCAAAGAGGACACCGTTTACATAGTGTGATTGTAGGGATGACGCGCTGTCAAGCTAGTTCTTTAAAACTGATAAATTTATACATATGGCATCATTTAATGATCAAATGACAGTTGCATTTTAAAGATAAATGTATCTTAAAGCTACCAGGCAACATCTAATGTATTTTAGTGTAAAATTTATGGCGTCAACTTAGGAAATATCCTTCATCATAAATTAGTTCAGTCGAAAATACCTCCTTATTTTAAAGATCAGTCTGTACCAATAATTTCTTATACCTATACCAAACCAATTGCAATTAAAATTTTCAATTACAAACACGTTTTGCAGGATCTCAACATTGACGACTTCAAGTCTAAACCTCCTGATTGCACATGTGCTAGTTTCCAATTCACGTATAATCCGGCTGGCCACGTTGTTACCGGAGACCTCAACATTGTCAATAACACTTCCTGCGAAATTTGTTATCCAAAGGTCCGAAAATCGTGAGCCTAAATCCATCAATTGGAAATACAACTTCAAAATTCTGATGGATTCAGTCGAGGATTATGCCAGGCAATGTGCTAAACGCGAGACAGAAGACGTAGATACTCTTTCCGAATGGATTAAGGCTGTGAGGTCGTTGATACAAATCCGAATTAAGAAAATAAATGGGTCTATCAATACCCACGCTACGTCAATTTTAAAGACCCAAATGTTGCAAAACACTTGTCCTACCTCCATGACAAATACGTTTTGTGTGTAAATATCATTACATAAACTGCTTGATAAATGAATTAGGTATTGACAATTCACTTGAAACTCAACATATACCCTCACGACACTTACCAAAGAGGAAACCTTGATAATCATAGGTCTGCTCTATGTTCCTTTGGAATTTCAACCAAAGATGAAGAACTGGATCTTCCATCACTGTATTGGATACCTAAACTACATAAGTGTCCTTACAAACAACGGTATATTGCTGGGTCTTCCAAGTGCTCCACGAAACCTCTTTCTAAATTATTAACATCTATTTTATCAGCAATCAAAGCCGGGCTCCAAAGTTATTGTGAAACTGCCTATTCTAGAGGTGGCGTGAATCAGATGTGGATACTAAAAAATTCCAAAGATCTGTTAGAGTACATACAATCTAAGACTCTCTCATCTTGCAATAGTATTAAAACATTTGACTTTTCTACACTTTACACAAGTATTCCCCATTCCAAACTAAAAGACAAATTGAAAGAGTTGGTATTACTTTGTTTCATTAAAAAGAATGGCGAACGTAGTTACAAGTATCTTGTCTTGGGAGGATAAACCCTACTTTGTAAAGAATCACTCTGATTCAAACAAAAATTCTCTGAAACTGACATTATCAAGATGCTTGATTTCTTGATTGACAACATATTTGTTACGTTTGAAGACATGTTTTCAACAGACTGTCGGAATTCCAATGGGAACCAATTGTGCCCCTCTTCTTGCCGACTTGTTTCTTTATTATTATGAGGCTGACTTCATACAGGAACTTCTTAGGAAGAAAGATAAGAAGTTAGCAATATCCTTTAACTTTACGTTCCGCTATATAGATGATGTTCTCTCACTAAATAATACAAAATTTGGTGACTATGTTGAACGAATCTATCCCATCGAACTAGAGATAAAGGATACAACAGATACAGTTAAGTCTGCCTCATATCTTGACTTACATCTAGAAATTGACAATGAGGGTCGGTTGAAAACAAAACTTTACGACAAAAGAGATGATTTCAGCTTCCCAATTGTGAACTTTCCATTTCTATGTAGCAACATTCCAGCAGCGCCTGCATACGATATTCCCGGGCTTGTATTTCCTATCATGATTTCCTTGATAGATGATTGCTGCTCACAAGGAAGCTATTAAACCAAGAGTTCCAAATGGGAAGTTGAAATCATCCTTCGTAAATTTTACGGACGCCATCACGAGTTGGTTGACCGTTATGGAATAACCGTTTCACAGATGATATCAGATATGTTCCTTATGTTGTAATTACAATACCCTTCCTTTTCACGAATGTGACCTACCGAATTAGATTATTTACCGGATTTGTAATAACATAAGCAACACGACGGGTGCCACATGTGGAGCAAGATCTGCTTACCCTTCCGAACACCTGAGATCACCCCAGTTTTGGTGGGGTTCGTGTTGCTTAGTCTTTAGTTTTCTATGTTGTGTCATCTGTACTATTATTTGTCTGTTTGTCTTTTATTTTGGCCATGGCGTTGTCAGTTTGTTTTCGATCTGTGAGTTTGACTGTCCTCTGGTATCTTTCGTCCCTCTTTTTAGGCCTTTTGTCAACATTTCGTGGAAGGGCAGACTAAATACTTTCAGATGTTGAACACTATAAAACACACACACAAAATGCAAAAGTGAAATATTTTGAAGTTATGCATAAAAATTCACAGGCAAAGTCTGTCATCAAGGGCTTTTGGTAAAAGTTTAAGAAATATAGGAAACTATTTTAAGGCTTGTTCACCTTTAATCAGTATCTGGGAGATCCTAGTTGATGCACTCACATTAAACTTTTAAAGGCCATAGAAATGATATAAACAATTCAAATATACCATTTTGACCTTCCCTAATAAAGAGTTCCATTTATTTTTTAAATTTCAACTGGATATCAGCCTATTGATACGAGGATATATCGACCTGAAAGAAATATGTGAAGAGCTATGCGATGTCCTGGCTTATGGAGCCCCTGGTCTTAAACGGCCTTATTGCATATCTATCCAGTACCTATTGAGAGAAAACAATCTGTCTAGCTATCATGACAGATTTGTTGAAATAACAGTTTAGTGGATCTTTTGTATATCTACATAAGGAGTATTCGATCCAATGTTTTGATTAACGAACGAATTTTGTTTTAGAGAGGACACATTATACATTTCAATGGCGCTAAGTAATTTCTATCGGCCTATTCGAACACAGTCTTAAATGTACTAAAAACAGCTCTATTTGCTCTTTTTATAAAAAGTAATTTAAACTTCCAATGAAATTAGTTTAAAATTTGTCTGTAGCAAGGTTATTTCTCTTAAAGATTAATTATGCAAGGCCCTACCAAACAAAGCGTGCGAGGCATAATTTTAAAATGACGGTGCATTTATTATAATGATGCAATTTTAATGATTCTATCAATGACAACTCCACAGAGTAGATACTTTTAGATTTCAAACACTTTGAATCTTAAAAAGGAAGATGTGGTATGATTGCCAATGAGACATCTCTCCACAAGAGACCAAGCGTATTTTATCAATTTATACAGAATAAAGTAATTCGAATTTCAAATTCAAACAAAACGTAAAACTTTAAAATTATGTAAACAAAGTAAAGTGGTTTACTTCTACAAATACTCCCAAAATGACAATTTAATACCAGAGGAAATTGAATGAACTATCTGAAAAAAATCTTTAATTGCTAAGCGTTTGATTTACCTTCAATTTATATATTATTTTACGAGGCTTCAACTTATGAATATATTTTAAATCTGCCATGCCAACATAGCAAAGTTTAACACACTTACCATAATTTTATTAAGTTTTACAAAAGGAGGAGAAACAATTTCTCCTACTCTTTCCCAGTGAGATCTTTTCAAAACGTCTTCCAATATTTTTACTGAAATTATGAGGTTCCAACATCAGTATGGCGTAAATTGTAGTTCTAAACATGGTTAAAATATTTAATGCCTAAATATGGCTATAAACTGTTTTTGATTTGGCAAGTTGTTAGTTATTATATAGCAGAACAAATAAAAAAATGTTCCTTACCCAAGCAAAAATATATTGTATATATTCAAATAGCAATGTGTTTCATTGGCACAGAAGTCAGTGCTTCGAGTGATAGCCTCTGGAATTAAACTTTATAAGTTGTAACAGCTTTTGGGTATTACGATCTTTTGTGCTTGCTCAACGTCAAGGCATATAACCGGAAGAAAATTATGGAAACCGCCATCTTGTATGATACTAGTGTGCATATGACCTAAAGTCACGATTATGTTTGAGTAGGAGTGGACTATTATTTTCCATTATTCTTCGTTCTGAAAACTTCGGTTGTGTAGGTGATGTGTATATATCTCAGGTTTTAACCTAAGTTTAAATACTATAAATTTATCCTTTTCCGCAGTTATTTCTAATCTATGTTATCAAACTGTTACAGGGATTAAGCTATCATGATACAAAGGGAGAAAAAATATTCGTGTTTTTCTATTCGTGTATGACAGTTCCTGCTATTTTCGCAAGTGTGTCATGAGCTTTTGCTTTATTTGTTAAGTGTATGGATTTGTTTCGAAATGGCTTTCCGCTGCTCAAAACTTACTCGTTTCATTCTTTTGCAGTTTTGCTGATTATGCTGCCGGAGGGTATGTTACTGCTGGTGTTGATGCTGCAGACTTGCGAAATTTCTTGTAGCTGGTCCCACAGCTCCTATATCGTGCTAAAATCACCCTTTGGGAGAGTGGGTTTGCTGCTGCTGCTAAATGACTATTTTTATCTGGGACTTATGACAAACGTCCAATTTCAGCTTTCTCTTTGTCAACCTCACAATTAATGTTCAATTAATGCGATTAACAATTTATCTTGTCTTGGGAGGATAAATCTTACATTGAGAAAATCACTCGTATTCAAACAAAAGTTTTAGGAAACTGACATTGTCAAGATGCTTGATTTTTTTATTGCCAACATATTTGTTACCGTTAGATGACGTGTTTTCAACAAACAATCGGTATTCCCATAGGAACTAACTGTGCTCCTCTTCTTACCGATTTGTTCCTTTATCTCTTATACTAAGCAAAACAATTTAAGAATTGAAAGATTGTCAAATAATTTGACATCACTCGTTTTACGCCAAGAATCAAACACTTCAGAAACTATATAACAGTTTGTAACAAGCGGTGTATGCCAAATCTTTATCAGATTTTATTGTTGAGATCATTTTGGTTTTAATACGATGATTTGCAGGTCAGTTTATATGCCACGAAAAGGTCTACAATTTTAAAGGCTAAATCCAAAAATGTAAGAGTTTAACAGTGGCATTACTTGCATCATATACGTGTTTATATATTGATGAATGTAAACAATAGATTATTTTACAAACCGAGTGACCTATATAATGTTTATTTTTGAACAGGGACAGGTCAAGGATTAGAGGTTAGTGGGCGCAACGCTAGCAATAATCCGGAGCAAATCAAACAAATGTTTGGCATTCAAAAGGCAACTTTGTTTTCCAATTTTAAGGAAGAAAACACGTCATTTGTGCAAAAAGCAAAGTAACAAAATACAGAACTACAAGGAAAATTCAAATCGGAAAGTCCCTTATCAAATGGCAAAATCAAAAGCTCAAACACATCAAACGAATGGAAAACAACTGTCATATTCCTGACGTGGTACAGGCATTTCCTGATGTAGAAAATGGTGGATTAAACCTGGTTTTATAGCTAGCTAAACCTCTCACTTGTATGACAGTCGCATAAAATTCCATTATATTGACAACAACATTTTCTAATGTTTTGTGAAATAAGAAGATATCATGAAGCAGTTTTAGGCCATTGAATTCGAAAACATTACATTATAATAATTAATCAAATATCATTCTGTAGACTATATCATCTATTTATATTTGTATCAATAATTTAAAGTGTATTTTTAAAGGGTATATTAATTGTTTTATGATAGCAGTTTGAGGAGCCAGGAGCACTTATCATACATGTACCTCTCTCATTCAAATATTTCTATAGAGTTCATTTTATTAATATTATAGGAGAATTAGATTTAACCCGTAAATTTCAAAAGGAGAAAGATTTTACCTGCACGAGGAGGGCGGGAATAGCTGCAAATATACTATTGAACAATCATAATATCTCTTGTATAAAGCGTCACTGGGAATGGAGAAATAATGGATGAATGAACATGTGGCGGTGATAATAATGAACCGGAAATAAATTTTGAAGTCATGTATGTGTGTTTGCATTAGCTATCGTTTCGCATTGTAATTAATTAACAGAATATTAGTTATAAGAAATGATTACACAAACAATCTGGTCAATTGTACGACGCTGTTTGACAATAATAGTTAAAATCCCAACAATTTAAATGGTTTTGGTTGTCTTTACGTCTCTCTGTTTGTTTGTACAATCGTTTTCTGCTTAAAAACTTATTCTAGGTTGGAGTTTTTCTATGTTGATTTTTTTTAGTTTATTACCCTCACATGGCGTTCGTCGGCGGTTAACTTTACACACATCTCCTTCTCTGATCTACTTTGCTAATTGGAACCGAATTTGACAAGACTTTATAAAAGAGAAAATATGACATGGCAGAAATGACCCTTATATCAAAATCTACATGTACATACGGTCCATTTTAATCAAACCTGTAAGACGACTTATTTAAGCACTAAAGCCCTTAAAATACGATGTAAACCATATCAAAAGAAAAAGAAAACGTTCTTGTGAAAATTCTAAAATAGATGTAACATCAACTTAAAGGGACTAGGCGTGGGTGAAAAGTATATCAATCAAATGATAACTAGTGTTAAGTTCATTCCAAAAGTAAGATATTCCTTAGGATTATATGTATCCGTGAGACAAATCAACTTGTCGACAAGGTCCATAATAAGGTTGGTTTTCTTCCCGAAGACTGAAAAGTCGCCTTACCGGAACTGAAAAATTTTCAGTATCTAAGTACTATGTTTGTGCTTATGTTAGTTATCTGTTAGCAACGGTTGTACTTTGTAATGGTCAATCAGATCATATCTTTATGAATATGGCCTTTGTAACTGAAGATTTAACGATACAGTAAACTATAGTTTATCGCTTATTACTGAAACATTACACATTCTGTTCATTGAATTCAGTATTTCCTTTTAGTTCAATTCGCTTCCATATATTCGAAGGTTTCAGCTTAAAGATATTATGAGTCATTTTCAAAACAGGTTAACTACTTAAGATACAATTTAAGAAGTCTTCCAAGAGCGTTAGATGATTATTTAACTCTAATAGCTTTTGATCATTGAACTTTGATAAAACTCCCAAAGCTTTCAGTTGAAAAAATTGGAAAGAGTAAAACTTGTCCAGTTTTTAAGGGCAATTGTATCACTCTTGTTATAGAATGTAAACAATTCTTGTGTTGCATTGATACTAAATCACTGTTTGAATAACTAAATGGTAATGAAAAGTAAAATCTTTCGTAAGATAGTCTCCTTATACAAGGTAACACTTAATTACTATCAACAAATTATCTGTATAAAGCATATGTAAATAATGGCATTAACTATCTCTGGAGTGTTAAATGATTTTGGTGGTACTTCTAATTCGGTTGACAGTTTACACTTTTGAACCTTGAGTACACTAACACACACTATTATCACACAAAAGTGCACTATTATGAATTTTCCATTGGTCCTACCTTACGGTGTTTATGTATCCAAACTCGTTCGCTATGCCCTTGTCTGTAGTGACATTTGGGATTTCAATGAACGTAATCGTTTAATTAATAAGCTAATAATCTAATAAGTCAAGGATTTCGTTACCATAAGTAACTTTAAACATTTACTAGAACTTTTCATTGATACAAGTATTTGGAAGTTTGGCTGTATTTAGTTACGGTACTTTTAAACTTATCGAACATTTACATTAACATAATCTAACAGTACTGTTACTAGATTTTGGAATATTGTTTTATTGGTATAAAATATTGATTTTGTTATAAAAAAATAAACACAACTATATATTATTGAATACAGCTATAAGCATTCACTGTCCAAGCGAGCTAATCACGTGATTAGATTTTGTTGAAGAACACATCATGACGAGGTGAGGGAGATGGCATTGTGGATTCTACAAATGAAACATAAGTATGATCCACTGTTACACATTTAAACGGTCGTGCATAACCTTGTCACGGATGCGACACCCCAGCAGTATGTGATCCAAATAGGTACATACACTAATACATACAGAGATGTACGGGCTTGTGACACAACTTATACCTTTCTTAACTATCTGACCTATCTGACATACATTTATATACATATATAGAGATATTTTCTTTTAGAACGACAAGTCTTTCGTTTGAAGAACCAACTTGGACGATACCAAGTTTCAATGAAATGTGCTTCACGGCATAAAATAATGATCTGTGTCAGGTTATTATTTACCCTGAATAAAATGGTTAAAACTTTCAATTCGTTTGATAGAATCGTGTGTTGTTGCCATTTGGAAGTTTACTGTAAATGTTTTTGATGTCGTTAAAGATTGATCCTTTTATGAAGTGTGAAAGAATAATGATATTTTCTGTTTAAAAGAAACGCAATGTTCCACTACTAATACAATTTCAAATCGCACCACTTCAAAGCTGCTTCTACTGATTGATTGTTAATATCAGCACTACTGATCACCTTGTAGTTCCAGACTCTATCAATCAACTACGCTTACTACTGATAGCATTTCAGTTTCAGATCTCATCAAACCAAAGGCGTTGCTACTGATAGCGTTTAAATTACAGAGAATATAGCCTCACATCTGTTACTTTTGATACAATTTTAGATCAAGATTAGTTCGCCTTTTAGTTGTTACAACTGATACAGTTAAATTGTATATTCATTTTCCAGCATCGGGTCGATACAACTGCTGGTGGACTACTAATTCTGAAGTGTATCATCAGCACAAAGGTGAATGTTTCGATATCGGCACTGACATAGTTTCTAATATACAATGTACTTAGGTTAACCAAACTTGGTATGCAACTGCGTCATGGACTGGGGTGTATCATATACCACTCTGACCTTGACTTTGACATCTATGATAGTAAAACCTTGTCCAATTCGTGTCCAGCTCTTATCTTTTGTACCGTAAAACTTGGGATAACCAAACTTCTTATGCAATTGCATCACGGATTGGGATGTGTCTCATACTACAGTCAGGTCACTCTGACCTTGACTTTAACCTTGACCCCTATGATAGTAAAACTATGTCAAATTCGTACTGGCTCTTATAATATGTACCTTAAAACTTAGGTTAACCAAACTTGGTAGCAGTTGCATTGTGGACTTGGAAAGTGTCATATACCAAAGTCAGGTCAATTTGACCTTTGACCCCTATGATAGTAAAACCTTGTCCAATTCGTGTCCGGCTCTTATCTTTTGTACCGTAAAACGTTGGATAACCAAACTTCGTATGCAGTTGCTTCATGGATTGCAGATGCGTTGCATACTACAGTCAGGTCTAATTGACCTTGACTTTAACCTTCGACTCCTATGATAGTAAAACTATGTCAAATTCGTGCGGTCTCTTATATTTTGTACCGTAAACATTAGGTACTAGTAAACCAAACTTGGTATGCGGTTGCATCATGGACTTGGAATGTGTCATATACCAAAGTCAGGTCAATCTGACCTTGACCCCTATGATAGTAAAAGCTTGTCTGATTTGTGTTCTGTGCATAATGTTTGTACCGTAGAACTTAGGCTTACCAAAGTTTGTATGATGATACATTGGGGTTGGAATGTGTCACATATCAAAGTCAGGTCATTCTGGCCTTAAAATTTGACCTTGACGCCTGTGATAGTAAAACATTTTATGATCTTTGTTAGCAGAAGCATCATACTGACCTTGACCTTGACCTTTAATTTCAGAATATTTAGTATACAAACCTCAGAAACTGTTCCTGGATCATTATAATTCTTTCAGATTGACCTATCAGTAACCACGTGTCAATTTAACACAGTTAATGATTACATAAAATATATGGCTGAAAACCAAAATTCTCAAAAGGTCATGGCTTCAATACTGAATTTCCAGCAGCAACTAAAATGTATGTAAAAGGGGGTTTCTAATCCGCTATGCGGACAGCTCTAGTTAATTCCGGCATTTATTAGAGAACTATGACAAATTTGTAAACAGCTCCTGTTGTGCTTATATCACTATTTTGAGGAATTTTGCTGCTGCTGCTCCTGTACAGGACAATTTCAAACTTGGACTTATGACAAACGTTTGATTTCAAATTGTCTATTTGTCAACCTCCCATTTCTGAACAGGTACATACTGTTTGCCTCATTATATTGCATTAACGTATCTCAATTGAAACTTTACGCATATGAATGTTCAAATAATACACACTGTATCAATTAACTTGGATATGACTTTGATGTAAAAAAAATGCTCTGCAAGTTTATGAAGAAGAAGAATCTAGTCTTCACGTCACTATTGTTGCAATCATCATCAATAAATGTTTAGCTTATACAATTTGACTGTGTCTCATCCATAAAAGACATTGTTTTACAGAACTAGATCTGTAGCATATCTCATTTCTAACTGATTGTGTCCTATTCCATATTGTGAAATCTTGACTGGAGTTGATTGACATGACGGATCATGTAATTTTGGTCATGTTGGGAGAAGACATTTGTCATGTTGACGTACGCGGTCTTGGTCTAATTGGAGTGTATTCGATTCTTTAATGTTCTGTTTTCAATTTGATTTGTATGTTCTTGATTGATATACTTGATGTGACATTGGTACACTACTGCCTTATTTAAATGTAAACAAATATTTTTGATTCTTTGAAACGCATTATTTTGTAGGAAAAGGACATAAGAAGTAATATCCCGTTCACTATACTCATTGATGAAAAGTACTCTGCATTGTAATGTCTACGTTTATTAACAGTGCATGAATGATAATTGAATTGTAAGCTATGTTTCTACTCATACAATTGTACAATGGAAAAGAAGTTAATAGTATAATATTAAAGAATTACAAAACTGTTTACACTTTAACATAATAAACTGAATAAATTACATGTATTCATGCTATAACATAGTACACATCTGTATATTGAACATGTTTAAATACATTTCTATGTCTAATTACTGATGAAAAGTTATTTTATTAAATAAAATCATATGTATGAAAAGCTTCTAAATAGTTTTCAATCACTTTGTAACATAATTCGTAGTCATCCTGCAAAGAAAAACAAACCACGTGTTATCAACATTAGATATTTACTATTCACACATACGTATGTTCTTTTACAGACATTTTGTGTATTTGGTAGCAAAGAAGAAGATATGAAAATACCAAAGGCCTATTAAAAACTCGAACGTTCACTGACGTGTTTTGCAATTACATACAAATGTATATAAAGCTATTGCTTTTTCAGGAACGTATGTGTTAGTAAGACGACCATAATTTATGCTTTAGATATCAGAAAGACAAAACACTTTCTTTTACTTTTCCAAATGTTATAGATGTCTTTCAATAATCCTTATCGACACAGAAAATTATTTTTTAATACAGTTATTAACCTGAAAGTTGTTGTTATTCGTTTATTTATATTTATAAATAATATTTGGTAAATGCAGAAACTTTGTCATATTGTACTACAATAACTATTGCGATATCTATGCTTATCATTAACATTATCTAAATAATAACATTTATAATAAACACGAGATTGTACTTCGAATTTTAAGTCGAAAATATATATTAATAAACAACTCACGAAATTCTTGAAGAAACTTCTATTGTTTTATTCACAACCATTGCGTTTTCCAGAACACTGAAAGGGCTTCCATTTTTACTGCATAGATAACATTCAAACAGACTGTCAGGACTCCACAAACCGACAAGTTAGCCATCTTACTGTGGAAACAAACTTTTATAAATTACTTAAACAAATAAAGTGCGAATATTATGTAAGCTGAATTATTCCTTATTCTTTATATAGCTTGTGTTTGAAGTTATTTGCTATATGTGTATACACTATCTTTTTGGCAGGGTTATATGTTTGTTGAATGATGTCTCCTGAAGACTATACCTGTTGTATTCATTGTTTAAAGCCTATCGTGCTGATTATACATAAAATAAATCACACTGGGCGTTAAGCATGCAACAGTCAATCCATCGTTGTACAGTTGTCACTTATTTTGAATGCTATCACATTAAACGGTACAAATTGTACAGCAAGAGATGCGTATTTTGTGGTGTCTGTCGTTGATGGAATATGTTCGTTGTTGTTCTGCGGTTTGCATGTTGTGTCGACTATTATATTATTTGTTAGTGCGTTTCTCTGTGATGAATGTTCTTGCGTGTGTTTTGCTGTATTTCTGTCACGTAGTGTTGTCATTTTAGCGATATTTTAACATTGTCATAAAGCGGAAGGTTTGGCTAGCCATTAAACCAGGTTCAACCCACCATTTTTCTTAAAATGTCCTGTACTAAGTCAGGAATATGGCAGTTGTTATCAAATAGTTCGTTTCTATATATGTTGGCGTTTGTTTTTGTTGCACTTCATTGTTCCTGTTGTTTCTTTGTTTTCCTCTTATAGTTGATGTGTTTCCTTCGGTTTTAGTTTGTAACCCGGATTTGTTTTCTCTCAATCGATTTATGACTTTTGAACACCGGTATACTACTGTTGCCTTTAGTTGACAATTGATGTCTCTTTTATGTTGCTCGGATTATTATTTATTAAAACTTATTTGTCCAATTATCAACGTGTTATGCTGTTTGAAATGTACTGCCTATAGCCATGTCCGACCTGAGTTGGGACACCAAATTGAATTAAAAATATGTAGAAGTGTGCCAGGCTTTATAGACATACAAAACCATTGCAGTATTTTTTCTAACTTTTGTCCATTTTGCAGTTAATCTACAAATCATGAATGTGTCTCTTTGACTGCATTTAATCAGCGTTGATCCATTGGGAATATTTGGTTCACCTACGATTATCATTAAAAGGAATAAGTATCAACTCAGAACTGTACTGTATGACAGTCGTTCTATTTAGGATCAAATGAAGGTACATTTACTGGAAAAAGACATTATATATGGAAATGGAATTCGTATGAGATCTTTTTATATTTTCCGTCCGTATTTTATGTTGGATGTTAAAAGGCTTGGCATTAAGCACGCGCATTACTGAAAGGATAGTATTGGTTCAAATGCGATTCTTTTGCAGTAAAGGTGGTACCGATATGTTATAAATATCACTAGATCGATACCTCTGCTTTTATGAAAAGAGGAAGCACATTTCCTCCAGCGCACAAAAAAAAAACACCAAATAAATATCATCTTACCTAATAATTATAAGAACCGGTGCATCTCTCATTTCACTTGCTTTATCCAGGATATAGCACATCGCTTGCACAGGAAGAGATTCGCAAACATTTGTTTTAAACATTTTAATCTGACGCATCGACTGTGTTGTCTGCAATGTAAAATAAACATCTTAGTACTACTAAATGTACGTACTTGTCTGTTTTTTAATCAACCAGGTATGTATATTACTACACGTGACCATTGTAATCTCAAACTCTTTATCTGAAACTAACAAATTGATTGGTCAGTCCGATCTTTTTTCAGAAACTGAGAGTCGCCCGTATCTTCAAAGTTTTTATCCAGAAAACAATGTAAAACAATAGTAACAGACAAAATGAGCTAATGATAATGTGTTAGTTTGAAACGGTCTTTGTCAATTAACCTATTATTTTTGTCCTTTTGGTCGTAAAGCTCTTCAACTGTGTCGATTCTTATATATCATTGGCCTTCAAATATTTAGCTTTTGAGCGTTCCTGATGAAGGTGAATCCAGAAAAGTGTTTCAAATATTCATAACATGTTGTTTTTATTTTTGAAAGTGGTATAAACTATCACGATATATTAAGTTCTAGACGTCTTTTCGTATTTTTAGAGCAGATGTGTAACTGTTTCATTAAATTACATTTGTTGATTATGTTCAGATTTCAAGACCATTTTTCAGATCGGTTCAGAAAATTAAGTTTAAACATTATGCTAAAAGAGAAACAACCAAGATATTGAAAAGCTATCATGCATATTATATCTTTAGTCTCACTCCGCATTTAGGCAAAACCCATTCAGGAACCGTTTCTATTTTCCGGTATCGTTTCTCTCGTGTGTTTGTGTAGAATATAAGAAAGGAGTATAATATAATTTCCCGCAAATTTGTTATTACTGATTACAAAACAATATTGGCAGTTAATTAATTATAACCAATGGAAATTATTTCCATACCATCCTTTAACGAGTCTAATGCTTATTCAACATACGTAATCTTTGTGATAGGGAATTTCAATAAATAAATAATGTAAAGGAAAAAATATATTTAACAATTAATACCTACAATAATTTGCTACATCCATTACCTTGTTCTGCAAGTTGAATGTTAACAGCATGTGGTTTTATTCTTCCTCTCGGCAGAATCCCAATATATCTCAAAATTATTCATTCTAAAAACATCATCTATCGTGGGATAAAACTCTTTCACCTTTTCATTTTCCCTTACCAGGAGAATGATAGTTTCTATACAATGATCATCAACTATAGTCCAGAATTGTTCAGCCAAATTCTTTTGTTGAACTTCTAACAATATGGATACGTTATTATTATAAAGCACCTGTTAAAAAGATGTAAAATATTAATATCTACAATTTTTAATACAATAGGGCAGCATTGAACTATCTTATTGGTTCAACAAGTCAGTACTTTTGTTTTGACATGCATTTGCTGCTTTTCTCTCACTTTTTCGAAAACAAGGATTTTATAGATGACTTTTGCCATATTATTTTGGCATGCATTGCTCTTCAACTTTTCTTTAAATATGATCTTTAATATTTTGTATTCGAGCATTATAATTACTGATGAGATTTTTGTGTTGACATGAAATGTAATTGATATGGACATTTTCTGTCCATTTTCTATTGTATAATTTTGATTTTTTCGAAACACAAAGGTTTATAGATGAGTATATCCGAACTTGATATACTTTTTTTTAATTTGTGGTTGATAATGGTGTTCGTTTTGGTTAGGCCTTATACTTTTGTTATTCGAAAGCCACCTATAAGATCTATGTAGACGAAACACTCGTCTCTGGTATAACATATATGCGACTGATATCAATTATCATTTTACGGTTATAGTTTTGCAAACTTTACATAAACTGGCAAAATCATTAGCCACACCATGAGGATTCAACGGGAGAACAATCCCTTGGTCATTATTTCGAAGGTTGTGCTATGTAAGCATGTTGCACTTAAATCGCACAAGGATATAACTTTGTGCTGCAAAGAAATAGATGTCTCGTCTGGTCTTTATTGTTTCTTACGAACGGTTAGCCATGACAAGTGGTTTGGGATGTATCTACATAAAATATTTCTAATACCACAAAAATCATAGAAAGAATAACGAGGATTTATCCAAAATACTGACCATACAAAAGAAACTCTTCATTTATAATATACAAACAAATTTTAAACAACAAATAACTAGACATGGCCAGATAGCATTGGTACAGGCACAAAACGTTGTTAGATTAAACAAGTTGTATGGGTACAAAAGCTACCATTACGTGTCTAGACCAAATTACAAATAAGTAAAAAGCAATTGAACACACAATTCACGTACCAACATGACACTTCAAGACTTCGACATTTAATGAAATAATTGTTAGATCAGAATGAAAGTTGAAAACAAACCGAATTACATTTGAATATTTCGCCTATTAATAAAATGCAAAAGCGTATTTTGTCTGTTAAAGCACAAGCAATTAAAGTCATACAGTGTTTCGTAGTACAATATTTTATGCTTGTGTGTACATGTACATGTCAGATAGAATTATCAATAGGCAGCAATATATAATTTCTGATGTGCAAATATCGTTAATCTTTTCTATAGAATATACAGAGTAAAATAAAACATTAAAATATGAAGTAGAAACGGAGCGAGACCAACTGCGTCGACAGGGTTATTCTCCCTGCGTCGTGAAAATATCATCAAAGGAAATAGGACACAATTGCTATATCATAGATTAAATAACTTTTCCGGTATCAAAGATCTATCAACGTGCAACCATGTCGCGCGTATCGATAAAACTATTCCACTATGTTTACCATGTGCAGAGAACTTTGCAGAGCCGCATATTTGTACTTACTCTTGCTTATATCAAAAGTCAGTATATATGAGCAAGTGTTGATGTTTCAATGTTTTTTGACAACTTTTGACAAAAATATAATCCATTCAAATATTAATTATTTCAACGAACATAGAAGACCGACCTATGATTTTTGCACTTCAAACGATTTACTTATTCAGACAACTATTACTAGGTTAAGGTGGATTCACTGTTTACTGCCATTTTGGATGTACACTGTACAATAGAAAGACACAATCGGTCTAGTTCCGTGTCTAAATCTTCAAATTTTGGGACAGATTTGCAAATTATTTGTAAGACTGTTTATTTGTATAAAGAAAAATAAGTGATTTATTGCATTATCCAAATGTTTAAACAAATACCAAATATTTGTGTTTTAACCATTAATTTTACAACCTAGCCTTTTAAGGGAGATAACTCTTATAGTAACATTTTTACACTTGAATGATAGTAAAACTTTCAATATTTACTTGTAGCATGAAAACAAGTTCGGTGACACCATTTTTATGTTTATTTTCTTAAAGCATATTATGAAACCTATCTTCTCATATTTTATATCAAAATTCTATCTCATAGATATCTTTTATTCACAATAATATGTTCTTTTAATGAACATTCTATGCAAATGTGGGCATTTTGCATGACTTGTAGCTTGAAAAATAGCACGGTGACCCATACTTTTTATTATATTTAAAAAAAGCATAGTAAAATCTTCATTTTGTCAAAGTATGAGAAAATTCTATCTGAGAAAATATATACCGATGATCCACCTTAAATATCCATAACTATACCACTTTACCGTCTATGGATATCGAGTAACCGTCATATCATAATTACATTCAAAGGTAACCAATCGATCCAACAAAATACAAGTTCACTAAATAATATGGATGAAGTTATGTTATCGATATCTGTCACGATTGCAAAGGCTTTTATCAAACAAATGATCTGTATAACGCCCTGTCACATAATAACTACATGTGTAATAAATGTGTTCTATTATGTCTAGTATCGATGTTGACCCTTTCGGATGTGCAGTTTGAAGCTCTTGTATAGATTTATCTCCATCGATAAGAAATACTCAACACTTTATTTTGAAGCCGAACCAGTACAGATACTTGATTACTAAACGACAGCGGACGTACAAAGAATAGCCAAATCCACCCAAGGTCGACTTTGATATAAGAACCCGAGTCTCTGAATAATTTCAAATAAATGCTGGCGATATTAAAAGAACAGTTAAAATTCACAACAATAGACAAATCGACATCATCATACCAAAAGTCCACAAAACTCTACATAGAAAAGAAAAGAACGAACAACACGAACGCTGACTGAACCAGGGTGATCTAAGTTACTATTAAATTTATCATTGGAGACTTTAAGAATTGTATGCTATAAATCATGGCAATGCCGAAGTACTCCCAAATGAGGTAATGGTCCCATCGGGAACAAACATTAATAAATCCTCATTGATAATGCATGCTAAGATTGCTTTCTATATAGTCCTTGTTTTAGAGAAAATCTTATCATAAAAGTATGCGACGGACTATAGCGGAAAACAACTTAAGGAATTTACAACAATGAAACCTGATTATTAAGAGCAAACGTCGTTTGCATTAACTTGTTTGGATTTTAATTGAATTTTCTGTACATTATTTGAAAACAAAAGATACACGTAGTGTGCTATATTCAATTGATAATTTTAAACTACACTTATCAAAGAATAATAGATGATAACTCTTTTAACAAAATCGTTGCTGAAGACATTATTGTTTTGAAATTCAAACATATTTCAAAAATATATATGCTACTATGTCAGTTGCATTTGAGCGCAAATGAGTAACACAATTAAGAAATATAATTGTGAACGAATTAGATAAAATTTTAATTTTCACATACTTCCAGTGTTGAACAATTTAAGTTTAACTGGTTTACATCTGCAAAGATATAAATTATTGATTAGTAAAAGAATGTAAATCATAATTGAACCAAAAGATAGAAAACGGTTAAGATTATATACATCAACAAAATGTTTTAACTTTCAAAATAACTAGAAGTGCCATACATGTATCTCTTTTATTCATGATCGAAATGGTCACGTAAGAAGCATTGTAGCTGTAGAACAGCAGCATTGTTCTATAATGTACACCTGGCCAAAGAAATCGATAATAAATATCAAACTTCGACAAAATTGAAATATGAACTCGTTTGTACATGTACCGCTGCAAAGGACAAAATGGTTCATGAAGGAATATGTGTATTCATAATGAGTTCAATTAATCTGTGGTTTCAGGTATTCCATATTCATAAATTGATTTATTCAATAAAAACCAATAATACAATGAAAGATGATTTTAGCCATTATAAGCCTACCTTTCTTAAGTCCTGTGTCTACTATTTCGTACTGATTAATAAATGGTTCGGGATCACTTGTTGAATTATTCAATAGCTAAAACGGGAATATAAAGTAATCATAAATATTTTGAACATGTTTAGATTCGTGAATATCCACAGAGAAATAGTAATTCCACAAAGAATGTGTCCCTGAAGTATTCCAGTTACAATATAGTTTCCTTTCAGACCTTTGATAGAATATTAACACACATAAAATGACATAAATTACCATTTACAGCCCTTGGATGGTGTTAACTTCCCAAAAACGTGTATGGTGTAATGGTGTATGGCATATGGTGCAATGGTAGAAGGTGTAAGGTGCTATGGCGTATGGTGTATGGTGTAATGGTGTAACGTGCGATCGGGAATGGTGTGAATGAATGGTGTACGACATTTAAAACTATGCAAAATATTGATAAGAATTGATTTTTATTTTATACATTAACTTACAATATTGTGATCAAAATTCGTTTTTAAAATACATGTAAATAAATAATTTTGTAGTCGCACGCTTTCTATGAAATTAAATTGCATTATGGTGTAATGTGTAAGGTGTATGGTGCAAAGGTGTAACGTGTATGGTGTAATGGCACAAGGTGTATGGTGTAAAGATGTATGGTAAATGGTGTAATGGTGTATGGTGTTAGTTGGAAGTTTACACCATCCAAGGACTGTAGGTTGTGAAAGCCAAACTTCAACTAATAATTAGCAAAGGTTGTGTTAACTTCGCAAACATTGGGTCCAAAATAATATTCAACTTTTATTTGGTCTTTTAACTTTTTCAATGTCAGCGTCACTGATAAGTCTTGTGAAGACGAAACGCGCGTCTTGCGTACAAAATGTTAATCCTGGTTTCTACGTTTAGTTTTTCACAAACAATTCGATTGCATCTATCTTAGATAAGAATGATCTGAATATTTGTTTTAATTAATCTTTGAAGACTCGTGTTAAATATATTTCCCAATCGCACTCTATAGTTTTCTTTTCCGCTCCAACTATTGGCTCTTAATTTTTCTGGTGACTTTCTATCATGAACATATGGCAAAAGCTGCCTTTTCGATTCAACTATCATAATGTCATGTCTCATATACATATACTGAACAAAATGTTTGCCGAATAAGTCAGTGCGCATTGGAAAAAATCATACATTTACCTTAAATTCTTCTCTAAGCTTTCCTAGAAAATACTCTTTATTCCTGAATCGTTCATTCAATTCTGAAATATCATATCTTTCAACCAGGTCAGCCTCGGCAATAATTTTCTGCTTGTGAATGATTTGAAATCAGATGCAAATAAGATAATGACTAAAAACAAACTTTAAGATATGTTTCGATAAAGCTTGAAATTTTCATCTACGAATTCTTAACCAATGAATATATTGTAATCCTGGAATTGAAATCAACTGCATTTAGTGACAAGAAACGACATTAAAAAGTAGATAGTTAATTTATTTGCTTGAGTATATGTAGAAATACCCTTGGTTGAAAAAATATTATTGAATCTACTCAAATGGATCGACATCCGTGTTATACACCTAGCCTAAAACATGCAAAAGACATAAACTTAAAATACACATGTGATAAGAAAATTTGTTCGATTGCGTTATTTTTCAGGAATGGAGAGTTATTTTCTATTATCATACTTTATGCAAATTTTTATATCATCCACTCATTTCATTGGACACGCGGCATTTGTTGATTTTACTAACCTTCCATTAGCCCCGTCCACCCATACAACATCTGATAATATTAGCAACGGATGTTAATGCCCACATTTAACACCCGCCTGAGCCCAAAGTTTGCCAATTTGGAACAAATAACCCCGCTACGGCCGAGGTTTACCTATTCTTATTTTTACATCATTTTCGTCGTTTTGTTGTTGTTATTAGTAAACTGTCTTAATTTATGATTTTTTTCAATTGTCCTTCTAATAACATAGTGCACACTTTAATCATAAGGCATTCAGTATAATAAAAAAACATACTGCCCTTGGATGAAGGTGTTAGATTGATTAAAGAACTCGATGAAAAATTATCATTCCCGACTTCGTCTTTTCGTCTTGGGGATAATGTTTTCCTTCGTGTGTAAATCTACACTGACAATCTCATCCACGGGCAGTATGTTTATATAAATATTGTTTATTTTACATGTTGTATATGCTTTAAAATCTCAATACATTCAGTTTCAAACCAACAGTATAATGACAACAAACATATTCTTGTTGTACTCAAAGATTTTCAACAAAGTTTTGTTATTGCAACATATATCAATAAAGCAATTCCATTGTTCAGGAAGATATTTTTATACATGCCATATACTGCAAAGTAATGCTTCTCTAAGCAGGAATAAACAATAAATCAATACTATACCAGCAGTGCTGCGAATAAATTATTGATGTTTTAACTTAACAAACAAACTCAAATATTTCATGTATATTCGTGTGCTTTTTTTTTGTTTGTCTATTTAGCTTTGTAAATTTGACAATTTAATATGAAATGAGAAGTTATAATAATAATACAAATAAACACTGAAATAGAGAGAGAGAGGAGAACTACTTCCATTAAAAATTACTTATTCACTATCCAGTTGCACATTTTAAGACAACTAATTTGGTTGTCGTTTTGTGAAATGCAAACCTGATTATATTTATATTTTATTCTACATATATATCATATTAGTTTATGTAAAGGAAGAACCACCTTTGAACCAGATGATTAATGGATTTAATAAATATTAAATATTAAATATTAATCAAATTCATGAATATTCTTTTAAACGTTTTTTTTCCAATTAAAGGGTTAAATGTCTGTACAAATCAAAGTTATAAATCAAAGTTATCTCATATTTGAACTTTTTAAATCTCAAAATGCTGCTTTTAGTACGTTAAAGTCTGTTATGATATTGTAACTATCATATTTATTTAGTTGGCCTAATTTGTTTTGTGTGGCCTATTATACATGTTTACATTGTGTACAAAATAAAATACATTGTGTTACAACTATGCAGTTTAGAAATCACTGGAACAATCATTGATACTAATGGAATGATTAGAACTTTCTATTTCACTTGCATAACGTTTCCAGAATGATCATAACAAAAGATGCGTAATTTATATTTCTAGCGTTGTCTAGAAATTTCCGTTTGAGTATTTAAATGCAGACTCAAAAGTTAGTTGAATATAGAGATTTAGACATAGACATAGATAGACTTAGACATCGTTAGACATCAACATTCTCAGCAGTTGGATTGACACTTTTATTTACAAACTACATCATACTTGATTGTGACCTATTGGATATAATATTCTGTGGATTCCGAGAAGATTTCCGGATAAAGAAAAGATAAAAGATTGGACATATATTTTGACAGTTAAGTTGACATTTCTTTTTGTGTAATACTTCTTGTAAACTTGTGTATAATAAATCTTGTTAAATTTTATTATTGATTTGTGTCTTTTGTTGGCTACTATTAAAAGGCGATTTTCTGGTAACAGAAATTGGGGCTCAAGTCCGGGATAACGTTAATATCTTATTAAATATTTGTTCAGTATTTTTATTAGAACTAGCCAACAAAATTCTACAAAATGGCATTTGATGCCGGTAAATTTTTGAAAACGCCAGACCTGGAGGGTTTTGATAAACTAAAAAAAGAAGAATTAGTGTTGCTTGCTAAACATCTACAAATAGATT